>CM022079.1:9044454-9184454 GCA_011114355.1 Carex littledalei
GTGTGTGTGTGTGTGTGTGTCTATTTTTCCTATATGTATAGATTTTTTTCTGCTAGAATATTCAGTTGATGGGGGTGTTCATGTTAATTTCTGTTTTATCAAAAAGACAGTTCAAGCTGGATTTTACAGATCAAGTTCTGATCAATACTATAGTTAAATTTAGATCAATTGTGTGATTCGTTAAATTTGGGTGAAGGGGGCTTAATTGTATAATTGACTAAATGAAACTGGACTTACCTTTTAAAGCAGTACCTCTGTCATAATGACAACACTTGGCTTCTGCAAGTGCAGTTGATAGGAGACCCAAGAAGAACTCTGCTGGAACCCCTCCAAAGTGAAGAAGTGAAATCAAGTATCTTGACAGGTGTACTTTCTTTGGACACGTGCTGAAATAGTATAATTGCAAATGGTTTTCTTTAGCAAAATATGGTACGTAAATGAATGACAGGCAGTTTTGCAAATGAAAATTGTAAAATTAAGACAAAATATAATTACTTAGTGCATTGTTCTTATTCAGTACCTAGTGCTGACGACTTCCAAAGAGTTAAAAGGTTGAACAGTACCCAACTTTGAAGGATCTCTCTTCACTTTGATCATGGAAGGGCGAATTCGAATGGTTTTCTTTGGCAGCTATATGACACATAAGATAAATGAACATGTAAACAAAAGATATCGTCAAGGATAGCCTCCACTTTATTATAACAGCAGTACCTTTATAATGGCAATGCAATATCCAAAATTAAGTACAAGGTACTATATGGTCCACACTAATCAAGTGGTTCTGTGACGTGTATACCATTAATGTGTCAACAAAAACATGTGTTCTTCTTCTCTAGGTCTCATGTGGTTTATTGTCAAAAGCCAATGATGGAAGTAAATTGTCTCATTTAAGCACTAACAATTGTTATCACAAAAATCACTCTAATAAATACGTAACATATTCAAGAAGGATATAACACTACACAAATACAAGGAACTAATCCCAGAATGAAAAAAAAAATTGTATAATACTGACTGATAAATCCATAATAGCTAGGTTCTTGCAAACAAAAAGAAAGTCCAACCACTAACATTCCACCATGAAAAATCCGGAAATATCATTCAATACAATAGAGAAAAACTGAACTTACCTGCCTGTTGACAAGAAGTGTTCCCTTGGCACACAACCCATTGTAGAACAGCCGAACTTGCATCAGAAGAGGCTAGTTTAGAAAACCAAGGTGAACAAGAGAAATTTTAGTTATACAGAAAATCCAGATACCACTTAACTTTTATAAATGAAGTAATGAATTATTGTATACCGGTCCATCATTATCATAAATCTTTCGTCTTTTTGCACCCCATCTTTTGTCTTTTCTCCCAGCCTGAAGAAATTAGAAAAAATAAATTCAAATGAGATGGTAAAGGATACATGAAGTACTTTCATGGTTTAACTATGATAAACATAAAAATTGAGGTACATGTCCGCATGGTACTGTCTACCATTATAATTTCTTGCGTTAATTTGTCTGCACCAAAAGCTCCTAAATAGCCTAAAAAAATTTCATATAATGCCAATGCAAAAGAAAAATATAATATACCTGAATGTTCCTATTAGACACATAAATGGGGCATTGCAGAGCAAGGTCTTCAGAAATAAAACCAGTTCCATCTGTAAGGATGCCTTTCAATTCAGTGCTTCCATCCTACAAAAATTACACCTAAATCAGGTAAAATTTTACTTATTAATAATATATTTCCTGGGTTTCCTTTTATAGGGCTGGTAGCAAAGAATCTTTTGCATCATCTGAACCTTTTAAAAGTAAAAAATTCTTGAAAAAGGTGCAAGTTCATTTGTATCTCTTAAAAGTCAAGACCACAAAATGAATTATCTTTTGATTATAATGTTTAGTTGAGCTACTTCCATAAAATTTGATGTCTAGTACAGGGACTTACAAAATTATGCAAAAAGAAAAAAAAAATCACAGGCTTTACCTTACAGTGGATATCTCGAATAGTTTCTACCTTCAACTCAAGATCGGATAAATCAATGTCGAGCTTGAGTGTCTTGGACAAAATTAAAGAAAGCCTGCATGTTTATGATTTGTAATCATACATACAATTCCATTGATAAGAAGTCCTTTGATAATTCATTCTTACAGAAACTGACGATGTCAAATACAAATAAATCTCCAGTCTGGACAATTTATATACGAGTGCCAAAAAAATAAGAATTAACTACTACCTAGAGATGTATTTTGCTAAGCTGGGGACAGTATGTATATGCATAAAACTAAGGCGTATTTGGTTGATGGTCTTGCCATAGTGAAAATAATTATTCCGGTCCCTGTTCCAGCCCGAAGAAGTACACACAAAGTAGCATTTGACAGATGACTTGGTACCGCTTTTCTTCTTCTCCTCCTTTCCACCATCTTTGTACACTGCACAGACAAATGGTTCATACAGAAAAGAAAAGACCAAATATTACTACAGATCAGGTACCAGTGACACGAAAGTATTCCAGTTGATACCAGTGGATGCAAGAATTGGAGGGCCCTCCCTTTCTTCTTTTTCTAAGGTTATCCTGGATCAGTGATCAAGTTTCCATTTGGTACCAATCAGGTACCAGAGACTATAGAACACCAGTCCATGCATACTTAATATTTATCCAAAAACGGTGCAGACTAAAATCCAGAAATCACAATAGAGACAAAATATAAACTTTAAAACCCAGCCAATATGATAATAAAACCATCTCAAGTCCGTACATGGACCAGTAATCAGTGCAATAACCAATAAGTGCATATGATAACATACTCAAAAACTGATACTGTCGCAGGCCGAGTTCAATTCCCTGTTCTGCAACTCTTTGGTACACATGGCAATAATAATTATCAAAGTCAAAGTGAGCTTTCTTCTCCTGGCTAAAATCTTCAAATTTCACTTGAAGAATATTTTCATCACCAAGAACACGTTGTAGGTGAGTCTTTGTTGACTCAAGGAAAGGACCCTGTATAACAGAAAATCAACAATTATGTAAAAGTTGAAACACTAATGTTGGACACAGAAATTAAAAAGAAACATATATCAGCATCTAATTTTAGAATTCCTTGTTACGTTGTCCTTAACAATAATATAATTATATAACTATATTTCTAAAGTAGTTTAAAGAACCTTGAATGTAACTTCTCCTTGAAGATCAACATGGCAGTGGTAGACATGTGTTTTGCCCATGTCCCAGTCCAAAATCTGTACATAAAGACAATAAATTAGTTCTTTGATGTAATCTTAATAAAACTCAACTCCACATCAAACAGCAAGTAATGCAAAAAGAAAAAGTAGATGGGTCTTCATGGAACATGTAGTGTAAAATTTATTTCTGGTCTATAGGTGCCATACAGATTGCGTTCAAACTTCAAAGTCGGTGTGAGCAGAAAGGGCAAAGACCATAACCTGTCTTCTGTCAGATGGCTTAATATTCTTTATCCCAAATTCGTTCCATATACGAATCTCGAATGCTTCCATCGACATGCAAGTAAGATCTCCTAACAATTCCATCGAAACCGCATCCTCCAATTTAGCCCTAAATTCATCATCATTGAGAAATAAATATCAAAAAAAAATTCAGACTAATCAATCAGCATAGCAAACCAAAAGGGTCTCCTCTTATGGAATATCTTCAATAATTCAGTAACTGAAACAGGCAAGGCCAGCAACTAGAACTCATATCTCAACCAACTGTTGAATTTTTAAGGCACAGAACCTTGCCTGAATCAGTGTGTGACTATATCACTGCCAGTATTGGACCTCATAGCTGCTGGTACTGGACTGCCAGGATGGACACTGGACCCTTATACAAGCATCAGTACAGAACCATAAACACAATTAAAAAGATTGAAAAGATTTAGCCAATTTAAACTCAAAAACCATAGCAAAACAGATACCGCAATTCCAATACCTCACTTACAGAAGTAATAAAAAAGAGCAAAAATACAAAAAAGGAAAACAAATCAACCTCCCCAGGTAACTCAAGATCAGAAATGCCCTCCTGAATTCGAAATCCCCAAGTGCCTTCATCTGAGGGCTTAGTACTCTCTGATCAGACGGGATGGGCTCCCGCTCCACCATTTCCAAATCAACTGAGCTCGTGTCTTTATCATCTGTTCAGAGATCAGATCAGAAGAAAGTAAATAATGTTAAACTGGTTGCCCATTTCCTTCGAAAGGACAGGTGGGTTCCACAAGTCTGTGCCTTTTCCATTGTACTAGATATAATACATGTCTGATTGTGTGATATCTCCTTGACAGACTGCAATGCAGTTTTGAACGGGTAATTAATTTAATAGAAAAACAGGCCTAAATGAAGGTTAAAATTTATTAGGTTAATATATTCTGAGACATGCAAAATATAATTTCTTATTGGAAAATCAAGGATAGAAAAAAGACTATCATAGAAAATTAAACAAATTAAAAAATTAAAACAATTTAAAAAATATTATAATTAGCCGTAGTGGTACAAACATCTGCAATGGCCAAGATCCCAGTACTACATCATCCTTGAGAACAAAGCTTTACTGTCTGACAAGAAGAAAAAAAATTTACTGAGCTACAACTCGCCCTTTTATTTAATAAAAAAAGTCACCTCCATCATGTGGTGATAATCCCTCCGAATTGTGCGTCATTGCAATTTCGAAGTTCTTTGCCATGTGCATTATAAATGCTGAAAAGTTCTGCACTCTACTACTGGAAGCAATGTCACCTAAAATATTCAAGGACACAGATTCGCCTAATCGGTGGAGCTTTTGCCGAGCGAGGTCGTCAGGCGGGAGCACCGATTTCTCCGTACAGATTCTAGCGATCAAATGCTCGACTGGATCAGGAAGTGACACGTGGCCGTGGTTCGATGTTGGCGAGAAGGGAGAAGTAGCGGAGAAAGGAGGTGGTTTCGGCTGCACCATGGTGGAAATTAAGGTTTTTCGAGTAGAGAGAGATAGGAGGGGCTTAACTACTTAACTTCATTCATTTAGCATGGGCAGAGACCACAACTGGAAATTAAATATAAAAACTACAAAGGTTGTGACTGAATGAAGAGAGATACGAGGCTAACGACCAAAAGTCGGATAAAGGTTGTGATGATAGGATTGAAGTGAAATGGCACTGATAAAGTTTTCCCTTTTCAATTTACAATTACGTCAAAAGATTTGGATTTCTTGGATTAATATTTCAAGATAAATAATTGGAGAGCCATCCCTTTAATAAAGCAACTGATTAAAGATAAAAGCTACCAATAGTGGATTATATCTTTAAGAAGAAAGCTACCAGTACATGAACCATCCCTGGAATAAAGCCACCAATTAAAGATAAAAGCTAGCAGTAGTGGATTGTATCTTTGAGAGTAAAGCCACCGATTTGCTTGTCTGCCAGAAACGAAGGGAATCCCAATTATTTTACACATAGATGAAGGGGTCTATGGTGTATGGGACCCGCGGCGCAGGCATCCAGGCAAAGGGAGCATCTAGATTACTAAAACAGAGGATTCTCAAAAATTGAAATTTTTAACCATGAGCTACAGAAGACCAAATAAAATTTGTTCGTATTTCTTAAGTTTTTCCAAAACCTCATGTATTGGATTCAACTGTAAGTAATTATATTCTTCATGAGTCCAATAGTGATATAAAATGAAAGATATGGACAACCAAAAGAGCATAATACAGTGTCCATTGGTTTAATTTTAACCGAAGCAATCAATTAGGGCGAATCCAATGAGAGAGAATGAGATCGAATAAACAAAAAATTTCGAGAAAGAGTTGAAATATAAAGCAAATTTTGTTAGGGTCCCTATTGCTGAAGTATTAATGCAAGCAATATATAGAAGGAGAATTATATCATTGTCGACAACACTATATATTCATTCATTTATGGATTACAACAGCTTGGAAGATTTAGTCTAGTTCTTCAAGATTTGCACATGATTAAAATATTACAAAACAAATAAATTAGGAAAATAGATGTGGAACTATTGCTAGTTTAATTAGCACTAAGCTGCTAATTTAAGTTGCCAAATTTAAAGTGGATCAGTTTTGTAGTTCTCATGCAGATCAAATAAACATATATATGGCAAAGATATATGTCTTCCAGCTCCCAGCAGTACTTGAGGTCGTCAAGCACGTCTTCAGCTGCTAAAAAGCTTCTTTGGATTGTTCCAGCCATGCATTCACCCCTGAAATTTTGGTGTTTCAATTTGAGCACCTCGACAACACCCATGCCAGCTGTGATCTTAGGGAGAGCTGCTTTCACCATATAAAGCTCGGATTCAGCACTGGCTGGCAGCATATACTCGAGCAAGTACGAATAAGCCATCTCGATGGAGATTTTCTTCTTCCAACTTACTAGTTATTATCTCTGCTTTTTTTTTCTTATTTTTTTTTTTAAGAAAAATCTATCAAGGGGTGTCTTGTACAGAACCAGAAATGGAGATACCAAGATAATTAAATTTGATCCAGTAATAATGAAACTCGATTACTAGGAAACAGACAGATTGTTTGACCAAGAAGATGAGCCACAAATTTCAAAATGAACTAGTCCTCATAAATTCACTTTTCTTTGCGGGAAGCACATCTATGTATGTAGGAAATAAGGCGAAGAACTAACAAGATATAGAAAAGACCGCTTTTTTCATATTTATTTGCACAAAAAATAAAAATAAAAATCTTAGCATCATTTACTAAAAATGTTAAAAAATCGGAAGGCCCTAATGATTCATTCTCCCATATTTTGTTTCCAGCCGGTACAATTCTTCCTGACCCCCATTTTTTTTTTTTTTTTTAATGTTAACCTATCTAGTTAAGTCAATAGAAAATGAAAAAAAAAAACAAATTTAAAAATAATTATTTTTTAATTTGACAAGTTTTATTTTTTAAATTGAAAAATAATTATTTTCAAATCAAAATGTTATTTGTAAAATATTGTTAGTGATATTCCTAAAATAATTATAAATTATTGGAAGAAAATATAAATATTAATTACAATTCACATAGGATAGACATGAAATCCGAAAGTTAATGAATTTAATTTTTTTTTTGGCCGGTACTATCATATATATGAAATATGTTTGACATTTGTAAATAATTATTACCGGACGGAAAAATAATTAAACATGTACTAATTTAAAAATGAGGAGGGTTCAAATGCCTCCATCATGCCTCTATTTTTGAAAACTTTATTAACTCAAAATTTAAAACTTAAAAGTCAAAATAAAACTGTTGGATATGATCTACATCATTTTATCTATGCACGTATAAAAAATTATGACATTTCAATTTTGTTTTGGTTGTCATCAAGAGCTTGTAAAAAACGTACTAATGTGGATGATTTCTAGACGTTGATTTTTCAACTTGTTGATTCACATAAAAACAAAATCAAAATGTGATAATTTTTTATGAGCACATAAATTTTTTATTTTGACTTTTAAGTTTTAAATTTTGAGTTATTAAAGTTTTTAAAAATGAAGACATGGTGGAGGCACAAAAAATAGAGGCATTTGAACCCTCCTCTTTAAAAATACAGTATTCTAAATTTGCCCACTCTAAAATTGAATGAATGGGCCCACAGAAAAATTGAAAAAAAGAAGTTTATTTTAATATCATTCAAACCTACAAAAATAAGTTAAAACTATTTTGGGCCTACTGAAATCGAATATGTTTGATTTGGAATGTAGCGGGATTTATGAGTATATTACTCCTAAATCGAAAATTTCTGCTACCGTTTAATGCACTTAGCAATCAGCTATACTGCTTTAGTCTAGCTTGTGTTCTAATGTGTAACCTTGGACCTTGGTTGCTGCAATCAGTAGATACTAGCTGTACTAGCTGTTGGTTGTTGTTACCATAAATTGACTTGGATACCAGTAAATTAAGACTCACAGGAAGTCTGTCATGCCGTCTCCATTTCTGATAAGTCTGGTCCCACTTGGCAGCAGTGCAATCCCTTCCTGCCCGTTGCAACGTATTTAATGACGGGGCCCACTCCCAGCGGTTCAGCCTTATTTGAATTTCTACCCGGGACGCTGACCCTCTTGCCCGAGTTCCTTCCCTCTTAGTTCTTTGTTTTGACCAAGTCAAAATTAACTGCGATCAGCCCCAATTCCTTCTCCGCACTTGTTTCAGAAATCCGCACTGTGTTGGATTTAACGTTTGAGCTGGGGTATGAAATCGCGTGAGAGGGGGGAGCAGCTGCATTCGTTTATCCAATTGGTAGGTGCTCATGTCTAGTTTTGTTTTTTGGTGGGCTCATTTGCTACTTAAATTTGGGCCAGAAACAAAATGCTATTTGGAGTTTAAACTTTTATTTGGGCCTACTGAAGTCGAAATGTTCGTTTTTGAATTTGGGGATGGATGAGTCAACTATAATGATCGAGAAAAGAAATGTGATCTTATACAAATATTTACAGCCTAATTTAAAAAAAGTTTGTACAACAAAGTTAGTTTTACTTTGGGAGGAGTTTATGTTGCTTCTCTATTATATTAAAAAATAGTTGGACACAAAATTTTACTTTTTTTAGAAACTTTCTATTATTTTTTTAGATATGTTGAAAACCACTACTAATTTTTGAATTAGGTGATTTTCTTTTTATTTTGAAAACCACTAATATTATTTTATTTTCTTTTTATATGAAAAGTCATGTTGAACAGTTCAAATTGACTGTTTAGACTTTAAAAAGGAAAATATGAATCCATAGTACAGATCGATGTCCACATTGTAAAGTAACAAAGCATCACTTAATTTGAAAACAGAATATTAAAAATATGAAGATTTGGTGAGTTTCAGAGAAGACAAATAGATATAGCCCGGATCTCGGTGAACCTATCAGAAGGAAATCTGAATTTCTGTTACACGTAGCTGCATTGAAGCAAAGATACAGGAGCTTGGGTTGTCAAGTAATGGGATCCAGTGGCGTAGTCAGGATTTGAATCAGGGGTAGGTAGAAATTAGATTTTGGTTGTTTTTTTCTAAACGGGTTCGGATTCGGGTTCGAATTGCCTTCATAACTCTCTTTCCGTCTCCGCCCGAGCCACCTACCAAATCGCATCTCCACTTATCGAATAGGTTGTAATTTCTAAATTACTGATTAATACCAAAATTACTCAAACAATTGGTATCACTTAACAGACTAAATTGCATATTCACAATTAAAAAAAAAGTTGCCTTAGCCGCAGTGAGCACAGTTTAAATATTAATAACACTCATAATAATTAAATTCGGATGGATAATAATTAAATTTGTAGTATATAATTACTTAAAAAAAAAATAAAATTTATCTAATTTTAAAATAAAATATACTTTTCCATAAAATATTAAAAAAGTTTGAATGATATTCACAAAAAAAAATTAATTTCTACTTTTATATTTCCATAAGAATCAAATTTGTAGCCGAGTATAGTCCCATTCTTTACAGTAATCAAATAATAAATAAATAAACAAACCACTATTTTTTTTAAGTGAACAACCTTCATCAACAGCTGTGTACCTTTTCTTCATTTTAGTCAAATAAAAAAATATAAATAACCTAAATAGACACTTTGCAGGCTAAATGCTACAGAATACGAAAAGTATTCATTGGATTCAGATATTAAACGGTAAGGTTTACCATGAACCACTAGAAATTCAATTTTTCTATAGTAGAAAGTTATACGCCAAGTCTAGCCACAGAAATAGTTGAACATCCTTCTTCCTAACTCAGTCAGGACTCTTCGCCCTTTACAATTTTTTCAATCACCATTATCGCTCTTCAAAAGATGCAAAATTGACTTAAAGAATCTGAGCCAGGGGTAGGCAAGACCCATTAAAAAATCCGGTTCAAATTATAATTTTTTTCAGAAATAGGCAATTGCCTACCTCTGTTATACTGTAGGTCCGCCTCTGATGAGATCCGCATTCAAATAAGAGGTGTCGTGAGATATAACGTAAATGTGACCCGCTGCTCAGTCATCCAGCGACAAGTTGGTAACATCTCCGTTTGTTGACACAGAGGATACCAAAACCGACGTTAAGCCGTCCAAGAAAATTGAAAACAAGGGTCAAAGATATGGACAGATGTAGTTTAATTTGAAAGTTTAATTTTGACATTCTAATTTTTTTGTTGTTGTCTGTGGACTGTCAGATCAGAGCGTCAAAAAAATCTATATTACACTAATAAAATTGATGTAACATCAAAATAGAAATTTCTGAAACTTCCAAATAATTGCAATAAAAACCAACATCGCCCACAAGTCGCAAGAGGTCGTCCAAGAAGAACAAAAACAAGGCCGAGGTAATATACTCTGTGCATGGTGAGGTAATAGAGGTTTGGTTGAGATTTAAATAGAGGTTTAGATCCCTCGAGTTCGAATCTGTCCATTAAAATTAAAGATTGGCGTTCAGCATTCGTTGATCCAATTGGCGGATGGTCATTTGCTACTAAAATTTAGGCCATAAAGAAAATGCCATTCGGAGTAAAAGGCCGAGATAATATACTCATGGCTTGCCTAACTATGTGCACTTCAAAACAAATCCCCAATATTGTCTAAACGACAAAGAAAATATATTAAATATGTCTACTTAAAAAAAATTACAAAAAATTCTTATAGCGAAAAACAACAATATGTTTCCTTCAGAATAAAAATTAAATGAAAGAAAGAAATGCATGATAGTCTTATTGTTCAAAGTGAGCAGCTGTCTGTCTACAAATGGGACACACAACTTGCTCCTCCATCCACTTGCCAATGCAAGAGAAGTGGTAGTCGTGGCCGCACTTCAGTTGTCCCTTTATATCAGCATCAACATATTGTTCCTGTCAAAATTTTTAATTTTTAATTAGATTTATGAGGTATAATTTCGGTCTTAAGTTCGCATTTTTGGCCATTCTAGACCCATTTGAAATTGACTGATTTTATGGAAATACACGTTTGAAGTTGAACCACTTAAATTATAGATTCATTGAATAAACCAAACACAGTCAAAAGCTTATGCATCAATTACGATTCTAGTTGTACCAATTTTGCTAACAATGGTGTCTAACATACTAATATAGAGAGACAGAGAATCATGATACCTGGCAGATAACACATCGCTCTGCCTCGTCCTGCTCCCCACAACAGATTATATATTTCACAAATTTGGAGAGCTCGGTGGAAATGAAGGCCTCGTAGCTCATGCAGTTGACGTCCATAGGCATATCGCAGTGTCTGACTCTGACAGCTTGTATAATCTGACGGTTCTGAAATTCACAGAAGGAAACCATGCAGAAAACAGTTATCCAAGGAACATTGTTTGATGCTAGTACTTCTCTAGTTTTTGTACATAGTTTTTTTTTGCTAGCAAAGAACAGGTTAAATTTCTGTACAGGTTAAAGACAGAAGTACTTCTCTATTTTTTGTACATAATTTTTTTTTGCTAGCAAAAAATAGGTTAAATTTCTCAAAAATGCAACCAATCAAGGAAAAAGGGGAAGCTGGAGTACTTGTTTAGGTAGTGTTGTGTACATTTAAGTATTATGCTAATTTGAGTATAAGAGAATGTTGAATAAACTTTTCTTTAGTCCCTGGTGCAAGAATAACTTTAAAGATCTCCTACATGTGGAAGTATCAATTGCCGGCGCTAAGTATTAGTACTAAAACTTCATAAACAAAGTCTGGAATACTTGTGTAAAACCCTAACGGTACAAAGAGGGTAATGAAGCTAAGACTGCCGATAGCAATGCATGTTCTAGTTATAATATACTGACATCATCCATCGCCATCCGAGTTTCTACTAAAGAAAAATAATGTTATTGCTGGGAGAAAAAGAAGTACATGATATTGCGAATGGTTGCTAGTTTGACCCTGAGATGAACGAATCTGAGGTTGATCACTGAGATGTGATGCTGTAAATCGAACCAATGAATGGCCAGTTGGAGGTGCTACGGTTGAAAGAATTACCCTTGTGTTGTTCCACCGTAGAGCCACAGGAGGGAGAAGTGTCCAAAATGGGTGAAGGTTGTGTGCTGCATTTGAGGAGTCAGAAATGCTCTCACCGGGAACTGATGTAGGGCTCTGATGGTCGGTATGCCGATTTGGGGCTACAGACTGAACCCCTGACTGAAAGCCATGAGGCTGCTCCAAGGAAACAACCCTCTGTCTCTCTTGGGACCGAGCAAAGGGATTGCACATCCTAGCATTTCTCTGTGGCACACGAGGGGATGTAGATCCGGCCAATGCCTGAAAGCCTTGTGGCGTATCTGAGGAGCTAGAAATGTTCTCACCAGAAACTGATGTAGGCTGGATGGTCGGCATGCCGATTTGGGGCCATTGATGGATCCCCCGGCTGAAAGTTCACATGAGGTTGCTCCAAGGAAATGGCACTCTGTCTGGGCATAGACGGAGTACAGGGATTGCGGCTCCTAACATTTCTCTGAGGGTCGTCTTGGGAAGATGTACTTGGAAGTTGTCGCTTCATGCTAGAGCTTCAGTTTCCCTGTCAAAGATAAAAATTTATAGTATTGATGTTAAATTCATAATGGAAACATAAATATTGCGCTATATATTTAAGATGAGATTTCAAATACCTCCATTTCTTTGTACCACTAACATTGAAATCCTCAATAACAGAAGTTTAGAAATTCAAATAAGAAAATAAAACTATTTGAATAATTCATTTGTCAAATCCTCAATTTTCTTGCTACAGATCGTACCACAACAACTGGTAGAAAAACCTAGTTAACAGATGCCAACTACTGAACGAAAGAAAGAAATGCCTTATATTTCTCAACTATTATCCTAATTTGTAGCACTAAATCTTGTAATTTCTAGAAAGATCATGTCAACTATTATCCTAATTTGAGCTGCACGTGAAGGGGCTTATACTGTTGTAACACCAAAGAATATGAAGAATTCATACTAAGAATAACACATGCTTCTAATCCTGAGATCTTTTTACAGGAATCAATAGCTATCAAGGGGGGTTGTGTGCAATTCAATAGGCACATGTATGGTGAGTTAGTACAGAAATGGAAAGAAATTGTGGGGATCTTGACCAATTTCCACCTAAATAGGGATGAAGAGGATATATTAAACTGGAAGTGTGATTCAAAAGGCTATTTTAGTACCCAGGCACTTTACAATTTGCTAGCTCTATCTTGGGGGGGTAAAAACAAATTCCATACTTTGGTAGAAACTATAGTTTCTCCCAAAAATTTACAACAATAATGTCGCTGGTACACAAAAAGAAAATTAAGAAATACTGTGTGATTAATTTGATTCATTTTTAATACAACAAGTTATGTGAAAAATTGACTAAAAGCTATAACAATAAAGTTATTCAAGAACTCACCTGTGAAATCTAATGGTAGTTAATTTTCGGAACAAAATCAGATCGAATCACCTATTTTCACAAATTGACTCGATGTATGACTTTATACACTAAAATCGGAATAATTTCCAATTCATTTTTGGTAAACTTTTGATGTAAATAGTAAGAATTCTTACCAAAATTAACTTGTCTTACAAACAATAATAACATAACAAATTGGGAATGACCGCAAAATGCTCTAATATTTGTCCAACCCTATTTTATCAATTGATAAAAAAAATTCCGCATACTTGTGAATATAATAGGATTTTAAGTAATCTGGTGGTGTAATAGCTAGGTTTAAAATAAATACAGAGTTAAAGAGTTAATTAGTCTCCAAATTTAAAAAAATTCAACTCCTAAACTCAACCAAGTTTGTTTAAAGAGTTAATTAGTCTACAAATTAAAAGAATTCCATAAAAACAACCATTGGGCAGTTTTTATTGTTGGTTATATCATTTTTTTTCTTTTCTTGTTGAGGCTTTATATAAAAAAATACGAAAATTTCCTTGATAACAAGATTATGATAGTTTGGATAAAAGAAATTATCTTACGATTTGACAATGATTTGATCAATCCATTTTTTTCTTTAAAAAAACAGAAAAAACAACGATACAATAAATTGTCAAACGATTTTTAGTTCAAAAGTAAAGCATTCAAAAGCGCATGTAGAAATGACTCGAAGACAAAAAAAAATATAAGAAAAGTAAATATAATAATACAAGAAACAAAATTCATAGATTGATTAAGTACCTTGATTTGAAATCCTAAATCTGAATCGGCCTCTTTTTCTTGGAGAAATTGAATCTCTTGGGCGAGTTCCTTCTGATTGTTTATTGCTTTCTCATTTTTCCACAAATTTTGGAGAAGAGAGAAAGATACAGAGAGGACTATTGATAAGGTTTATTGCTATTATTAATCATGAGTTATAGATGAGAAAGAAGTCGGTTTCCTTATTTTACCACTTTTATTTTAGAAATTTTCATAAAAGGGATTCATGTATACATTAAATTTGGAAAGTGCTATTTTCAGCTCAACTATTGCAATATTTAGCATTGAGAGAAACTTTTCTATATAAATATATATTTTACCCTTCTACTTTTTCTCTCTTTTCTCTCTCAATTAATAGAAAAGTTTAATAAGGAAAAAGTTAAAATAGGAAGGTACTTTCTAACGAAAAAAATCTGCTTGGATCTCATACCTAGTTCTGCTAATGCAATTTTAATGGTGACATGAACTTGATGAAGTGATATTTTCAGCACAACTAAAATGTTTTTTTAAGAATAAAGTGTTTTTTTTTTAAAAAAAAATTTAGTTGAGCTGAAACTATCACTTAATCAAATTTAGGTCACCATTAAAATTGCATTAGCAGAACTTGGCATGAGATTCGGGTATTTGAACTTGAGCACCTCAGCAACACCCATGACAGCTGCCATCTTGTGGGAAGAGCTTCATTCAGTCTACTTAGCTGGGATTCAGTATCGGCCGGCAGCATACGCTTGCCCAAGTACGAGTAAGCCGTCTCAACGAGTTTTTTAATAAAAACAGATCCCGCCCATTGAGCAATGGTTGTAAGAGCTATTAATTAATATTTTTTAAAACATGTCAACTGCGATGCTAATGTACAAATTGAGCTTCAGAAACCCATATACATCAAAATCTCGATATAAATTAAATTTATTAAACTTTAATTAATCAGACATTACGGAAACAATGTTCTGTCTTTGTCTAGGCTAGCCTGCAACATTGGAGATCTCAAGTTTGTGCTTTTTTCAATTGTTCCGCCTATATCAGTAGATGAAACAACATCCTGTTTTTCACCGAAAGGGATTAATTAATTGGTTAGTCACATCAATTAGTGCTAAGAAAAAAGAAAATGCATTATGAGTTTCCAAAAAAGCATAATGAGTATAATTAGTCCTGAATTAAATGAATCCAGGCTGAGCCAGAAAAATTGGGTAAAGATATTGACGGCATGGTTTCTGCTTCATACACTGCATAGACAATAGAATCAAAACAGGACTTTATATGACTCTTGTGCTGCATTATGTACAAACTACTCTGTCAATATCTCTACTCAGACAATCTGATTCATGTAAAATCTGAAGCCTTGCAACTGGGGTATGCGTTTAATAATTAACCTACCCGCTACTGTTGAGGGCGGGTAATCGGATCACTGAGTGAGAAGGGCCCCGCATCGCCAGAACAGGAGAAGATACGCAGGGGAGCAACTGGAGACTATTTGGCGCGTTCTGTAGCAGATCTGTTGGGATAGATCAGCGTATTCTGCTGATTTGGCACGTTCTATAACAGATCTGACGCGTTCTGTATTTTTCTGTTCTCAAAATCCTCAAAATTCATCAGAAGTTCCAAACATTCTCAGATTGCGCTACAAGAAACAATCTTGGAGCTTCCTAGGATCAATTGAGATCGATTCAGAGAAGAAATGAATAGAAAAAAAACAAAAAAAAAGTAACGAACAGTAGATTATGCTTGGCAGCCACCGCTAAGATTTCAAAAAAAAAAGAAGAAGTAACGAACAGTGATAAGGAAGAAGAGAAAAATTCTCTCAATTTGTATTATTCTTTTCATAATGAAATCCAGAGTTACATTCGCCTCTTATAGACGATCAAAACAATTCAGATTTTGCTAAAAATCACAAAAAAATGAATCCTAATAACTCTCCGCTCGCCACGTCAGTTGCCACGTCTGTGGAGCTGCTTATTTTGGCTCAGCAATTGCTTCGCTGGCCTAACTCACTGAAACGCACGCTTCAGCTGACTTGAGGGGCCCCTTGTCAGCGATAATACCCTCTAATGATCCCTGACCTTCATTTAACCCTTGGGACCCGCTAGCAGCCACTCTCTTCTTTAATTCCACCTGACATCACCCTCTGACAAGCCTGCCCACTGCCCCTTCTTCCTTCTTCTCCTCCATTAGCCCAACAGCTACTCCCAATTTCGCCAAATTCGATTCCACTCGTTGCAAATTGCCACAAAATTGAAATTGGATTCATAACAAACACACTTTGTTTGGTGGCTATTAATCGCTAGAGGTTCACTGTGCAAGGTTATAATTAGGTCTCTCTAGACTTGATCTTGTTGTAATATTGTTTGAGTTGACTTCAGATTCATTGCCACCTGAACTGAATAATAGCAGTCAAAAACCACATGAGAATATATACAACAACTTGATATAATCTTGTGTTCTTCTTACAGTTTGGACTTGATACAGGCACACTGTATCTCGTGTTCTTCTTACGAATAAATTGATCCTATCTTAATATATTCATTAACGAAACATATATCAGTCCAGTTGAAATAAAGACTGATACTGAGAGAAATTAAAAAATTTGTATTGTTGACTATGCTAAAATCTGGGCCAGGGTTATTGTTAGAAGAATTTAGTAAAAATCACCAAAGATGTCTCCTAAAATAACTCAAAACTTCAAAATGCAGTGACTGGTACAACACTGAATAAATTGTCATGTCACTAAATAAATTGGTCTCAAGAACTGAAAAATGATAGATTGCTCTCAAGAAATAAATAAATTGTATCATAGTAAAGCTAAATTCAAACTAAATACATTTCATTAACAGACTCAAAGATTGGAGGATTCGTCACACATAACTGGTAGCTCACCTATACCAGTAGAGGCTCCATCAAGCTGAAATTGAGTTTTTGATTCAGGTGGTACACCATTTGTACCAGTAAGAATCCTGAAAAGCTCCCTGAACAGGTACTATGCTTTTAAGAGTCATAGTTCATTCCTCCTTCAACTTAATTAAACTAAATTCTGGTTCTGGACTAACAGCCATAGTCCTTGAGACCTTGAGCAAATTTTGTTGGGGTCCCAATTGCTAAAGAGTTAATGCAAGCAATATAAAGCAATTATGGAGGGAGAATAATATCATTGTCGACAATGCAATATATTCATTTCTGGACTACAACAGCGTCGAAGATTTAATCTAGTTCTTCAAGATTTAAAAAAAAAATAGGAAACATATTTGCATTAACTGCTAATTTAAGTTGCAAAACTTAAAGTGAACAGTTTTGTAGTTCTCCTGCAAATCAAATAAACATTTATATGGCCAAGATATCCAATTAAGGACAAATCTGTAATAAGAAAGGATTACCAAAAAAAAAACCAATGAACCTGAAATGCCCTCCACAACCTTAAATTAGTAAACCAGGGTACAATAACTCAACCTGGTACACTGACATGTACCACTACTGAAAAGAAAAATGAAACATAAAAGATCAGATCAAAAGCATTTAATCTAGTGAAAACAGGTTCTTTAACAGACAAATTGCACAACCTTATGTCAACTAGAGTTGTGCTTGAATTAAACCTTAACCCCTTCACTTTGGCAGTTTTGCACATTGGCCCTTTTGAATTGCAGATATTATCTTTTATCATTTTGTCTCAATTGGTCATATATATAAGCATCAAATGTTCCAGGAGTGTTGTACTCCGATTTTGCCTCTTTTACACGAGATCAAGAACATTTGATCTCGCTGCACGGCTCTGACAAGTTCGATTACGTGGAGGGGTTCGTCATAACCGACGAGAGCCTGATAAACAACTGGAGATCATCCTTCTTCTCTCCCAGAAATCCAATCAAGTTAACCTCGCTCGGCTCCCATGGCAAAGTCCTGTACTGCCTAGAGGTGACGAAAAATTACGACGATGCCACTGCTGGAACAGTCGACCAGGTTAGATCAACTGATCAACATACATATATATATGGTTCTTTAACTTAATTAAAGCAATATATATATATATATATATATATATTTTATATGTTGAGTTAGTGACTGGTACTGGTACTGGTACTGGTACGAAAAGTCGAAAATAACCATTTATCATTAAATTTCACATGAGAAATTTTCATAAGAATCACTTTACAAAAAGCAAACCAAGTTACTTTTCCATGTACAAGGAATTAGATTTGACCAAAAAGACATATCGCCGTCTGATGGCGGTTGGTGATTGAATTAGATTCAAAGACACATCATATATAAGTTGCAAAACTTCAAATTTCTATTTCCAACTTATACCATACTTAACTTTCTTGTTATTTTTTTGTTTCACTGTTTCACATTGAATTGTTAATTGTTTAATATACACTTTTCAAACTTTTTAAATAACCCTCCTCCTCTTGTCTGGGCTCGGGACCGGCTACATCATTTAGATATGGGCGGAATTAAAAGTTTGAAATATTAGAGTATCTCAAATTTAATTTAATTTAAAATAGAAATGTAACAGAAATTAATGTGTATTGATTTGAACTAATTTGGACATGCAGCAATTAAGTGCTCAAAACTTCATAGGCTTGATTTTGTAAGACATGTTATAGTAAATTTGGTTCGTTATATAATTAATTGAAAAATGAAAATAAAAAATTTGAAGTTTTGGTGAACCTATGAAAAGGAAATCCGAATTTCTGTTACGCATAGCGGCAAATAAGAGATGGAAGGGAATTAAATGGGACCCGCTGCTCAGTAATCTAGCCACAGCTTGGTCACTTGTTACTAAAATTTGGGCCAGATGGAAAATGCTACTTGGATTAAATTATTTTGGGCCTACTGAAATTGAAAAATGTTGGATTCGGGAAAACTGACGGGATCTTGGAAAAATATTTATAGACTAAGAAAACTAATAATAACATCTGATTGTAAAATATAAATAAAGTTACAAAATATTTGATATTAATATTATATAATACATAAATAATGGTTTATATGCATTGGCACGTTTGTAATTTTTATAAAAGTTAGAGCAAACATAATTTATACATTGTTCTAACTTTTTTGGATTAACAATTTTTTTTTTTTAGTAAAGGTTGGAAGTTAAGCTACTAAACTATTTAATATCTGCGACCTCATGTACAGTACTAGGATATTGTTTTTGTCACTATATTAAAGATCGGTTCTCTAGATTAACAAAATTTAATATTCGATAAGCTATATTGTTCGTAAAAAGTTCTATTTTATTTATCAAATTTTCTTGTTTTCAGTTATTTCTCAGCAAAAGTTCTACAAAATTCTCAAATTGTAACCAAATTGAAATTGAGGACATAGCAAACACACTATGTTTGGTGGATATTAATCACTAGAGGTTCATTGTAAAAGGTCGTAATTTGGCCTCCAGATTTGAAATTGTCATAATTTGTTTGAGTTGACTTCAGAATACTGCCACCTGAATAATAGTAGTAAAAACCCACATGATTGAAAAAGAAATCAGCACATACAACAACTTGATCTAATTAACCTCATGTTCTTCCTAGGAATCTGGCACTGAATCTTTTTCCTTTTACTTGATCCTATCTTAATATATTAATTCATGAATGAAACAAATATTAGTCCAGTTGAAATACAACTTGGAACTGAGTGAAATTAAAAAAATTGTACGGTTGACTGTATGCTAAAATCTGGGGTATTGTCAGAATAAATTTAATTAAGAATCACTGAAGATGTCTTTATAAATTACTAAAAATTCAAAATGCAACGACCGGTACAACGTCAAAATGACTAAAAATTGAAAGGTCTGAATGTTGGAGACAATTGCAGAAGTGTTCAAGAAATAATTTTGTCGAACACCTTGTGGACATACGCCAATATCTGACCAATTGGAGAAAAATGGAACACACACAAAGAAGCCAACCACAACAAGCAATCAAGCACAAAAAATAAAGAGAGACAAAAAAAATCAAGCAATCAAGCACAAAGAGAGACACAAGATTTTACGTGGAAACCCTTGCGGGAGAAAACCACGGGAGCACGGCACAAAATCACTATATCATGGAGTCTTTACAATACAACAAGATAATATAGCCAATCATACTCTCTCACACTATCTTACAATATCATACACTAATTTGAGATTGCCTGGTGTATTTTGGTGGGATTAAAACAAGAGAGCACACCCTTAAAAAGCTTGCAAAAGAGGCTTCTTTCTTCTAACAGAGAGACATGGCTTCTATCCTTTTCTCTCTTCAATTTCCTTTTCTATTCAAAAATGTTATTTCCGTGAAAAAGCTAATGGTCTGAAGCCCATTTCTTTTGGCATCACGATATTCAACACTGAAACCTGAATAAATTGTCATGTCATGAATTAATAACCTGAATAATTAATTTAAGTTGCCAAACTTAAAGTGCATTGCAGTAAAAATCTGTCACAGGAAAAGACTACCAAAACAAAACAAAACAAGAATCTACGAACCTTAAGACGACTAATTAGAGAGTTACTGTAGTTTTGGTGCAAAATGCTTTAGAATTTATTGTTGTTTTATTCACCAATTTTTTTTACCAAAGTCCAAAATTATTAAACCAGGGTATGATAACTCAAGCTTGTACACCCACATGTACCACCACTGACTACTGAACAAAAAAAAAACAAGAAAGACCCGATCAAAAGCACTTAATTTAACGAAAACCCTCAATTGAACAAACCAATTGCACAAACTTATGCCAGTTAGAGTGGTGCTTGAATTAAACGTGAGGCCCTCCACTTTCGAATATTTTCTCATTGGCCCTTGGAAATTGGAAGTACTATTTTTTATTTGCAAGAAACTCAACTCAAATGCTATCTAAATTGAATTAAAAGAGCAACTAGATATTGCGTTATTTAGTTGTACCCAGAAGAAACTTCAAATTTTCCATTTGCAACTTAAATATTGCGACTGTATTTAACTATGTTGTGATATTTGGTTTCACATTTGAGCATCCAATTATTTTTATTCAAGTCAAAACATTTCAAAAAAAATTAATAACACTCCTCTTGTCTTGGTTTGGGACCGGTTACATCATTTAGATATAGGCGGAGTTAATTTGAAAATGTGTTATTATCTCTGAAATTTCAATTTAAAAATAAATGTAACAGAAATTAATAAATTGGGAACAAGGAGAGATATATACCTTCATGAATAAACCACAGTGGCAGTTATTTGTATCTCGTACATGGTATTTATGTAATTACATTTTTTCCATGTGCTTAATGAAGTGGAGCTTGCATAATTTCATCATCTACTTCTTTGGACATTGATCACACCTATACAACAGCAATGTGGCACGTACTTTTGGTGGGGTCAATGTTTGGGTCAAATTTAATAGAACAAATCAAAAACACAAAACTCCCATGAATCTCCCTTCCCTCCCTTATTTTTTATATCACAGAATTGTTTTTCTTACATACTACCCTCTCCGTATAGAGAGTATTTTATATCTATCATAGGGCTTACAGCTCACCTCTATTATCTTAGAAACAAATCATAATTCAATCTAAACTTGGAAGTAAATTACACACCAATCAATTATGACAAATAAACCAAGAATATATGTTGCCAAGAATCTATGTTGCCTTCTTTCTTCATTTTCTTCTGGATCGGATGTGAACGTTGTTGTACGTATTAACTTGTAACTTCAACAGTGTGTTTGCGTGAGTCATCTACAAGAAGTTACACAAAGACCAACGGTTGCAAATGAGAACTTAATCAATTGCAAGAGCCATTGAGAGGATTCAAAACTTGAAATAATATAAAGCATGGAACAAACAAAAACTAGGCAGGAAATATAATCATAATAACACTTACGAGGAGGGTTGTCCCTTTTAATGTTCTTAAAAGTCAGCGAAGTAGGCAACTCTGGGATTTCTTCCAGCAAAGTAGCTTTGCAAATGTCAAGTTGGTGAAGGGCAGTGAGCATCACCATTGTACCAGGCAATGACCGCAGCGAGCTTGCATCCCAGATGAACAATCTCTTGAGGGTACTACTGTTTTGTAACAACCATTGCTCTGGCAGGGCCTCCATCCCTGAACACTCGCCAACTATCAGAGAACTTACAAATCTTAGACATCTAAGTGGTTCAATACGAAGGAGGCAGAGGTGATCAATGGTCAATATACTGATCTTTAAAGAGACCAAGTTGTTTCCTTGGTTGACAGTATGTGCTTGTGGCATAGATGAAATTTCAATGAGCTTGTCGCATCCACGGATGCACAGGTATCTGAGCGATGTAAATGCCTTTTCAGAGGAAGGGATACAAGTAATATTTGCACTGTTTATAATATCAAGATAAGCAAGTGTAGAGAGGTGTGATGCTGACTCTAACAATGACACATCAAGTTCACCACAGTTTCCCATTTCAAGATATTCTAGTTTCGCAGGTAGCAAGATGCTCTGGTTATCAACTGTTACCAGCTTTGGGCTTCCCTTTATAACTAAGTATTTAAGTGACACAAAGTTCCCAAATGCACCAGTTGGTAACTGAACCAAATTCTCACAGTCTCTGATGGTTAGTTCCTCAACAGATTGTAAATCTAGGTTTTCTTGCTGCAGAAATCCATTCAATGATATTAATTTGGGACATTTGGTAATCTCTACTCTTCTAAGCGATGATTTCATACATGATGGTGCTTCATCTGTAATGCTAGAACTGTGGTGCATATCTGGAAGGGAATTAAGCCCCACACTACGTACTTCAAATTTGAAAAGAGAAAAAGGAATGGTCGGTATATTGGCCAGGTTTGGGCAGTCTACGATTGTAAGTTCTTTTAGATTACCAATATGTGGTCCTGCCCAGGATTCCCATTTTGGCATGTTGCGGCAATATAGCTGTTCCAAAGCACAATCACTTGTCCAAATTGGAGACCTGTGGCCTGTATAACCACAAATGGTCAATTTCTTGAGATTTGGATTTGGTCGGAGGTTATCAATGACTTGCTCAGGGTCATGATAATTGCTCCCTTCAGTCCAACTCAGGGATAGTGATATAAGACTTTCCTTTTTGGATAGGTTTGCATTTGTAGCTTCAAGTGGATCCCCTACATTCTCAATTTTCTCAATAGAAAGGTATCGGAGATTGTTTAGCATCTCTAGTTCATCTATATGCTGACCACTCTCCCGTCCAACAAAAAAATGTAACTCTTGTAGAGAGGTCAACTTGTGCACTCCGTGAATTTTTTGCATTACCTCGTTGGGAAGGTTCATATAGCGTAAACTAACAAGATTGGTAATTCCAGTTGTTTCAATACCCTCATAATTAACTGAATCTCCAAACCCATTGGTCATTTCTAGCACTTGAAGATGGTAAAGCTTATAAAGTGAATTCTGAAGCAAATATCTACATGATTGTTGATAGTTATCAACGCTGACCTTTAGAAAGCGAAGGTGTATCAAACGACCAATCTCCTCCGGCAGTTCACATCTACGATCTCCATGTATGACCAATAAACGTAAAGTTTCCTTAAGTGAACCATTTGGGAGAACAAATCGATCTTGATTAAGGTGAACTTCAGACAAAGTTATTACCAAGGTGCGCAAATTCCTAAGATTGAATATCCTTTCAATTTTACTTTCAGGAACAGAGACATGTTGTGCAGTGCTAGGTATACTATCAAATTTGTCATTTGGTTCTACTCTGCAACATTCTCCTATTGATACATTTTGTGCCAGATCATGCATCAAATCATGCATAACATACAACCCTTCAGACCTGTTTTTACCAAGGTTATCACCAAGGTGCGTAAATTGCAGTATTCTTCTTCTTTGGACATGTTTTTCAAAGAAAGATTTTCTTAAAAGGTAGTTGAAGTATTCTTCTCCGATATCTTCAGGTCTTTCTTCTCCATGTAACTCTTGGCGTATGAATCCCGAGGCCATCCACATTTTGATCAACTCATCTTTGTCGAACTTATAATCTTGAGGAAATATGCAGCAAAATCTAAAGCATTCTTGCAAATGTGCTGGTAGATGGTAATAGCTCAATTTCAGCACATCTGCCATATCCTTAGCTTGTTCTAAGTTGATCAGTGAATCACGGTTCAAAATTCTTTTCCAGTATTGGAAATTAACGTTTGAATTCAGCAAGCTTCCAATCACCTTTGCTGCAAGGGGGCTACCTCGGAGTTTCTTTACAATATCATTTCCGATCTTTTGCAAATCTCTATGATTGTCAGGGTTATAACCGTAAAATGCATACTTATTCAACAGCTCTAACAACTCTTGCTGTTCCAAGCCTTTTAACTCTAGATTTTCTCGTTCACCATTTAGCACATGAGCAAACATGTCAGCCACTGATTTCATTCTAGTGGTGAGTAAAATTTTACTTCCTTGTTGTACAAATTTTAAGGGTGCAACCAATTTTTCCCAATCACCCATGTTATCGTCATTCCAAGCATCATCTAGAATGAGAAAAACTTTCTTTGAAAGAATCCTCTCCTTCAAGCTTTTCAATAGGCCATTTAATGACTCACCATTATGGGTTTTCTCACCAAGGTCTTCGAGGATTTTTCTTGTTATATCTTGTACACTAAAGCTTGTTGAAATACAAACCCAAATTGTTTTGTCAAAATGGTTCTCTCTGCTAATTTCCTCAAAGATTAACTGTGCAAGAGTGGTCTTCCCTAATCCACCCGCCCCCACAATACAAAAGGCAGAGATATTTCCCTGAGATGCTGGTTTCTTTAACCATTCATTTATGATGGCTATCTCATTCTCACGGCCGAACACTTTGCTTTCGGTTAAAAAGGATGTAGTTTCTTGACTAGAAGTGTAAACAGGCTGATTATTTGGTTTTGCATGGCCATGAACATCTAATGCAATAGCAAATTGGAAGAAATCGCCAACATGTGCGGCAGCTAGATCTAACATTTCTACAGCCTCCCTTAACCTCTTCAGTGTATCTTCACTAATGTTAGAACCAGTAAATTTTCTCTTCAGCGAACCAATTATTGAAGAGGAAGATCCACTAACCTGATCTCGATTTTTCACCATGTCTTCCAGCTCCCAGTACTTGAGTTCGTCAAGCACATCTTCAGCTGCTAAGAAAGCTTCTTTGAATTGCTCTAGCCAAGCATTCACCCCCGAATTCGGGTGCTTCAATTTTAGTGCCTCGCCAACACCCATGACAGCTGCAATCTTGGGAAGAGCTGCTTTCACCCTACGTAGCTCGGATTTAGTATCAGCAGGCAGCATACGCTCGCCCAAGTAGGAAGAAGCCGTGTCGAGTAGTTTGCTAATGATTGCAGACCCGAACCATTCACCAACAGTTGAAAGAGCTAACTCCATCGAGATTTGCTTCTTCTGACTTACTATCTCTCTGTTTTCTTTTTCTTTTTCTTTTTTTTGGGTTTTTTTTTTTCTAAGTACAGAACCAGAAAAAAATACACTGACAATTTGTAGTAGATTGTTGAATGAAAGATGAATAGAGAAATTGAGATTTTAAGAGGAAAAATATCGGTTAATTAACAAAGGAACTCAATGACCAAAAGGATGATTGTATGAGCAAGAGAGAGATTGGGATCTGACAAACAGAGTGAAGACAGTAAAGATAGCAAAAGAGATGAAGTTTTTGGTTTTTTTTTTTTTTTTTTTGAACTAACAATGGTTGTTTACAGAATAAGAAAAAACTAACAATTTGTAGTAGATTGTTGAATGAAAGATGAATTGAGAAATTGAGATTACAAGATAAAACAAGTTCGAATCAATGGAAGTCGATTATCACAAGAGATCTGAGAAACAGAGTGAAAAACAGTAAAGGTAGCGAAAGAGATGAACAAGCAATGAAGTTACAGTTCAAACAACATTATTGGCGATCAGATTCTCTGTGGCATGCACAAACTAAACATCACAGGTAGCAATTAATTAATTAGCCTATCCACCTTTAGAAAAACTAAAGTACAGCATCAGCGACCCGTTACACGGTATCTTAATGTTTTCGTCAAAAAAACAAATGGAAACTGAAAGTCAGAGTGAGTCACGGATACACAAATTGTGCTTTCCTAGAAGCATAGTGTATACTAAAAAAAAGAAAAAGAAGCACAGTTGATATTAAAAAAAAATGAGATATTTTGTCCCTATTCTCTTGCACCCCACGGATTCAAATCGGACGTTTACGATTCAAAACCTAAAAATTGAATTATTTAGGGGATTCGGACCCATCTTTTTTTTTTTTTAATATACACAGTGCTTCGAGAAAAGCACAACTTGTATATCACGTGACTCTTAGATTCCATATGTTTGACCTAAAAATGATGATTTCACCAAAACAGTAATTTACCGTGTTGTAACGGGTCACTGACCCTAAATTTCTTTTAGGGTATGTTTAATTATTTGATTATTTCCTACATGGATAGATGTGCTTTCCGCAAAGAAAATTAATTTACAAGGATTAGTTGACTTTGAAGATTGTGCCTTGTGGCGAAATCGCGCTCTTCGGCTTTCGCTATCTCAGTTTCTAATATGTAATATCCCAATCTCTCTATCAAACAATCTGTCTTTCTATATAATTGGGTCGCCAACTGTTCTCAAAATATAATCAAGGACACGACGCTACAATTTTATCAAGAGGAGGGATCCAATTACAACAAATTTGAGTTACAACAAAGTTACAACATTCATTTTTTTCATTTTCAAAGTCCAAATCGTCGATCCAAACCGTTCAACATGATTATCTAAATAAAATGTACTTGCAGATCAAATTTTATATTTTTTTGAATTTTTTTACTATTTATTAAGATGGGTACAAAATTCAATGGTCTAAGTATGGCTATTTTTTGTAAAATACTTAATAAATAGTAAAAAAATTCAAAAAAATGTAAAATTTGATATGCAAGCACATTTTATTGTGGAGATCATGTTGAACGGTTTGGATCGACGATTTGGACTTTGAAAATGAAAAAAATGAATGTTGTAACTTTGTTGTAACTCAAATTTGTTGTAAGTTGATCCCTCCTCTTTTATCAATACATGGCTGTAAATGTGTTAATATTATTTACATATATATTCTAGTATTAATAATTTTGTTGCCATAAAAGTAGTCATCATTTGTAAACACGTCTGTAAAATAATAAGAATTTGGGGTAGAATCAAATAAATTAAGATTTCAATCACTGAGTGCTTCAACCCATTCCATAGGAGTTGGCTACAGCAGTACAGCCTCGAACGGACAAAAGCCCATTTTTTTTTTTAATATACACAGTGCTTCGAGAAAAGCACAACTTGTATATCACGTGACTCTTAGATTCCATATGTTTGACCTAAAAATGATGATTTGACCAAAACAGTAATTTACTGTGTAATGGGTCACTGACGCTGTTCTTTTAGGTATGTTTAGTTGGATTGAGAATAAACTATGAGTGAGCGAGGCTACGGTGCTATCACTAGTGGAAAAAATACAATTAGTGTCGCCCCATCAGTGTCGGATTTATGTCCTAACCGATACGGATATAGATCAGCAACGGACACAATACGGACCCGACCTTGATTTCACTTATCAGGAACGGTTGTAATTAAAAATGCGTTCTTGATAGTGCTGGCCAAATCAGGAACGGTTCTTTATAAAGAGGCGTTCCTGATTGTGTCTTAATAGGATCGGTTGATAAACAGGCGTTACTGATTAGTAGTATTTGTATCGGTTGTTTTAACAGGCGTTACTAATTAGTAGTATTTGTATCGGTTGTTTAGGTGCGTTCCTGATTAGTAGTATTTGTATCGGTTGTTTTTAACAGGCGTTACTGATTAGTAGTATTTGTATCGGTTGTTTAGGTGCGTTCCTGATTAGTAGTATTTGTATCGGTTGTTTAGGTGCGTTCCTGATTAGTAGTATTTGTATCGGTTGTTTTTAACAGGCGTTACTGATTAGTAGTATTTGTATCGGTTGTTTAGGTGCGTTCCTGATTAGTAGTATTTGTATCGGTTGTTTTTGATGCGTTCCTGATAGGTATTAGGAACTGTTATTTTAATAGCCGATCCTAATAACTCTCCCTCCCCAAATGTATATCTTGAGCGAATGAAGACTGGGTTTGGCTGACGCGAATGAAGACTAGGTTTTTAAATCTCTTATGTCCCTACGCGAAAGACTAAATTTCTCTGTCGCAGTTCTGATTTCTACGCGAAAAACTGTGGATTGAGGTAATATAAATTAATCTTTGAGCATATAGCAATTCAGTGGCCGTTTTTAAAATCTTCAAGAGTTACCGATATTTTTTATTTTCTGTGAAATACTCGTGGCATGCTTGAAAAATTAGAGTATTTCACACATTTCAAATCATCACTTTCATTCTTTCACACTACTAATTTTGTTTTTTTTTATTTTTTTTTCAAGATGCATGAAACGAATCACTATGCGCCAAAAAGGAACCTCAATAATTAAAAAAACAGAGGTTGGATCAGGGCTTCTAACGCTAGCTATTATCGAAAAAGAGATTTTGTTATGAGTATATATACCAAAAGGATGGATTGATTAAGACTGAGACGCTAACAAGAACCTTTCCTTGCGCCAGGTGAAATCATGCCTTAAAGCTGAGCTTTTAACTTTAAAAAAAAAAAAAACATATTAATTGCTTGTCTAAATTTGATACTGGAAATATATATATTGTGGTAAAGAATGAAAGTGATGATTTGAAATGTAGTAAAGCCAACAGAGCAATTCAGTGGTTCTTAATTTGATTCATGTGATCCTTGCATAACCTCTTAGAGTCAATGCATTAATTAATAGAAGATATTTATAATTTGGATGTCAATATACATTTTATTTTGATCAATACCAGTACTAAAAGAGGATATTTATAATTGATTCTATATATATTGCCACATGTACTTGATTCTATATATATTGCCACATGTACATGTAATTGATTCTATATATATTGCCACATGTACTTGACAAGCTTCTCTTAATTTATTTGTATATAATTAATCGAAATAATTAGAAAGTTATCATAATGTATAATTTTCTGAAATTTTACATAAATACCTACTTCATGGGGAAAATTTGGTTCCAAATTATTCATTCTAGCATAAACCCAAGAAAAGAAATGCATGCATTTTGGATTGGCACCGGTACGGTGTTGAAACTTATTTGTTGGTACACCATCAATTGCATGGTTTCATCCAAATTTCTTATACTCTTTTGCTATTTCATCTTATTAGACACACAAATGCATGGTTTCATGCAATTGCTATATGGCATGCTTGGAAATTTCTTAGCTTGAACTTATATGAAAAAAACAAAAATCTGGTTTTGTAGATTGGCTATAATTGAGGGATTTGGTGCTACAATCTCTTCAGATCACTCGATCCGTGCGTAATCGATTCCAAAAAATTGTAAGTATATATAATATAAAAACTCATGTTTAATTTTATGCTTGGATGTGTATTATGATAAATGTATGTAGTTAATTAAATGTATCTACGGTTGGTAGGTATCTAGCTAGCTAGAGTATTGTCTATGAGCCACAACCGAATTATTTATGCCTTTAGGTCATGATACCCGTTCAAAATTAATCCAATAGAGGTTAATTTTGAATAGTCTCCGGTTTGGGACTGCTCTTTGAATACTTTGTCTCAATTAGGATGTGAGCACATATTAGTCGTGTTTTAGTATTTAAGAGAATTTCGACAGCATTTCCTCTTATTAGTTCCCCGGATATCTGGGGAATTAAGGGGAAATGCTGCCGAAATTTTCTTAAATACTAAAACACGACTAATATGAGCTCACTACGGAGACAAAGTATTCAAAGAGTGGGATAGGATTGTAAACCGGCCCCGTGTAAGCCCTAAATTCAACATTTGACCATAAGCGTGTACTTAATTGAGTTGTCTTATAATTGCAGATGGACCGCAGTTGGATGTATGGAACCTCGCGTGTTTCAGATGAATATTTGGCAGGTGTTGATGAATTTATGAAAGTTGCTATGGAAGACATGGCGAACAATGAGAATGGGGTGATGTCGTGTCCATGTCGTGATTGTAACAATATCAAGAAATTTTCAAACCCCCTCCAAGTGAGAAATCATTTAATCCGTCGTGGGTTCAAGGAACATTATACCCATTGGATATGGCATGGCGAGAGTTTGGAAACCGGCATAGATACTGGTACTGGGCATGATCAGGAAGATCATAATTACAATAGCAGAAGTGATGTGCAAGGTGATGAAAATGATGATCTGGTGGTAAATGAAGGTGTTAATTTTGATCAAATGTTACGTGATTTAGAAGAGGATTTTGGTACTGATAAGCAATATTGTGTATTTGAAAATTTGTACGAAGATTCTAAAATAAATTTGTATCCCGGTTGTAAATTTACAAAATTGGAAGGTGTATTAAAATTGTATAACCTAAAAGCATCTAATGGTTGGACTGATAAAAGTTTTACTGAATTATTATGAGTATTAAGAGAAATTCTACCTGATGGAAACGAGATACCATGTAATTTTTATGAAGCGAAGAAAATGTTGTGTCCAGTGGATTTAGAAGTTCAAAAAATACATGCGTGCCCAAATGATTGTATTTTATACCGAAATGAGTATGCAGATTTTCACGATTGTCCAAAATGTGGTGCATCACGTTACATAAGAAAGAAGGTAACCAACGATAACAGTGGTGATTCTAAATTGAAAGAAGGGCCTCCGGCAAAAGTATTGTGGTACCTCCCCGTGATACCAAGATTCAAACGTTTGTTTGCAAATGCTAAAGATGCGAAATTATTGCGTTGGCATGCCGAAGACCGGAAAAAAGATGGAAAATTACGGCACCCCGCTGATTCTCCTGAGTGGAGGAATATTGACAGAAAGTTTCCTGATTTTGGCGGTGATTTCAGAAACCTAAAGCTTGGGTTGAGTACAGATGAAATGAATCCGTACGGTAGCATGAGCAGTAAGCATAGCACTTGGTTGGTTCTATTGTGCATTTATAATCTTTCGCCTTGGTTATGTATGAAACGCAAGTACATCATGATGACCTTACTGATATCAGGACCCAAACAACCCAGAAATGACATAGATGTGTACTTAGCGCCATTAATAGAGGACTTAAAAAAATTGTGGTGTCCAGGAGTGCAGTTGTTTGATGCATATAACAAGGAGAATTTCACTTTACGGGCTATGATATTCTGCACCATTAATGATTTTCCGGCGTATGGTAATTTGTCGGGTTATAGTGTTAAAGGAGAAAAAGCGTGCCCTATTTGTCAAGACGATACAGTCGATATGTGGTTACCTAATTGCTCTAAAAATGTGTACATGGGTCATCGTAGGTTTCTTCCTGTCAATCACGCACACCGAAAGAGAAAGAAATCATTCAATGGAAAGACCGAGAATAACAAAGTGCGTTATCCATTGACCGGTCAAGAAGTTTATTCGCGAGTGAGGGATATCAAGGTCGAATTGGGGAAATATAAGAAAAAGAGGGGGAGAAAGAAAGGGGCTCCGAAAATTTGTTGGAATAAGAGATCAATATTTTGGGATTTACCATACTGGGAGCACTTAGAGGTTCGACACTGTCTCGATGTGATGCATGTGGTGAAAAACGTCTGCGATAGCTTGGTTGGAACATTGTTGAATATTCCGGGAAAGACTAAGGATGGTATCAATGTTCGGAAAGACATGCAAATAATGAACATACGACTGGATCTACAACCAGTCGAGAAGAAAAATTCAAATGGTAAAATTTGCACATATCTAAAACCCGCCATGCATACGTTGTCGAAAATTGAAAAAAACAAGTTTATGTGAATGCCTTCATGGTGTCAAAGTTCAATCTGGATATTCTTCAAATTTTAAAAACCTAGTTTCACTGGAAGATTTAAAATTGACAGGTATGAAGTCCCACGACTGTCATGTTTTAATGACACAGCTTCTACCTGTTGCAATTCGAGGTATATTGCCACCGTGTGTTAGGCAGACCATCACTAGGCTCTGTTTTTTCTTTAACGCCATTTGTTGCAAAGTAACTGATCCTGATACGTTGGATGATTTGCAAAAGGAGGTTGTCGTCACTCTTTGTCACCTTGAAATGTATTTTCCGCCGTCTTTTTTTGATATCATGGTTCATTTAATTGTTCATCTAGTTAGAGAAATTAAGATGTGTGGACCAGTTTTCTTGCGTTACATGTATCCGTTCGAGAGATACATGGGAATTTTAAAGGGATATGTCAGAAACCGATATCGTCCTGAGGGCAGCATTATAAGAGCATATGCTGCCGAAGAGGTTATTGAGTATTGTTCTAATTATCTGGATGATTTGCAAGCTATCGGCATCCCTAAATCTCGGCACGAGGGAAGACTTCACGGTGTAGGCACAATTGGTTCAAAATTAATCGTGCCCGAGCAGAAAATGATGGCACGAGCACATCTTCATGTTTTGCAACACCTCACCGACGTTCATCCATATTTGGACGAGCACATGACCATATTGCGGCAACAGAATCCTAAGAAATCCGATAAGTGGTTGATTGGTGAACACAATGAAAAGTTTGAAGGTTGGTTTACACGTAGAGTCATAGAAGATCCGGAAGAAGAAAACATTAAAGAAATTGTCAAATTATTGGCTCTTGGTCCAGTCCATGTTGTGAGGTCATTCCAGGGATTTGACATCAACGGGTATACATTTTACACAAGAAGTCAAGATCTCAAGAGTACCGTGCAAAACAGTGGGGTGACGTTAGTAGCCGTGTCGAGTGATTTTTCAGGAGGTAAAGGTGCCGGGCCATCGCATGCATCGATGTCATATTACGGGTTTATTGAAGAAATTTGGAAACTAGATTACAGAAAATTTAAGATCCCGTTATTTCAGTGTAGATGGGTCGATAACCGTAAGGGGGTTAAAGTTGATAACGACGGTTTCATTTTGGTGGATTTCAATAAGGTTGGATATAAGGATGATCCATTCATACTTGCAAGACAAGCCACACAAGTGTTCTACATAATTGATCCTACTGATCATTCAAGGCATGTTGTTCTATCCGGAAAAAGACGTATCATCGGGATTGATAATGTAGATGACGAAGAAGCATACGATCATTTTGATGAGATACCTCTGTTTTCAATTGGCATGGCATCTTTACCAACTGGTGAGGATAATGAAACAAGTCACGTGCGGCACGATCATAACGAAGGAGAATGGATTGAATAAAAAGGCTACTAAATTTTTATTGGTATGTCATATATATAATTTTTTAATCATTTTCAAAATATAAAAATAGGTTTAATATTTCTTAATCATTTTTTAATCATTTTCAAAATAGGTTTAATATAAAAATAGGTTTAATCATTTTTTAATCATTTTCAAAATATAAAAATAGGTTTACTATTTCTTAATCATTTTTTAATCATTTTCAAAATAGGTTTAATATAAAAATAGGTTTAATCATTTTTTAATTATTTTCAAAATATTAGATATTTATTTAGTAGTCTTTTTTTTTTCTTTTGTTGGAAACTAATTTTAATTTCGCCATTCTGTTCTACAGAGTCATTTTCATTGTTTCGCGCTGCTAAGTTTTTAATTTCGCGCTACTTAGTGCTGCATTCTGCGCCAAGCTAGGGTTCAGGCCTCATTTTGAAATCTCTCTCGGACTCAGACCCGGGGCTCTCTCTCTCTCGCGGGCTCTCTCTCTCTGCGCCAAGCTAGAGCACCTCACTCCGCTTCTCTCCGCCGCACCTCACTCTAGTGCTCTCTCTAGTGCACCTCTCCGCCGCACCTCACTCTAGTGCACCTCTCTCTAGTGCACCTCTCCGCCGCACCTCTCCGCTTCTCTCCGCCGCACCTCTCCGCCGCACCTCACTCTAGTGCACCTCTCCGCCAAGCTAGGGTACCGCTTCTCTCCGCCGCACCTCACTCTAGTACCTGGGATGGCTGAAGACCATCGATCAGTACTTTGTTGGAGCCAATAACAGCATTCGGCGGTGCTTAATAGAACATCAAATCAATCAGTATTCGGCTGAAGACCATCGATCAGTACCGGCTGAAGACCATCGATCAGTACCATCGATCAGTACTGAAGATTGAGAAGGAGATTGCAATTGTTAAGAAAGAGGGTGAACCGATCTTCAGTGGTGCCGATGCCATGAAATTGGCACCCAAAACAAAAGGTAATTTTTTTACAAGGTTTTTTTTGTGTGTCAAACCTGTTTGGTATCTTTAGAAATTATGATGAAATTGAAAGAAAGATTTCATTAGTTAATTCTCATGATTTCATTAGTTGTGGATGAATTAGTGTATTTGATTCAGGACCTGACGAAGGGGTCGGTGCCGTTGGATACTGTTACTAAGGTTGAAGGATGAATTATGTCTTTTGAGTCCATTATGGGATTGAGTGGTGGATTGGTTCCATTAATACTGCTAATTTAGTAAATCAAAGTTACCAGCTTTAGAATTATTCTTAATTGTACATGGGTCTCCTTTGACCGTACACCACTCTTAGTTGGGGCAATCTGACATAGAACAGTAACTCGTATTAAATATTTTTTTTTCCATTAATTACAATTTGGAATACGGCTCTGAAATAACCCTTCAATATCTCACATTGAGTGAATAAGGGATGTGGACTTGTTTTAATTATATCGGAGTGATTTAATTTCTTGTCTACTTTTTTTTTTTTTTTTTCCTTTCCGTGTTTTGTATATTAGCTTTATAAAAGTTGGAAATCATTTGCATGCCAAAATATTAGGTTTCTCAGACCAGATCAGCCCCATTTTAGTCTAAATTTTGCCCAATTAAGCTACTGATAACTCACGTTAAGATTGAATTGTTCAATATGTTGGTAAGTTGATCCCAATGCTAATTCTGAACCCGGATTAATGTTTATTTCGATAAGAAAGTACATTTTATTGAGCTTCTAAAGCTTCTTGTTTTTGGAAAAATTTAATAGAAGCCTGTCAAGGAGACAGAATAGAGGAAGCTTCATAAGTCATAACAATCAATCAGTATTCGGCTGAAGGCCTGGAGCCACTCCTTCTCTATCAGGTTCTCATTTTATGAAGTATTTTGGATTTATCCTTCTTATTTTTCTAATTTTTGGCAGGGCTTTGGTAGAATCCTGTATTAAGATGTATGGTCGAGCTAGATGCCTTTTTCATTCAGAAGTGTATAGTTGATTCGATGGTTTTATATAATTCATTCTAAGTTTTATTGAGTTACATGTACATCACATGTATGTATATATATACCATCTCTTTACAGAAGGTAGTATACATGTATACATACATACAGTGATTGAACTGCCTGTGTTTTTATATATATATGTGTGATATGTCTTTTGCTTTTTATTTTGGTGCCTCTCTTTCTCAGACTGACACTGCGTCTGTACTGCTAGAAGCTATTGGCTACATCAGATTCCTTCACGGTCAAGTTGAGGTTCAATTCGCTCTCTTTCTTTCTCTATCTATATCTCTGTATCATGTGAAACAAAAAGAATGCATCAGACAGAACTCATTACTCATCTTGACTAAATTTGTTTTCATGATAAATTTGCTTTTTTTTTTAATCATTTTTTTAAGTGCTGCTGGCCAGCAGTACCTGTTTTGGTTTTCTGTTTAGAAATAATACTCTCTGGCTTGCATTTGCCAGTTTAATTTATATAAGTACAGCAGTTGCATTTTGATTTAACTAAACTTGGTTGCCAATCCAAAACCTAAACCCAGCTTAGAAATTTGTAGTTTATGGATCTGAATTTATATGTTAACTGGAAAGAATGAAACTGGTAGATTCTGTGATGGGTGAACTTGTACATATATATATATATATATCATGCATACTTGATCTAAACTGAAGGAACAAAACTTGTATATTCTATGATTGACCTGACCATATCATATATATCATGCATACTTGAACTAAACTGAAGGAACAAAACTTGTATACTGGATAACTTTTTATGGTCCCAAATTTTTGTTTTCAGTTCTAGTCATGTCCAGTGGTGGTGATGGTAGTGAGCCGGCGAAGACGAAGAAACCAGGAAGAGGTCCTACAAAAATTAAACGTGTGGTTAATAAGTCCAACAAGGAGGTTCAATTTGATAAACTTGGGAGGGTTATTATAAACGAAGAAACAACAAGTTTTCCGACGCAACTTGGGATTTTAGTGAGAGCCCAAGTTTCAGTACGCTACAAGGATTGGTCTGAAGTACCAGATGATGTTAAGAAAAAGATTTGGCATGAAATGAAGGTAAATAACATGAAACCAAATTCAGCAGCTTCATTTTATTTTGGCTAACTTCAAAACTTGATGTGCTTTATTTCGCAGTTGGCCTGGAAGTTACCTGACAACGAAGTCATGAAGAAGGATGTGTACATGCGCATGGCTGTAGCATTTAGGAAGTTCAGGCATGAATTGTACAACAAGTTTATGAAGGAGGATAAGACGCCCTTCAGTTTGTATACCGCGATTACACAGGAAGATTGGGACATATTTGTCAAGTACCATGCATCGGATGAATTCGATGTATTTTTTTTCCTTAATGGCAACTACCTCGCCACTCTTTTTTAGGGTTAGGGGTTAATAAATAAAGAAAATCTCACAACATTGCCCTGATCAATTTTCTTTAGACACAATCTGGTCAATCTGGTCAACTGCAAGTAAATAATTTGAAGGAACAAAAATATAGTACCTGGTACCCAAGATTTCCTTGGTATCTGGCATATAGGTCAGGTCAGAGACATAATCTTCATGGGCATTAAAGGAGTTGCAACAAGCATGCTGTCGGGTATCCCATACCTATAAAACAGTAGAAATTTATAAACCAGCAACAAATCAATAAAAATGAACTACTACTGTTATAAAAATGAATTAGAGGTAACTATGAAAATTTCAAACTTTTGGACAGCAAACTAGTAATTTCACCAAACAGATACATGTTTTTTTTTTCCTCTAGCAGAGTTGAGTGGTAATTTCACCAAACAAATTCCTTTGGTTTTCTTAAGGCCAATTGTTTTCTTGCTACACTTGTAGGAACTAAGTAAAATAGGGAAGGCGAATCAAGAGAAAAACATGTACCCGCATTTCTTGGGATCCAGAGGTTACAGTGGTGAGAAATTCCAGAAGAGACTTAAAGAAGCTTTTGTAGAGATTGCTTCGAAGGAAGGGTCAAGTAGTGATTTGTCATCTCAAGGGTCAACTAGTGAGTTGTCACAAGACCAGCTTGTTGATATGTCGATTCAACATAGGCATGTCCCATGGAAACTCGGAAGGCACAAGGTGGTAAATGGGGATGATGTCTATCCGAACCCGGAAACAAAAGCAATGATCGAGATAATTGTGAGGATTTATAGTACATTTTTTAAATTGTCTTTAGTTTAAATTCAATTTGAATTTAATATGTTATATAACCCATTGTTGTTGGCTTTATTATATCAGGACGAACAAGAAAAGGCTTTCGACTCAGGCATGATGACCATCGACCGATACGACGATATTCTAGGCAATTCTCTACCAAATCGAGAACATCCTGGGAGGGTGAGAGGTATTGGATCTCGTGTGGGTATAAAAAAAACTTATGAATCTTGCGGAAAAAGAAAGAGACACACTTCTTCGGAGTATGAGGACTTTATTCAACATAGAATACAGACGGAGGTAGATGAGAGAGTAAAGAGAGAGGTAGATGAGAAGTTAGAGGAGAAGGTAGAGGAGAGAGTAAAGAGAGAGGTAGATGAGAAGTTAGAGGAGAAGGTAGAGGAGAGAATGAAACCTTTTTACGAGCAGCAAGAGGCTCTCATGAAGCAAATGGCCATGTTGATGGGCCAACAGAAAATGGACATGGATATAGGTAGCCCAAGAGTCGGCACGAGCAGCTGCCAATCAGTCCAACCACTACACGTTCTCGATTCGATTGAGGTAATACAAATACCTATTATTTCATGTGAACAACAAGAAGAATACCACTACATGACTTAATTTATTTATTTGTCATCAAAGGGAGAATGCAGATGCAAACTCTATTTGGTCCGAGAAGGGAAGAAGATTCAAGTGGGCGTAGGGACGATAAATCCATCACTACAAGGCACATCTTTTCACGGTAGACTTATGCCGGCCGGCCATGCGAGAGTAATGGTGGATGATTATGTTGCTGGTGAAGATGATACCCCTGTACCCGTACCAAATGGCGAGGTGGAAACTCTTCGCTCAGCCCGCTCTAGTTTCACGGCATGGCCTAAAGATTTGATATCTTTAGATGAGGTAAAAAAAATTAAATTACAAATTATCTGATTCACAAAGATTTGTTTTCTGTTGTATTATTATTTATTTGGATTTAATTCATAATAAAAGTAGTTTTACAGTAAAATACAATAAATTTTGTACAAAGGTCATACTTGACTAAGCACAACTTACATAGGCTTCAAGTTTAATTTGCACATAGTTTCCACTTGACAGAACAAATTTGTACTGGATTTTTGGATTAAGCACAATGTACAACCTGCTATGTCATTGAAAAAATTATGTAGCTTTTTTTTATAAGGTACTGGATTAAGCACAATGTACTGGATTTTTTATAAGGAGTCACAATCAACAATTTTTACAACCTGCTATGTCATTGTGATAGCTAAGATCATGCAAAATTAATGACAATGCTGCCATGCAACCTATTATGTGAAGCAATTTATTCAAATTAGGAAATGGATTGGAGGGACACTTTCAAATATTCGTAGAGTTGTCTATTTAAAAATATAAAGTCACCTTAATACTGCCTATATTATATCAATCTATATATATCTCACTTTTTTAAATATTATTATTGTGGGACACTAGTTGACATTAATAATTCCAGTATAGAGGGGAATAAATCAGACAGTATTATTATAAGATCAAGTAGTCTTAATTAACTAAATCAATACCATTACATGCCAAATGGTCAGCACAAAGCTAAGTAAAAAATCAACAAAAGAAATTTTGTTTGCGATATTAAATTATCAACTATGACCATTTTAAATAGAAAAGGGTTACCTAGTTAATATTAGACAAAGCATCTTATCTAAGCAAAGGGTTACCTAGTTAACATTCATTCTTATCCGAAACTTTTGCATATATGATATTCTCTGCAACTTTTGTAATTACAAGTCCCATCAAGTAGGAAAATCAAACCTGATCCAGCGGCAGTAATTGCCTGACGGTACTTCTTATCCTGAACATCTCCAGCAGCAAATACTCCCTTCACACTGGTATGAGTGGATCCGGGTTTGGTCACGACATACCCCTCCGCATCCAACTCAAGCTGACCCGCAAGAAACTTGGTTGCGGGTTCATGCCCGATAGCAAAAAACAGACCTGAAACCTTCACATCTGACACCTCTCCTGTGACCACGTTTTTCACCTTTACCCCTGCAAGTGGGCCCTTCTCTCCTTCACCATATGCCTCCACCACCTCAGAATTCCACAAAACCTGAAGAAAAGAGGAAATTGATTTTGACCTATGAGCTTCCTATGTTTTTTTTTTTAATTTATCTTTCGTGTCCTGGCCTGATTACAATGAATTTGATACAAAAAAATATGAATTGATATAGGCATATTTCCTGGGAAGTTTGTCTGGTTTTAATAGAGCACAGTTGCCTATGTTATGCTTAAAATTTCCTGGCCCAAGCATTCAAAATGCCTATGTTATGCTTAAATATGACTGTTTGTAGACAATCTTATGAGAGCTGCAAACCTTCTGTAATGGTTCATCAATGCAATTAATAAAGCTACAATAAATAATCTAATCTAATTTTGTCAATAAGCTATCACAATGATAGAAGGTATACTGGCTATTACTATGGTATTCTTTGCAATTGCATTCCTACTACCTTTATTAATGAATAAGACTAACAGTGTCATGCCCTATCCAACTGGAAAAGCATTTTTTTAGTTATTCAACAAACACAAGGCTCTTTTGTAAATAGTAAAGGTACCTTTACAAGTTTTTTGCTTTTTTCTGTTATCGACAATGTTTATATTCAAATTTCTCAACACAAAGCAAGAACAAAATTCACACCTCTATCTTAGGGTTCTCCAAGGCCCGCTTTTGCACAATGTACAAATTCCTTTGGTTTTTACAAAATTAATGACAATTCTGAACTGCAATTAGACAGAATTAACAACATAAACCATAAGGAACTGAATTTGATTATTTGTAAGTTGGTAAGCATAAGTCCAAATCCAGCAGACAGGGATGGGTACATGGCAACTGCCATCTTGTTTCAACTGCAGGTGCATTTGTATTGATTGATTGGTTCCCTTCTTTTTCTCCGTTTCAAATATCACAGCTGACTTTGATTATTTGTCATTTCACGTCCTCTTGAAATAATTTCTTAACTAGTAGCACTAGTGGAAAAAGTACAATTAGTGTCGCCCCATCAGTGTCGGATTTATGTCCTAACCGATACGGATATAGATCAGCAACGGGCACAATACGGACCCGACCTTGATTTCACTTATCAGGAACGGTTGTATTTAAAAATGCGTTCTTGATAGTGCTGGCCAAATCAGGAACGGTTCTTTATAAAGAGGCGTTCCTGATTGTGTCTTAATAGGATCGGTTGATAAACAGGCGTTACTGATTAGTAGTATTTGTATCGGTTGTTTTAACAGGCGTTACTAATTAGTAGTATTTGTATCGGTTGTTTAGGTGCGTTCCTGATTAGTAGTATTTGTATCGGTTGTTTTAAACAGGCGTTACTGATTAGTAGTATTTGTATCGGTTGTTTAGGTGCGTTCCTGATTAGTAGTATTTGTATCGGTTTTTTTTAACAGGCGTTACTGATTAGTAGTATTTGTATCGGTTGTTTAGGTGCGTTCCTGATTAGTAGTATTTGTATCGGTTTTTTTTAACAGGCGTTACTGATTAGTAGTATTTGTATCGGTTGTTTAGGTGCGTTACTGATTAGTAGTATTTGTATCGGTTTTTTTTAACAGGCGTTACTGATTAGTAGTATTTGTATCGGTTGTTTAGGTGCGTTACCTCATTGAGTTGGATCTAATGCAAAGATATCTGTAATGGATATCTCCATTTTCGGATCATGACCTTTCATCAGTCATCAGAAGGCCATTATTAACAAACCAACTAATTAGGCTTTTTTTTACAGAAAATATTATGATTAAATTCAGGAAAAAATATAATCTATGTTTAAACACACAGTGGGAACAGGTAAGGATGGTATTTGTCGATTTCATATGATTTCACTAATATATGCCTCTCGAAATTGAGCTAATTAATACAGATCGTTCATTTTCGTTTCAAAATTCAACGGTCAATTTTCGATGAAATGATTTCAAATTAGTTTTTAAATGATCAAGAGTAAGCATTATACGTAACAATGAAATAAAAACAGAAGTTTTGATATGGCAAAACTTCGATCCACCGTATTTTGTTTGTGGCCATACGATCATTATATTTTCTATCGGCTTGATGAATATCTGGACGAACATCAAATCTCACTCAAATTCACTACAATGAAATAAATGTGATACTCTTCGATTTAAACGGTTCCGATCGACTATCGGACAATACATACTCGCGGGTCTTCATTGGTCTATATGGCAAGAGTTGATGTTCTATGTTGATTCTTAAGGGATGTGAGTTATTCATGAAAAAACTATCTTATGCTATTTTATTTTTTTATACAAATTTTTTAGTAAATCATAAACATGCTACTTTAGACATTATTGTGTAATTTCATTTATCAAGCATGAAAATCAAATTTATTTCACATTTAATGTTCACAGATCCAATTTATATGTGGTTTTCTTTAACACAGCAGTTCTGGCTATGAGCAGCACTGTCTTGTATAACCAAAGAAGCTCCCAACTACAAGTCTGTGCTGTATGAAGATGAAATCGCACTGTCCATTTAAAATGAAAGAAAATTGTGCTAAGTCTCTCTGTATGCATACTAGCGCCAATCCTAATACCGTGGGCATGAATCCGGACCGCTGTTTTTTACTCTGCACGATGCTCAAAACTGATAAATCATATATCCCAAACGCTGGCTCGAATCTCAAAGCTCTCGGATTACATCTCCCACCGTTAAATTGGAACAACGCCCTAGACCCTTCCAACTGGCGGCCACCCAAACCTTTCGCCAAATTTCTCAAAATTTGACGAAGTACTCCATTTTTGTTTCCCCCCATTCGCACCATCTTTCCCCCCCCCAAATTTCACCGCTATGTATTTTGGCGGCCGCCCAAACCATTCTCTCGCTCCGACCCTCAATTTCACACTCCTCTCACCTCCTCTCTCAAACTTATCATCTTCACCTGCTACTCTCTCACATCTCTCTCTCAAGCTTAATACCTCTCCTTCTATCAAAACATCTCGGTGCCTGTCTTGTTTGGAAATCAGAAGAGGGGCGAAAATCTATTATCCAGTACAAACTTATTTGGTAAGTCTCCCAAAATTTCATCAAGTCCAACTCTTAGGTTCTACTTGTAAAATTCTAGTTTCTTTTGAGCTGATTTCTCTTTGTATGCAAAATTTGATCTGCAATTGTGAATGTTTACAAGCTTCTATTTGTAAAATTGTAGTTTCCTTTGAACTGATTTCTATTTTGCATGCAAAATGAACTACACGTCCACTGTTGTGGAGAGACATCATGTATGAGAAGGATCAGTTCTATTGAATACGAAACCGATAAATATTTTAGTGATGACAAAAGACTTATTGCAATTTCAGAAGTTTTCAGGGGTTGTTTTGTTAAATTGCAATACTTTTCAGTATCCTAGTTTGCTTGTTATATTTTGTTATGCTTGTTTTATAGATTACAAAAGACTCATTGCTTGTTTTCTAGTTTGTATGCTTCAACTGTTTTCGGTTGTTTAGGTTGTACAAGGTATTACTTAATACATAGGGCTTTATTTCATTTTGCATGTAAACCGGTACCGGAGTAGTGGTACCAAATCTGATACAATGCAATGGTTATCTATTTTAAAGTAAATCGTTGATGACCCACTGTTCCAAAACAAAACCTACTATGATTTATATTTTTTATAAAAAAAATACTTTGTACGATTTACTTTACAAGAATCTAATTCTATGAATTATTTGGATAGATTATAATTTATCCCTTTTTGACTATATACGAGAAGATGGCAGTTCAGACATCTCTAGATGAAATACCATGTTATTTTTTGTATTATGTGTTATTCTTTAGAGACATTGATTTTTGCTTTGCAGTACCATACGTAACACATATTTTTTTGTTATTAGCACAACAGACATGCCTCTAAGAAAGTCTGGTCTTACAAGAGCAACACGCAAAAAACACTTCAAGAGAAAGGGTACCTCACAGCCAGTTCTCGAGGTTGGCGAGGGTTCAAATGCTAACCCTGAAGGTGAAATTACACAACCAGAACCGCCAAAGAAAAAGGGACAGGGCCCCGGAAAGATACAAAAATCAACAGAGGCAGTGGAGGCCAGACCGATAATCTGGCCAGTCGGTGATTGTGAGTTCACTTGCGAAAAAGACCCAAACAAAATAACAGCAGCAATCACCAGGTATAAATCTGACTTGAGTACCGGCAGTGGCGGATTTACATAGAAGAATGTGTCAATTGACCATTATATTTAAAAAAAATGAATTATATATGATTTTCTATACCATTTAGAGTAAAATCATAGATCAAAAAGTCGAAGTCAGTTTGCAATATCAATTGGGTCAACTGTCCTGTCAACCAGGGGATTCTGCAGGGAGATCCCTCTACTTTATACTATTTGTTTCTGAGGCTGTAGACAGGACAGAGAGCCTTTTATGCAAAGAAATATCCTGAAATTCATGAGATAAAAAACAGCAGCTTGTGTTACTTTTGACTTTTTGATCTATTATTTCCTTGGGTCTTTAGGGTAAGGGTGCCGCTATTTTGAAAGCAAAATTTAGTTTTGAAAACCAGCAACAGGTACCAATACATCAAAAATGTATTGATGTATTGATATTTAGATTTTCTAGTGCATCAGTAATGATAATAGTAGTAGCCTTATACTAAGAAAAATGAATTTTTACAGTTAATGAATTTATAGTGTTACCTAGCTTGAGAGATTTGAGTAAATTAAAAAAAAAAACGAAATTACAAGTTATCTAGATCAACGCAAGTATTGGATATTAATTAATTAATTCTTAACAAGATAGCTAGACATAGATGTTCTTTCTTTTGCAAAATGAAAAAAAAAGGATTGCAATACAAATAAAATCAAGAACACTAATTATATAATTTAGAAAAATCAAGTCACAATTAAGAGAAAAGACATATTCTATCTAGGATTAAATTAAAGGGCAGAAAAGACATATATATAACATACCTTGTGCATATAATCTCCAACCGTTGTGAGAACATTCTCCATGGCTAAACAATTTAATTGAAATAATCTATTGATTCAAGCTGTTAACTTTTTCTCTCTGTCTTTGGATGAAAATTAAAATATGTAGGTATTACTCCTCTGCCTTAAATAAGGTTGGAGGGTTTATATTTTGAGAAAGTTAGTTAATAAATTATGTCGGTGGGTCTCCCCTCTAGATTCAATTACAATCTGATCCATGATAATAATAGTAATTAAAATCAATATGGCCTCAGAGTGTCCAAATTAGAACTGCCTTTGTTTCTAAAAAAAATATTTCCTCCGCTCCATTCCTTTTTTACCCTACCATTTTTTTTTGTCAACACCTTTCCTTTTTTACCTGCTTAATTTCATTAATTTTGGACTGTCATTAATTTCAGATTCAGTGAATAACCCAAGTGTAGTTTTGAAAACCAGGTTATATATTGGTACCTTAGTATAACACTATTTAGTTTTGAAAACCAGCAACAGGTACCAATACATTTTTGATGTATTGATATTTAGATTTTCTAGTGGTGAATAGTTGAGATTTCTTTGCCAGCAGCCATCTCTTGTCATTGTTTGTTGTTGTTTGATGTATTGGAAGAGCACACTTATAATCTGTCCTATTAATTTGGTTCATAATACTATTTCTTGAGTTATCTAAATATCATTTTACTGACTAATTAAAAATAATAATAAATGAAACAGATACACTCGAGAAAGATGAATGTTAATCCTGATGTGAACTTTGAGGAGCTGGCCCGCTCCACCGACGACTTCAATGGGGCCCAGCTTAAGGCTGTATGTGTTGAGGCTGGTACGCTTGCTCTGCGCCGTGATGCCACTGAGGTCTGTCTCTCATTCTCCACACAAACAACACACACACATAGGTTATGTGAAAGAATCTGATCCATTTGGCATTAGATGTCTACATGTGAAGTTATACATTTACCAGTCAGGTCCTATACTGGTTTTGATTGGGTGACATATGCATTGCTATTGTTGTTTTGCTGACAATTCTGAACTGCAATTCTGAACTGCTATTGTTGTTTTGACTCCATGGCCTTTGTGCGACATTTGTCACATCTCATCTGCACTTTCATCACAATCTCTTGCTGCAATTAATGCAAATCCTAAATCTGCGACATTCGTTTCCTCGATATTTTTCCAAACTTGAAGGTATATATATATACATATTTTCTTTCCAAAGGTATGCATAGTTGCTTCAAAAATATGCAATTAATCGTGCTCTTATATGCTCTAAAAAATGCAGGATTTCCCCGTTAGTTATAACGCAACAAGCATCGACAACATTCGCACAGTGTGGGGTAAATTTTTCTTGAAGGAAGTATTAGATGAAAAAAGTAAATCAATTTAGTATGTGTTTTTTGTAAAAAATTTAGGGTGTGAACATGTTTTAATTTAGGATGTGAAAATTGTAATTTTCTGGTTTGTAATAATTTAGTATGTTGATTTATAATAATTTTTATGTCTAATGCTTTCTCGTTTTAATTTATGTCTAATGTGAAAATATGGTAGCCGGCCAAAATATAAAAAATATTTTATTAAAATTAATTCACACAATTTGTATCGCCTTTCTTCATTAACCGTTACTGATTTAGTACAATTTGTATCGCCTTTTAATAAGAACCGTTACTGATTTAGTACAATTTGTATCACATTTTAATAATAACCGTTACTGATTAGCACAATTTGTATCGCCTATTAATAAAGAACCGCTACTGATTTAGTAGAATTTGTATCACCTTTAATAATAACAGTTACTGATTAGTACAATTTGTATCGCCTATTAATAAAGAACCGTTACTGATTAGTACAATTTGTATCGCCTATTAATAAAGAACCGTTACTGATTAGTACAATTTGTATCGCCTTTTAATAATAACCGTTACTGATTAGTACAATTTGTATCGCCCATTAATAAAGAACCGTTACTGATTAGTACATTTTGTATCGCCTGTTTATAAAGAACCGTTCTTGATTGTCAACAATTAGTAACGGCTATTGAGCCGACACTGATTGAGGAGTATTAGTATCGGTTATTGAGCCGACACTGATTAGTCCAACTATCTGTAACTGCTGGGTCAGTGTCGCCCTGTAGTCCGTTCCTGTTGTGCGTTTTTAACCGACCCTGATGTGCGTTTTTCCACTAGTGTAGTCATGCGTTGACTTTTCATTGGACCAATTGCAGGAACCACGCAAAGAGTTACAAGTTCCTACAAGTGGGAACTCAGTTCGTAGTGATGCGTTTGCACCAAAGCGATACAAGGAGTTTGATGGTCTCAATTTTGACAAGCTGGGTCCAATTTTCAAGCATTTGCGTGATCGGTTTTTGAAGAAAGACAACAATGAATTTCAGATCGATACTCCACTTGACCTTTTCCATAGCGATGACTTCATAACCGTTCATGCAGATGATTTAAGGGATTTGATTACACCAAAGACGTGGCTCACTGGACCAATTATCCAGATCTTCATGATGTGAGTTAAAATGTAATGCCAAAATTAAGTACTTTTAATTCTGATTTTATAGTAATGACAACATTTCTGCCATTATTTGCAGGTATGCGCACAAATATTACAAGGAGGAATTTCCTACTTGTAGTGTTGGTTTTATGGACCCTGAAAAAACATGCTACATGCACCTGAAAGATGATGATCACGGCCGAGAATATGCCGATAAATACATAAGGAAAGCATTGAAAGAAAATCGGGACAAGAAACTTCTATTTATACCGTATCATCAGGAGTTAGTTCATATATCCTAATTTATTTCAATTTATTTCATTTCATAGAAATTAAAAAATATAACATGTTGTACCTAACATGCAGGGATCATTGGGTATTGGTTGTGCTTATGGCAAGTGAGAGCGAGTTGTACGTGTTTGAGTCCAATAAGAAGCATCAAAAAAAGTTGAAGATCATCGATGCACTTGCGGAGTAAGTTTTTCGCACTTGAATGTTGTAATCATGCTTAAATATCATAATTGTTTTTTGATTGTTCAATGTATTCATATTATAACAGCCCCTACCGAATGAATAGGTGTATTGGAGGATTAGGAAAAAACGCTAATTTGAAGGTTACATATTGCAAGGTATTCATATTTCCAGAATTACATATCTTTGATTGGTTTTTTTTATTGGTATTAATTTAATTTTAAATTTTTATATCTCCCATTTTCCAAATTCCCATGCAATCTCCAGACAGCACAAGCAAGATTTTTTTGTGCTACTATAATAACTTGAATTTCCTATTTTTGGCAGACATGATTTGGATATATGCTATTTGCATCAATATAACTTGCTGTTGACCATTGGTTCATTCTTCTTTTTCTTCAAAATCTTTGTTCTCAAATAAATTAGAATAGATTAGAAATAAAATTTAACCAGAATCAGCAATTTAGAGACTTTTTAGGAAATCACCTGTCATAGTACTACTCCCGTTCAATTCGTGAGAATTGGTTATGCCAGCAATTTTGCATTCATCAGGTAATTCCGTTCAACAACAATATTCATATAACTTATAAAATTTTCAGTTTTTTAATCCTTGAATGTATCTACATATTTTTTTTATTTAAAAAAAAAATACAATTTGGACTTCAATTAAACTTTCAACATTTGCACCAGATTGATTTTCTTGTAACTAATTTGATCTTAATAATAAAAAAACAAAATTTCGATTCCATTTGTACCAACTTATCTGATGGTTAAACAGTATTTTTTTGAATAATATTTGACTTCTTAATAGTTCAAAAACATTATTTTAGACTTGAAAGGGACAACAAATTAAATAGCAAAATAAATTTCTGGTTGGTAAGTACTAGTGAACACGGAGTAAAATTAATGTATTTTGCAAGGTATTCTGTTTGGTAAGTACCCATAACCATAACCATAACCGATAAGCCAACAAAAAAAATTCCTTTCAAGAAAATTGCAAATTGCACTGTCATCTTCTTATGTGATATTGCAAATTTGCATTATTCCCAAAAGAACCCTCTTCTCATCTCTCAAAGCCCTACTCTCTACTGGCCCCTTTGTTAGACATTAGATTGAAAATCACTTTTATTCCATACCCTAGCAACTGACAGGTTATTCTGTTTAATTTTTGCATAAAGGAATCTGGCTTGCGTACTATTAATTACTATATCATAAATCATGTCAAAAATTAATACCCTCCCTCCCCCACTTATAAAGACAATGTTCATTTGCTTGCTTGCTTGGTTGGCTCTGGACGCTGTGTCAGTTTTCTTAATTTGGTTCCTAGTTATCGCGTAAAATTTGTGAAATTAGGATTTGTTGTTGCAACTCTCTAAAATCTGTGGTGAATCCGAAATTGTAGAAATTTTAGAAACACGGATTTATAAGTTACATATGAACACAATAAATATTTTCATATACTGTCAATTGAAGTTTTACAACTCAGTATGATAAATTGGGTGGCTTCCTGAAGTCTGGTCTTGATTAGAAGATTTATTTGTAGTGCTGTTATGTTAATGGGTTTAATACTTTGGGTTTTGACCAAAACCCTAAAACTGAGCATAAATTTAAATTCAAATTAGCTCTATAAAATGTGAAGTTTTGTTTATTAAGCTGAATAATTGCTTGGATATAAAGGAAAATCTCTGTTAAATTCTCTGAGAATTACCAATGGCATGCCGGGTTTATAATTAAAACCAAAACCACTAAGGAGTGGTACATGACCAGACTTTTAAGGGGTTTATAATTGGACATTTTAAGGGATTCAAATGATCTTTCATCTAAAGCAGAGAGCAGACTGCTGATATTGTGAATCTGCTCAGCTGGGAACTTTCATTTTGAATTTAGCCATGTTTTTTTATCTCTTTGGGCCTTCTGACTCTTGAAATTATAAGCAAAAAAATGACAACATGAAATTCAGAGTTTTTAAAGTATGCTGTTTTTTAATTTTCTAACTATATATTTGTCTATCCAAATAAACTATATATCTTGTTGTTTAATATAGTGCCCACAACAACGCGATGGTTGGGAATGTGGATATTATGTCATGTTGTTCGTGCATGACATAATAAATCGTTTCCTCGATATTTTTCCAAACTTGAAGGTATATATATATACATATTGTCTTTTCAAAGTTATGCATAGTTGCTTCAAAAATATGCAATTAATCGCTCTTATATGCTCTAAAAAATGCAGGATTTTCCCGTTAGTTATAACGCAACAAGCATCGACAACATTCGCACAGTGTGGGGTAAATATTTCTTGAAGGAAGTATTAGATGAAAAAAGTAAATCAATTTAGTATGTTTTTTTGGTTCAAAATTTAGGGTGTGAACAACATGTTTTAATTTAGGATGTGAAAACTGCAATTTTCTGGTTTGTAATAATTTAGTATGTTGATTTGTAATAATTTAGTATGTTGATTTGTAATAATTTTTATGTCTAATGCTTTCTCGTTTTAATTTATGTCTAATGTGAAAATATGGTAGCCGGCCAAAATATAGGCCAGCAATTTTCTGTTTTCTGGTTGTTATAATTTATGCCTTGTATATATAGGCCGGCAAAAATATGGTAGCCGGCCAAAATATAAAAAATGTTTTTTTTAAATAAATTCACACAATCTGTATCGCCTGTCTACTTTAACCGTTACTGATTTAGTACAATTTGTATCGCCTTTTTCATTAACAGTTCCAGATTCAAATCTGTATCACCTTTTAATAAGAACCGTTACTGATTTAGTACAATTTGTATCGCCTGTAAATAAAGAACCGACCTAGATAATGTAAAATCTGTATCACCTTTTAATAAGAACCGTTACTGATTTAGTACAATTTGTATCGCCTTTTAATAAGAACCGACCTAGATAATGTAAAATCTGTATCACCTTTTAATAAGAACCGTTACTGATTTAGTACAATTTGTATCGCCTGTTAATAAAGAACCGTTCTTGATTGTCAACAATTAGTAACGCCTAAATAAAAAAACCGATCCAGATTGAGGGATTTAGTATCGGCTGACGGTAACCGATCCTGATTGAGGAAAATTAGTATCGGTTATTTAGCCGACACTGATTAGTCAAACTATCTGTAACAGCTGGGTCAGTGTCGCCCTGTAGTGCGTTCCTGATGTGCGTTTTTAACCGACCCTGATGTGCGTTTTTCCACTAGTGTATGCATAGCACGGATTGGGTCCGTACTACGGTTCAAAATTCTAACGATCGATCCGAACCGTTCAACATGATTATAAAATGAATATGTACTTGCAAACCATATTTTAGATTTTTTCGAATTTTTTTACTATTTTTTTAGATAGGTTGTTTTTGGATAGTCCAGAATGTTCAGAATGGTCTAGAGAATCACTTTTTGATGTACTAATATTATAATAATGTACAACAATTTTTTCTTTAAGAAATTGGTATTCCACACTTTTTTTTATAAAGTAGAAATTTACTATTTCAAATTGAGTCTTAGAATTAAAAAAGCAGAGTAAATTCATATAAAGAGGCTCCACTGAATTCTAAATTGAATCAATCGAATCCGTTTGTTATAAATCTTATGGTCTAAATATAAATAGGAGGCTAGGAGCTTAATTTTTATTTACAAAAATAGAGTATACAGATCCAGGGCACCTTAGAACCCGAAATTTTTATTTCTAACATTTAAAAAAAAAAATAAACCAAATAACTATCGTTTGGTGGAATTTCGAATTCTAGCACGGCCGCACCGGCATTCTGCAGACTCATCAGCAAGGCCGCAGAATGCCGATGCAGACCCCTAAATGGGTCCGCAGAACCATTCTGCGGACCCATTTTTTTTTTTCATTCGTTTTCAAACTTTCAGATATATGTGCGGCACGCATTCCTAAAAAATCAAAAATATTAAAAAACAAAAAAAGTTGAGATTATCGCTGGTGCCTCACGCATTCCTAGAAAACCAAAATATATAAACAAACAAAAAAGTTGAGATATGTCGCTGGTAAAACAAAAAAAAAATTGGGTCCGCAGAATGCATGCGCGGTCTTCAGCATTTGGGTCTGCAGAATGCCGGTGCGGCCGTGTTAGAATTCAAAATCCCACCAAATGATGGTCATTTGGTTTATTTTTTTTTTAAATGTTAGAAATAAAAATTTCGGCCTTAGAACTTTGTTTTTTTTTTTTATAGGAGAAAGGGGACAAATTAGCATTAAAGACAAGCCAATTAATCTTTTTTTTTTCTTTTGAGAAAGGGGATGTGGGAATGCTGCCATCGGTATAAGATCTGTGCCGTTGTTCTTCCATCAAAAGTCGTGTAGGAACTCTATCGGTCGGCTCATATGCTATCAGCTCCATCCACAAAATTCCAAGCAATGAAATATTTAATTGGTGATCATAACAAGTGCAAATAAATCTGAAAGCGCATAAGATGAAAAACAATAGCTGCATGCGCTGTGCACATGGAAGGGCCCACTGACATCCCCATAGTCATACCCACTAAAAGGGGTCCACTTGGAAGGAACTGGAGAAACAAATCACCATTTCAGCTGTCCAATGCACATAATAGTTGAATTGTTTAATGACATGTTCATTTCATTGGTCGAATTGTTTAATGACATGTTCTCAAATTATGAAATTAAAAAATATATATAATGCACGATATCTTGCTTACTATTTTAATGTTAATCAATTGTGAATTTTAATAATTTTTATATAGAATAACATGAAACAATAACCAAAAAACATGCATTATTATTCTTCATAATAGCAAAACAAAGAAAAAAGGTTTTTTTTGGAGCCGGTACACTTTTTATTTCCTTAAGAACAATCGTCTGGGTTATTTTTTTTTTTTAAAGTTACATGCATATTTTGTCTTTTATTTACATCAAATCGGATTCAGTTTTAGATCCGATGTTAGTAAACTGAGAATGCTGATGTTAATTAAATGAATGGGGCTACGAATAAATTATTGGCAAAAAGAAGTTCATTTTAATATAATTCACTTTAATATAAAAATAAGTTTACCCAAAATGTGTAACTACATACACCCCGGTGGTTATTAAGATAAATAAGGTAAATTGGATGTTGCCGCACTTGGGATCTGCATTCATGGATCCAATTGGGGGTGGAGGAATTCACATCCTCCCCGGTACCGTAAAAGGAAATCTTTTAGAATTAGTGGATCTGGACTGCTCTTTTTAACTTTGCACGAATCTCAAAGTCCAATAATATTGTCCCTGCGCTAGTCTGAATCTCAAAGCGACTGAGAGTAAATCTCAAACCGTAAAGTGAAGAAAATCTTTTAAACATACTGGAGAGGATACCTGTTCGGGGGTGGAGGGTGGTCATGTTTGAATTCAGATTCTCCCCGGTACCGTAATAGATAATCTTTTACAATTACTGAATCTGGACCGTTTTTTTTAACTTGGCACGAATCTCAAAGCCCAATAATACTCCTGCGCTAGCCCGAATCTCAAAACGGCTAGGAGTTAATCTCAAACCGTAAAGTGAAAGGAATCTTTTACAGTATTGGAGAGGATACTTGTCGGGTCATGTCTAGTTTTGTTTTTAGTAATTTTAAGTTTTTAACAATTGGGCTAGAAAAAAAGATATCTTTGAGTTGGACTATTTTGGGCCTACTGAAATCGAAAATGTTGGATATGAAATTTTAGGGATTAATGAGTCCACTATAATGATTGAAAAGAACTGTGATCTTAGAAAAATATATTTATAGGCTAAGAAAACTAATTAATGATTTAGGAGTATCTATTGGAGCAAGAAGGTAAGGAAGTTGGACCAGTTCAGTTGAATTCGTATCCTCTGCATTAACTCAAAAGGGAATCTTTTGAGTTAATGTATCTGGACCATCCAATCCATTTTAAGACCGTGCAAATTAGATCCGCACTAATATTAAAGGGCCCTCTGTTAAAATCAAACAGCCGGATTGGCTCCGTTTAATATCAAATGGCCGAGATGCATTAACTCAAAAGATTCCTTTTTAACTTAATGGAGAGGATACATGTTCAATTCAGTCGCCATTGGGCCGAGTTCAATTGAGAAATAACGTAGAGGATGCTTCGCTGACGAGTGGGTCTTCACTAGTCAGGTGTAATGAAGTGGGACCGTAGGTCAGAATTAGAGAGAGAGACGCAGCGGGGACGAAAGAGATTTAAGAGAAGGAAGATGAATCACCGTATAGTAGGACCCACCCCATCAGATCTCGAGCTAGAATAAGAAGCCTGCGTCAGTGCTGGATGTCTCTGGTACCGGGATGACAAGCGAAGGAGAGACACAAGGAGACATGTATGTTGTGTTGTTGTTTTAGATTGAATCTAGAATTATTATTTTTTTTAATTTATTGTTTTGAGTCTTTTCTTTACCAAACCAATTCGAAAATCCCCAAAATTGACCAAAAGTTCCAAAAAATTCTCAAATTGCCACAAAATTGAAATTGAAATACAGATTGGTACTGAGTGAAATTAAAAAATTGGTATGGTTAACTGTATGCTAAAATCTGTGGTATTGTCAGAAGAAATTTAGTTAAGAATCACTAAAGATATTCTTAAAAAATGACTCAAAACCTCAAAATGCAATGACTGGTTCAACTTTAAAATGATTGAAACTCATCAGCAGTCAAGATGTCATGTCACTAAATAAGTTGGTATGAACAACTAGAAATTGATAGAGCACAACAATTATGGTAACATGGTTTATCGACTTAACTGTTTAATATATCCTTAAATCAAATGCCAGATAATTTAGTCAGAACATAAATTGATCTATTTGACCGAAAAAATATAAAAAAAAGTCCAGTGAACTTATCCAACACCAAGCCCCAACAAAGTCCACAAGTTGGGGCAGAAATCCAACTACCCAGAAAATAAGCTAAATTCTAATTACTAAATACATTTTGTTAACAGCTCAAAGGTTGCAGAATTCATCACAGAAAACAGGTAGCTGACTGGCCTATACCAGTAGAGGGTCAATCAAGCTGCAGTTGAGCTTGTGATTGAGCTGGTACAACATTTGTACCAGTAAGAATCCTAAATAGCTCCCTGAACAGGTACTGTACTTCTAACAGCCCTAGTTCATTCCTACTTCAACTTAAAACTAATTTAATTCTTATTTTGGTCCCAAATGCTAAAGTGTTAATGCAAGCACTATATGATACCGACTACAACAGCTTGGGAGATTTAATCTAGTTCTTCATGATTTCCACATAATTAAAATACTAGAAAATAAAAAATTAGGAAAATTGATTTTGAACCACTGTTAGCACTAAGCTGCTAATTTAACTTGCCAAACATATAATGAAGGACAAATCTGTAATAGGAAAAGATTACAAAAAAAAAAAAAATCTAAAACCTTAAATATTTTTTAATAGACGACACCTAAAGAGTTATGTAGTTTTGTAGAAAAATGCTTTCGAATCTATTCATTACTCTATTCACCAAAAAAAAAAAAATTCCAACATTAGTAAACCAGCATAGCATAAGCTGGTACACCCATATGTATCACTACTAAACACAAAATAAAATAGGAAAGACCAGATCAAAAGCACTTAATATAATGAATACAGGCTCTTTCAATGTACCAATTGCACAAACTTATGTCGGTTAGAGTGGTGCTTGAATTAAGCCTTAGGCCCTCCACTTTGGAAATTTTGCTCATCACCCCTTTGAAATTGCTGATATTATTTATTATCTGCAAAAAACTCTAACTCAAATACTATCTAAATTGAGTAAAAAGAGCAACTAAGTAGTGAGTTATTATGTCTCAATGGGTCTTATATAAGCATCAAATATCCTGTTGTTCAAACAAAGAAACTTCATATTTTCCATTTGCAACATATATTATGTGGCTGGGTTAAACAATGTTCTCATCATTTTTTTTTTTGGGTTTTAGATTTTCACATTCAATTGTTAATTATTTAATAGACACTTTTCGAACTTTTTAAATAACCCTTCTCGTCTTGTCCGGGCTTGGGACTGGCTACATCATTGAGATATAGCGTAGTTAAAAGTTTGAAATGTTAGTATTCTGACATTTAATTTAAAAATAAATGTAACAGAAATTAATAAATTGGGAACAAGGAGAGATATACCTTGGTGAATAAACCACAGTGGCAGTTATTTGTATCTTGTACATGGTATTTATGAAATTACATTTTTGCCTTGTGCTTAAGCAGTGGAGCTTGCATAATTCCATCCTCTAATCTTCTGGACTTCCACACCTACACCGGAAAATGCATACTCATTAAACAGTTCTAACAACTCTTTCTCTTCCAAGCCTTCTAACAATAGATTTTCTCGTTTCAAGTTTAGCACACGAGCAAAAGGCTGTTCTTGTTTCTCATTTCTCGTTTCTCGTTTCTTGTTTCTCGTTTAGAATTAAAAGGCTGTTCTCTTGGAGTACAACCTGGGTGATCGGAGACGGGGAGAGCATCTCCTATTGGTACGACACTTGGCATGAGAGGCCGAGAGCAACCCGACCGTGGCAACGGAACTGAGTCCTTACATTTCGCTTAAGGAAGCGTGGCCGTTGCGGCATCAGCTGGACCCGAATGAGAGGGATCCTGAGGGACCATTAACTTTTTCACAAGCCGAAGATAAAATCCAGTGGAAATGGGAAAGAAATGGGATGTATTCAGCCAAGTCGGCTTACAAAATTCTGACAGAGGGAGGCCGTGTTAAGAATGCTTACAGAGAAACATGGAAGTGCAAGATCCCTCCAACGGTCAAGATGTTTGCATACTTCGTTACTTCTGATAAACTCCTAACACGGGCGACATTACGAAGACGGGGTATGGATCTGCCACTGCCTTGTGTCCTATGCAGGAACTGCCCCGTAGAATCAACATTGCACCTGCTTTACCTTTGTCAGTACTCGGTGACGGTTTGGTTCGAAGTCTCCAAACTAATTGGGCTTCCTCTAATGACACCGGCTCTGACGGTTCATGAGATATGGCACCAGTCGTGGAATGCTATAAAGGGCAGAGGGACAATCAAATACAAACAATGGATGGCCCGCTTCATTTGCGTCTCGTGGATGATCTGGAAGCAAAGGAATGCGCTGATTTTTCAAGGAAATAGTCTGCCCCCGACCATCCTGGCAAGAAGATGTACACAGGAAATGCAACTATGGCTGAGGTACTGTTGAACGGGGTAGGATAGATGATATGTTTTGGTTTTATTGTTGTATTCATTTAATGTGAGGAGAGGCAGTCCCCTTATGGGATTGAATTGAGACCCACTAGGTGGTCTCCAGTGTAATATATACTTTAATTTACTTGTTAGCTACTGACAAGTTTTAAAAAAAAAAAAAATTTAGCACACGAGCAAGCATGTCAGCTACTGATTTCATTCTAGTTGTGAGTAAAATTTTGCTTCCTTGTTGTCCAAATTTCAAGGGAATCAATTTCTCCCAATCACGCATTTTGTCATCATTCCACACATCATCTAGAATAAAAAGAATTTTCTTTGAAAGTATCTTTTCCTTCAACTTTATCTGAAGAAAATTTAATGATTCATTCTCACGACATTTTTCACCCAGTTCTTGGAGGATTTTTCTTATTATATCTTCAACATTGAAGCTTGTTGAAACACAAACCCAAATTGTTTTGTCAAAATGGTTCTCTTTGCTAATCTCCTGAAAGATTAACTGTGCAAGAGTGGTTTTCCCTAATCCACCCACCCCCACAATACAAAAGGCAGAGATATTCCCATGAGATGCTGGTTTCTTTAACCATTCAATTATCACGGCCTTCTCATTCTCACGGCCAACCACTTTGCTTTCAGTTAAAATGGAAGTAGTCTCTCGACTAGAAGTGTAAATAGGCTGATTATTTGTCTTTGCAAGACCATGAAAATCTAGTGCACTAGTAAATTGGAAGAAATCGCCAACACCTGTGGCAACCAAATCTAACATTTCTACAGTTTCCCTTAACCTCTTCAATGTATCTTCACTAATATTAGAACCAGTGAATTTTCTCTTCAGCGAACCAATTATTGAAGAGGAAGACCCACTCACCTTGTCTCGAGCTTTCACCATGTCTTCCAGCTCCCGGTATTTGAGTTCATCGAGCACGTCTTCAGCTGCTAAGAAAGCTTGTTTGAATTCCTCCAGCCAAGCATTCACCCCTGAATTCGGGTACTTCAATTTTAGAGACTCGGCAACACCCATGACAGCTGCAATCTTTGGAAGAGCTGCTTTCACCCTACGTAGCTCAGATTTAGTATCATCTGGCAACATATGCTCGGCCAAGTAAGAATAAGCCGTGTCGACTAGGTTGCTAATGATTGCAGATCCCCACCATTCAGCAACAGTTGAAAGAGCCATCTTTGGAGATTGTTTTCTTCTAACTTACTACCTCTCTGGTTTTTTTTTCAGGTTTTTTTTTTTTTTTGGTTTTTAACTAGCAAGGGTTGTTGTGTACAGAACAAGAAAAAAACACTAACAATTTGTAGTAGAATGTTGGATGAAAGTTGAATTGAGAGATTGACAATCTAGAAGAAAAAAGATCGGCTAATAAAGAGATGAAATAGATTTCCAGAAACAGGGTGAAAAGACATGAAATACAGAGTGAAAGACAGACAAAATAGATTTCCAGTAGAAGCAAAAGAGATGAAATAAAGTTGAGTTCAAACAGAATTATTGGCGATCATAATCTCTGTGGCATACAAAGAGTAAACATTATAGGAAGCAAATAATTAATAAGCCTATCCACCTACAGAATAACTAAAAGTACAACGTGAGTGACCCGTTACACGGTCAATTAATGTTTTGGTCAAAAAATGGAAACCAAGATTCACGGTATAAAAAAAATTGGAGTACTTTTGTCCCTACTTGTAAACAAATTCTATAGAATCAAATTGGGGTGCTTTTCCCCTGAAATGCATATTTTCCTTTTTGCATTTAGAATAGCTTAAAGCACTCGGTAAAAACCGACATTTTTATTAATATCCAAAGTTTAATACAAATTATTAATTATACCCAGAGTCGGACCAATTATCGATATATACCCAAGCCGGCCATTTTCTGGCCGGCTATGTTCCTTCCCTAAGCCGGCCAGAAAATGGCCGGCCATGTACCTTTTTTTTTTTTTTTTTTTTTTTTTTTTTTTTTTTTTTTTTTTTTTTTTTTTTTTTTTTAGAGAGAGAGAGACTATGAAGATCAAAATATTGAAATCTAACTCTGAAATACGATAAATTTTTGTTTAAATTATTTGTTATATTACTTCTTTGATGTATAATTAGCATATTTATACTAAAATACGATAGATTAATTGAAATTATGTTGAATAACACTAAATTATGTTAAATTACGTTAAATTACACTAAATTACGTTAAAATACGGTAAATTACGCTAAAATACGATATGAATAGGGACGATATCTTCACTGAAAAGGAGAAAAACAACGATGAAACTTCAAACGGTCATAAAACGGCGCTCGAGTGTCCGATTTCAGCAAATGAGCACTTTTCGGAAAGCTTGCGAAAATGCGCATGCGTCTGAACCGTCTATGACGGATTTCAAAATTCAGAATCCCCAGAAAACAAAGGGAAGAGCCTCAAAACTTGAGTTGAAGTTTCCGATTAAGATTTTCATTTCTATCATTCAATCCAAGTAGCTCAGTAAATTAGTTACATAATGAACTTGCAGATTACCAATTTTTACTATTTTTGGAATTTTTTTTCTATTTTTTATGATTCATGAAAGATGAGCAAAATCAGTCTACTATAGTACTATTTTGTGTAGTTTAGCGTAATTTACCGTATTTCAGCATAATTAGCGAAGTTATTGTAATTTAACGTAATTTAGTATTATTTAACATAATTTATTGTAATATAGTGTAATTCAACATAATTTCAAGTAATCTAGCGTATTTTAGTATAAATATGCTAATTATACATCAAAAGAAGTAAATGAGGGATCAAGTTACAACAACCATTTTTTTCATTTTCAAAGTCCAAATCGTCGATCCAAACCGTTCAACATGATTATCTAAATAAAATGTGCTTGCAGATCAAATTTTACATTTTTTTGAATTTTTTTACTATTTATTAAGATGGGTACAAAATTCAATGGTCTGAATATGACTATTTTTTGTAAAATACTTAATAAATAGTAAACAAATTCAAAAAAATGCAAAATTTGATCTGCAAGCACAGTTTATTGTGGAAATCATGTTGAACGGTTTGGATCGACGATTTGGACTTTGAAAATAAAAAAAATAATTGTTGTAATTTGATCCCTCCTCAAAGAAGTAATATAACAAATAATTTAAACAAAAATTTATCGTATTTCAGAGTTAGATTTCAATATTTTGATCTTCATAGTCTCTCTCTCTAAAAAAAAAAAAAAAAAAAAAAAAAAAAAAAAAAAAAAAAAAAAAAAAAAAGGTACATGGCCGGCCATTTTCTGGCCGGCTTAGGGAAGGAACATAGCCGGCCAGAAAATGGCCGGCTTGGGTATATATCGATAATTGGTCCGACTCTGGGTATAATTAATAATTTGTATTAAACTTTGGATATTAATAAAAATGTCGGCGGTAAAAATGATTGAAAACTAATTTTATTGGTTCTGCACCTAATTCTCATTATTTCAAAAGCTCGAGTTTGCAAATTATCATTATTTTACCAGCAATAAAAAATATAAATACGAGAATATGTAAAAATAATTAATACTTTTAGACCCCTCTAATGATAAAATTCTGCTTTCATCCTTCATTTTATTCCTAAGACAATTGACAACTAGAATATATGGCTCGCAATCATGCAGGCTGAGTTCGAATATTTGTATATATTTTTTAATTCATTTAACTTACAAATATTTGTTTTAACTAACAAGCCTCATTACAGAAAATTATCAAAATAATTAGATAAGTTATGCCTTTTCAAATTACAATTACGTAACAAAAATTGGATATTTCTCCAATTAAAATTTCAAGAAGAATAATTGTAGAGTAGAAGAATCATCCTAAAAAGACATGGATTGATAAATAAAGCTATCAGTAATGGGTTATATCTTAGAAAAATAAACATACCTACTCCACAATGTTGCTTGTCTGCCACCAGTAACTGCCGAGTGCACTCTCATACACCAATCCAAGGGAATTGCAATTATTTTAAAATGGACAATATGGACATTTATACTTTTTTAACCGAAGCAATCAAGGGAAAATCCAATAAGAAGGAATAAAATCATTATATTATACATTGTCGCATACTGGGTGACTTCTCATCTCTGTTTTCTTCTTCTTCTCCTGTCTATTTCCCTCTCTCTCCTAAGCCATAGCAAATCTGACAGCGAAGGGCCAGGGGCGGAACTCAGGCTTGATCAAAGGTGGCTAAGTCACTCTTATGGTTTTAATTTTTTTATTATGTATATTGAAATTTAATGGAATTTTTTTTTTTTTTAACTTTTTATATAGTTCAACCCCCTCAATAAATAACAAATGTTTAGTTGTAGTCTAGTAGTTAGAGCTCTATTTTGTAGTTGAGAGAACATGAGTTCAAATCTCACTCATCACACATTATGTATTTTAATTTTGAGCCACCTCTTTTGAAATTTTCTAGTTCCGCCCACTAGTGGAAAAACGCACATCAGGGTCAGTTAAAAACGCACATCAGGAACGGACTACAGGGCGACACTGACCCAGCTGTTACAGATAGTTGGACTAATCAGTGTCGGCTAAATAACCGATACTAATATTCCTCAATCAGGATCGGTTACCGTCAGCCGATACTAAATCCCTCAATCTGGATCGGTATTTATATTTAGCCGTTACTAATTGTTGACAATCAAGAACGGGTCTTTCCAAAGCCGATCCAGATTACTATAATCTAGGGCGGTTCTTTATTAACAGGCGATACAAATTGTACTAAATCAGTAACGGTTCTTATTAAAAGGCGATACAGATTTTAATCTGGAACTGTTAATGAAGAAAGGCGATACAAATTGTACTAAATCAGTAACAGTTTAAGTAGACAGGTGTTCCTAATTGTGTGAATCAAGATCAGGTTTTGTAATAACCGTTCCTGATTGTGTGAATTTATTTTAAAAAAACATTTTTTATATTTTGGCCGGCTACCATATTTTTGCCGGCCTATATGCAAGGCATAAATTATAACAACCAGAAAGCAGAAAATTGCTGGCCTATATTTTGGCCGGCTACCATATTTTCACATTAGACATAAATTAAAACCAGAAAGCATTAGACATAAATATTATTACAAATCAACACACATGTATTGCAGTTTTCACATCCTAAATTAAAACATGTTGTTCACACCCTAAATTTTTTACAAAAAACACATACTAAATTGGTTTACTTTTTTCATCTAATACTTCCTTCAAGAAAAATTTACCCCACACTGTGCGAATGTTGTCGATGCTTGTTGCGTTATAACTAACGGGGAAATCCTGCATTTTTTAGAGCATATAAGAGCACGATTAATTGCATATTTTTGAAGCAACTATGCATACCTTTGGAAAGACAATATGTATATATATATACCTTCAAGTTTGGAAAAATATCGAGGAAACGATTTATTATGTCATGCACGAACAACATGACATAATATCCACATTCCCAACCATCGCGTTGTTGTGGGCACTATATTAAACAACAAGATATATAGTTTATTTGGATAGACAAATATATAGTTAGAAAATTAAAAAACAGCATACTTTAAAAACAACATATATCACATTGATTGGATTTTCAGCACCATTGTCAGCAAACTGAGCAGCATAAGTCAGTACAGGGACCAAAATATTGTCTCATAGATATATAGTTAGGGGAGTGCTATACTAAGGGCAAGTATTATATTTTTGAGAGCTGAGAGACTAAATACCCAATTTACCCAATTTTTAGGGGAGTGCTATACTAAGGGCAACTATTATATCTTTCGTTCCGTGAATTCTATATTTCTATATCCCAAATATTGTCTCATAGATATATAGTTATTCTCCCAGTTATTCTCTCATAGTTTGCAGCTACATTAATTTATCAAAATTAGGATATTAAAAAGGGCATAGTAGAGATCTTTTTCTAGGAGATACAAAGAGTGGTTACAAGTCTGAAGTTAGTGCTTGAAAAAAATGACACACTAAAAAATGTTCATAATAACTTAATAAGATAAGAGAAGGCAGGAGAGAAGGAAAAGAGGATTCGGTGACAAGGTGATATCAGGAAAGATATAAAGGCCTGGATATATATTTTAATTTAATTATTTGAAGGACCAGAAAAGATAAAATAATTCAGGATGCATGATTCATGAATTGATCAAATCCTTACGGAAGTTGATTTAACAGAACGTACTTGAATCAAATTATATATATATACATGAAAAAGATAGAAACTAGAAAGGGAACATGCATGTAGTTCAAAACTTCAAATTCTGAGAGAGAGCTATCAGTTCATCTTGTAGGGTTTCGGGTAGGTTAATAGTGCAACAATTCTGTCAATTCATGATTTGTTCACTACCCGAAAACCAGAATTCATGTATAAAACTAATTCCAAGATTAATAAAGAATTTACCACTAGACGCGCAGTGCAGCGGAAACGTCAAGTCTAGTCTAGCAGTAGCCTTCTTCTCCTTTCCTTCTCGTGTCGGATTCACGCAACAGCCCAGCAGTCACGCCTCTATCAGTATCCACACGAACAGGTTGACAAACTTCTGAAATTCGGTATGCTAGTACCGAATTAACAGCCCCGTCTTTTCTCTCTTATTCTCTCTCTCGTTTTCTGAATAGAAAAATGAATATAATATCTGGAACCCAAAAACCGAACTGCTGTTGTATATTTATAACAGATCGCACCAGTTCGTTGAGCCTATTCACTTGCACCATTTCGTTGGAGCCTCTACAGAAAACCTTATCTGATCTGATCAGATCAGATCAGATCAGATGAGAATAAACAGAAATTCGGGCCTAGCCCATTAAGACCTGATCCATATTAATTATTAATATGGCCCATGATATTCTGGCCTATTAGTACATTTCTAACAGTCTCCCACTTGTACTAAAGCCAAATATTTTGAACTTGTTTTCAACCTTGTTCTTGTGTGTGACCCAATAGGTTCATATAATGTTGGCAGTGAGCTGAAAATCCTTTTTCAGTTCACAAATCATAAGCGGTCCCTAGCAGGGCATTATGACTACCCAAATTACATGAATGTCAATATCCGACAATTACCTCACAATTATTTATGTTAATCCTTTTATCACTTGACATCTTGATTGTACTCAAAGCAGGATATGTGCCAACCTTGTGTAGCACAATCTTTGATTTCTCATACCAAAGTTAGATTGACTTTTATATGATTGACTATCAATCATAGAGCACGACCATGCATTTACTCAATCTATCTTTCTTGAGGGACCCAAAAATATCATACTCTCATTATATGACAGGGACAAATTCCATCTTGATCGCTCATATTTCTTCACATGATTCATAGCATGTCCAAATACTATCTTTATTGTTACCTGGTTAAGGTTAATGTTTGATAGTATCAAAATATACAATCATCATTGAAGAAATCAATGATGATCTCAAGTCAAATGATCAAACATAATTATTGTATAAAATAAACTGATGACACTCATAATAATCCATACAGTATTTTATAACGGATCTGTCCAATACCATGTTCACCAACATGTATTCATGTGATTGACTGGATATCCCATATCAATGATCTGTGAAACATGATCATCTGCAATCAATCCACATACTAGTCTATAAAATTATTAGTGTCCCATCTAATAATAAAAGACTAGGGACTTTTTAGAATAATATCACATCATATTATAAAGTTTCACAATCAATTCATCGAATTGATGATAAATAACAAGCAATAATTTATTCAAGGAACATCATAACATATTATTCATAAAACATAAACATACAAACAAACATCTAAATAATCAACCTCTATAGCAATCACTAGAGCCAATCACTCATGTATCTAATACCTATAGCTCTAGTATGTATATCATGCTTAACTTGCGGAAGATTTTTAGTCAACGGATCTGCTACATTTGCATCCGTTCCTATCTTGCATATTTTCACATCACCTCTATTCACAATCTCTCGAATAAGGTGAAAACGTCGAAGTATGTGTTTGGACTTTTGGTGTGATCTTGGCTCCTTTGCCTGTGCGATAGCTCCATTATTGTCACAATAGAGATCCACTGGACTAAAAATGCTTTTGATCACACCAAGTTCATTTCTGAACTTCCTTATCCAAACAGCCTCTTTTGTCGCTTCTGAAGCAGCAATATACTCGGCTTCTGTTGTAGAATCAGCAACTGCCTCCTGCTTGGGACTCTTACAGCTCACAGCTCCTCCGTTGAGGCAAAACACATATCCGGATTGCGATCTAGAATCATCTTTGTCGGTTTAGAAGCTTGCATCAGTGTAACCAGTTACAACGAGTTCTTCCTCACCTCCATAAACAAGGAACGTATCCTTAGTCCTTCTCAAGTACTTGAGGATATTCTTTACTGCTATCCAGTGACTCTCACCTGGATCTGATTGGTATCTACTAGTGACACTTAGAGCATACGAAACATCGGGACGTGTACAAAGCATAGCATACATGATAGATCCAATTACCGAGGCATATGAAATCTTACTCATGCGGTCTCGCTCAACTTGTGTCGAAGGACACTGATTTTTGCAAAGACTTATGCCACTTGACATAGGTAAGGAACCTTTCTTTGAATCCTGCATGTTGAATCTTTTCAACACCTTGTCAATGTACGTATTTTGGCTCAATCCAATTAGCCTTTTTGATCTATTCCTGTAGATCCTTATTCCCAATATGTAAGTCGCTTCACCTAAATCTTTCATTGAAAAACTATTTTTCAGCGAAGTTTTAACTGATTCAAGTAAACGAATGTCATTTCCAATCAACAGAATGTCATCCACATATAAAACAAGAAAAACAAGTGCGCTCCCACTAGTCTTTTTGTAAACACAAGGTTCTTCTTCGTTCTTGATGAATCCAAATTCCTTGACCACTTCATCAAAACGAATATTCCAACTCCGAGATGCTTGCTTCAATCCATAAATAGATTTTCGAAGTTTGCATACCTTCCTAGCATTCTTTGGATCGACAAAACCTTCGGGTTGTGTCATGTACACATCCTCGTTTAAGTTTCCGTTAAGGAAAGCGGTTTTGACATCCATTTGCCAAATTTCATAATCATAGTATGTGACAATTGCTAGGATTATCCGAATTGACTTAAGCATCGCAACTGGTGAAAAAGTTTCATCATAATCAATACCATGAATTTGCTTGAAACCTTTTGCCACCAAGCGTGCTTTGTGAATGTGAACATTCCCATCCATGTCAATTTTCTTCTTAAAGACCCATTTACACTCAATGGTTCTTACGCCATTAGGTAAATTAACCAAGTTCCAAACTTGATTGTCTTCCATGGATTGCATTTCAGATTTCATGGCTTCAAGCCACTTATCAGAGTCCGGGCTCACCATCGCTTCATGAAACGTCGTAGGCTCATCGTTGTCCAACAACAATATGTCGCGTTGTTCTGTCATGAGCAACAAATACCTCTGAGGCATATGACGTTCCCTATCAGACCTTCGTAGCGGTAGTGTCTCTTGTATAGGTTCCACAATATCTTGTGGTTCCTGTTGAGTTATAGGAGTATTCTCTTGTATATCTCGAATTTCTTCGAGATGCACATTACTCCCACTAACTCCTTTGGAGAGAAACTCTTTCTCCAAAAAGACACCACTTCGAGCAACAAATACTTTGTTCTCAGTCCTATTATAAAAATAGAATCCCTTGGTTTGCTTTGGATATCCAACAAAGAAACATTTATCTGACTTAGGTGTGAGCTTATCAGATATCAATCGTTTTACATAAGCCTCACAACCCCAAATCTTAAGAAAAGACATACTAGGACGTTTCCCAGTCCATATCTCAAATGGTGTCTTTTCAACTGCCTTTGATGGAACCCTATTTAGTGTGAAAGCTGCCGTCTCTAGAGCATATCCCCAAAATGATAATGGAAGATCAACTTGACTCATCATTGAACGAACCATGTCCAACAAAGTTCGATTCCTCCGTTCAGACACACCATTCCATTGTGGTGTTCCCGGAGGAGTAAGTTGTGAAACAATTCCAAATTGCTTTAAATGATCACCAAATTCCTGACTCAAATATTCGCCTCCTCGATCTGATCGAAGAGCTTTAATTGTCTTGCCAAGTTGATTCTGTACTTCATTCTGAAATTCCTTGAATTTCTCAAATGCTTCTGATTTATGTCTCATTAAATAGATATAACCAAATCTACTAAAATCATCGGTAAATGTGATGAAGTACTGAAAACCACCTCTTGCGACTGAACTAAACGGTCCACATACATCAGAATGTATAAGTACCAATAGGTCATTCGCCCTTTCATTTATTCCAGTGAAAGGTGCTTTAGTCATTTTTCCCAACAAACAAGCTTCGCATGTTTCAAGTGATTCCAAATCAAATGAATCTAGAAGTCCATCCTTATGAAGCTTCTTTATGCGTTTCTCACTTATGTGTCCTAAACGACAATGCCATAAAAATGATGGTATTCAAATCATTTGATTTGAGTCTTTTGGTTTGTATGTTATAGATTGGAACATCAAAATCTAGAATATAAATCCATTATGTAATGAAGCTTTGCCATAATATATATCATTCAAATAAAAGCAACAACCATTGTTCTTAAATTTAAATTCAAATCCAAACATATCTAAACACGAAATAGAGATAATGTTTCTACTTATGGCAGGTACATAATAACAATTATTTAATTCTAAGATCATCCCGGAAGGTAGAGCTAATGATACAGTGCCTATGGCCAAAGCAGCAACCCGTGCTCCATTGCCGACACGTAGCTGTACCTCTCCTTTATTCAACATTCTACTCTTTGCGAGCACCTGCATATTTGAACAAATATGAGCTCCTGAACCGGTATCTAATACCCATGAATCAGTTTGATAAGTAGAAATGTTAATTTCTATAACAAATATACCTGAAGCGGAAGTCCCACTTCCCTTCTTTTGATCTTCTTTGAACTTCTTGCAGTCTCTCTTCCAATGACCTATCTCATTGCAATAGAAACATTGCGACTCGGCGGCACTGGCTACAGACTTTCCTTTGTTCGAGTTCCCAACTTGAACTTTGTCTTTGCCTTTTCCTTTGCCTTTGCCCTTGCCATTAACCTTTCCTTTGCCTTTGTTTTTAAAGTTCTTTTCCTTCTTAACCAACATGACATCATTAGATTTCCTCAAGTTTTGTTCAACTGTTTTTAGCATCCCATGCAATTCTGTCATTGACTTCTCCAGCCCATTCATGTTAAAATTTAGAATGAATTGGTGGTAACTTTGAGGTAAGGACTGGAGAATAATGTCAGTAGTCAACTCTTGACTGAGAGGATAGCCCAAACGGCCTAGATTCTCAATGTACCCCATCATCTTGAGTACATGAGGACTGACCGGGCTTCCTTCCGCTAGTTTGCATTGATATAATGCATTTGATGTCTCAAATCTCTCAGTTCGAACTTGAACTTGAAATAGTTCACGGAGCTGCACAATTATGTCATAAGCACTTAGTTTCTCAAACTGCTTCTGAAGATCAGAATTCATTATTGCTAACATGAGACAAGTGACATCAAGGACATCATTCACATGTTTTTCATATTCCTGCAACTTATCGGCAGGAATTACACCTTTGTCATTAGCTTTTGGTTTTTCAGGAATTGGTTTCTCTAGAAAGTATTACTTTCTTTCTTGTTTGAGAATAATTCTTAAGTTTCTATACCAGTCAAGAAAGTTTGGACCAGTGAGTTTTTCTTTTTCAATAGCAGATCGCAATGTAAAAGTAGATGTATTTGCCATTATCTACAACAAAACAAATATGCAGAAATTTAGACTTAAAGTTTATGTTTTTAGAAAAACCTTTAAATAAAAGTTGACTCCCACTATGTGTTTTAAAAACCGATGTCCCCTATAAAACCACATAGCGGATCAAGATCCATGTTTCACTAAATCCAAGTGAGCTTTGGCATCACTGCTTGAATTTAGTTATTTAGGTAAGCATACTAATGCTAATTATATCTAATATAACTCTTGATTTGTTCGAGGTACATCCCATGTTCCGACTCCTCAAACCTATGCCTCAAGGCCCAAAGACGTTTTGATAGCCTAGTTAAGTGAAACCAATTCTCTAAATATAAGTGTCCAACACTCATATCCTATCTCATTAAGATAACTAACGATACCTTGCTTTGGCAAGCCCATCAATTAGCGATCGAAACCTTGATAGGTTAGAGATTTTGGAAAGGCATGAAAACTTAATTTTTCTTTAAGGGACTTTGTTGTTTATTTTAAAAACATGCAAATAAACAATTAAATTAAATAACATGAGCCCAATGTATAAGTGGAATAGTATGATCCATGGCATGATATTCTTCATTGTAAGATTCCACTTGACAATAGCCACCATCCATCCTTCATGTAATCTTCTTTATACTAACCATATCACACAAGGCAACGGGATCATACTATTCACACAATCCGTCACTACAAAACAAAGTTAGTCATAGAATCCAATTCTAAATATGGGCTCATGTATAAGACGATACGAAAGGGGTTATATGGGCTCATACAACAGAACCAATCTAATTGATTCAGTTTCCATAAAACAGTATTTTCGGATTAAATCCAATTAACCAAAAATTCGAACCAATCCAATTGATTCAATTCTGTCAGAACAATCCAATTGATATGATTATTTATTAATTCCATAACCCACAGAAAAACCGCCATATTAATTCGTATAATTTAATCAATCCAATTGATTCAATTCAGACGTTAATCTAATTAACAATCAATAATCCAGAATTAATTCTACACAAGTGGCTCTGATACCACTGTAGGGTTTCGGGTAGGTTAATAGTGCAACAATTCTGTCAATTCATGATTTGTTCACTACCCGAAAACCAGAATCCATGTATAAAACTAATTCCAAGATTAATAAAGAATTTACCACTAGACGCGCAGTGCAGCGGAAACGTCAAGTCTAGTCTAGCAGTAGCCTTCTTCTCCTTTCCTTCTCGTGTCGGATTCACGCAACAGCCCAGCAGTCACGCCTCTATCAGTATCCACACGAACAGGTTGACAAACTTCTGAAATTCGGTATGCTAGTACCGAATTAACAGCCCTGTTTTTTCTCTCTTATTCTCTCTCTCGTTTTCTGAATAGAAAAATGAACATAATTTCTGGAACCCAAAAACCGAACTGCTGTTGTATATTTATAACAGATCGCACCAGTTCGTTGAGCCTGTTCACTTGCACCATTTCGTTGGAGCCTCTACAGAAAACCTTATCTGATCTGATCAGATCAGATCAGATCAGATCAGATCAGATCAGATGAGAATAAACAGAAATTCGGGCCTAGCCCATTAAGACCTGATCCATATTAATTATTAATATGGCCCATGATATTCTGGCCTATTAGTACATTTCTAACACATCTGTGTTAAATGATATGTTTGTTTGCTTCTCTCAAAATTCCTTATTCTTCCATGACATAAGGGAAAGAGTGACACTATAGTAATATGCATATTACAGATCGAATCATATTATGCATTCATATCTTTTATTCATATGTCGATTCCCTACTTGATTTGAAAATACCAGAGGATGGAGGCAGAAAATTAACTGAAGGTTTTTATTTTTTACTTTTGCTCGCATCTCTAAAATTTGCTGAGTATGTGAAATCTTAGGAAGGGGTAGTATGGACAAACATTTGAAAATGTTTATAGAGTTACCAGGATATATTTGAAATTTTGGATGTCAACAGCAGGGAGATTCCCTGTCTTTCCCTGTATTATTACTAGTCTACAGGGTCATATGTGATTATGCCATTTTATTCATTTGTGGATATTTTGCTTTTCTTTAATTTTTTATAGTTAACCAGTTAACATTCTCCTGGGTAGAACCACAGGAGGAAATTTCATTTATTTTAATTAGTTATATGTTAAAAGTAAGTCAGGTAAAAGGTTTCTTGCTACAGACTAATATTTTTGTCTTGACAGGTGAAATTGTGAGTTTATGCTCAGAGTTTCTGACAGGCGGGACCGACACTACAGCGACTGCTCTCCAATGGATCATGGCAAACCTTATAAAACAGCCAGAGATACAACAGAAGCTCTGGACCGAGATTGAAGAGGTGGTGGGCCAAGATAGTGATGAGGTGATGTCTTTAGCCAATATAACTTATTATGTTTTGTAGTTTCAGTTGTAAAATTTATATTGCAGAGCCCAAAAAAAAAAAAAATGACAAGAGTATAAATATGAACCAGCCAAAGTGAAACCTGGTCAACTGTTTTAAATACACGGAATCATATATTGAAAAATCCAATTAGTACCAACTAACATGATTATGGGAAAAGAAGACTATATATATTTTCAAATTTAGCATTTCGTTAAATATCCAGCTGGGTTAAATTTGGATGTTTTATAAACCATAGGTGAAAGAAGAGGATCTGCAAAAGATGGTGTATTTGAAGGCAGTTGTATTAGAAGGTCTGAGGCGGCACCCTCCGGGTCATTTCTTGTTGCCTCACACAGTTTCTGAGGACTTGGATCTGAATGGGTACGTAGTGTATACTTGTGCGAATATATTTAGTTAGCTTACTATACAGTTATGATCTACTGAAATTGATCTATATACAAGAATTTTTATGTTTATTATCAAGACTAGCTGGCACTCTATAGCTAGTGCACCCACCTGGTATGGTACCCAGTAAATTGAACAAATTTTAGGCAAAAACAAAAAATATTGTGATAATATTAAGCAGCTATTACAGAGGTGCCAACTACTATGCTTTTCTTGGCATTGAATATTGTTTTACCTGACTTCGGTTTCCAAAAGAAAAGAAAAGGAAACAACATTCAGAAAACAATAGAATGGCCAGGCAACCTTTAACCTAATTAAAGAAGAGATGAGGTACAAGTTTGTACTTGAGCATTAACAGTTCAATTTGTAATTTTATATCAGTGTAATGTTAACCTGCCAATATGAGATATCAAGACCTAGCATGTCACTAAGCAAGTTATCATATCAAAACTATAGTAATATGCATTCAAAACTAGAAAGGGAAAGAGTGACACTATAGTAATATGCATTCAAAACTAGAAAGGGAACATGCATGTAGTTCAAAAAATCTAAATATCAATATTACCTTGCAATATGTAACCTTCAAATTAGCGTTTTTTCCTAGTCCTCCAATACACCTATCCATTCGGTAGGGGCTGTTAAAATATGAATACATTGAACAATCAGAAAACAATTATGATATTTAAGCATGATTACAACATTCAAGTTTGAAAAACTTACTCCGCAAGTGCATCGATGATCTTCAACTTTTTTTGATGTTTCTTATTGGACTCGAACACGTACAACATGCTCTCACTTGCCATAAGCACAACCAATACCCAATGATCCCTGCATGTTAGGTACAACATGTTATATTTTTTAATTTCTATGAAATGGAATAAATTGAAATAAATTAGGATATATGAACTAACTCCTGATGATACGGTATAAATATCATTTTCTTGTTCCGATTTTCTTTCAATGCTTTCCTTATGTATGTATCGGCATATTCTCGGCCGTGATCATCATCTTTCAAGTTTATGTAACATGTTTTTGCAGGGTCCATAAAACCAACACTACAAGTAGGAAATTCCTCCTTGTAATATTTGTGCGCATACCTGCAAATAATGGCAGAAATGTTGTCATTACTATAAAATCAGAATTAAAAGTACTTAATTTTGGCATTATATATTAACTCACATCATGAAGATCTGGATAATTGGTCCAGTGAGCCACGTCTTAGGTGTAATCAAATCCCTCAAATCATCTGCATGAACGGTTATGAAGTCATCGCTATGGAAAAGGTCAAGTGGAGTATCGATCTGAAATTCATTGTTGTCTTTCTTCAAAAACCGATCACGCAAATGCTTGAAAATTGGACCCAGCTTGTCAAAATTGAGACCATCAAACTCCTTGTATCGCTTTGGTGCAAACGCATCACTACGAACTGAGTTCCCACTTGTAGGAACTTGTAACTCTTTGCGTGGTTCCTGCAATTGGTCCAATGAAAAGTCAACGCATGACTACTAGTTAAGAAATTATTTCAAGAGGATGTGAAATGACAAATAATCAAAGTCAGCTGTGATATTTGAAACGGAGAAAAAGAAGGGAACCAATCAATCAATACAAATGCACCTGCAGTTGAAACAAGAAGATGGCAGTTGCCATGTACCCATCCCTGTCTGCTGGATTTGGACTTATGCTTACCAACTTACAAATAATCAAATTCAGTTCCTTATGGTTTATGTTGTTAATTCTGTCTAATTGCAGTTCAGAATTGTCATTAATTGATGTCATTGGTTGCTTTTAGACATAATCTCCCTGGAACCACCATCACAATTTATTGAGCCAAACCCAATATCGGTACCGGTTCCGCTAGAAGCACCCTTGTCATATTTTTTGAGATTAAATAAGACTAGTTTCTCTTCTACTGTTAAATTTTTTAAGATTACAATTTTTTCATTAATTTCACCAATCCAAAAACTATTACAGGTGGTTTGATAGTTGATACATCTGCCACATCTTTGAGGTTGGCTCAGCATTTAACAAATAATGTAAATTTTAACAATGAATTATTGACAAAAATATGTTTGTCAATTTAATACTATGCAAACCAGTTGTGTCCAAAAGCTAACATCTTTCATCTTCAATATGAGTCATAAAATAGTGAAAGGCCCATGACCAAAGGCCAAGATCCGATTAATTTCATAATATCCAGCTATACGTTTGCAAATTATGCAATGCATTAGCCTTTTAAAAAAAAAAAATGAAAAAAAAATAATGCTTTTTTTTCCCTTATAAAATAAAATTACCACAGTTATATGTTCAGCTTCCTCAATCTTAATATTCTAGCTCCTATCCTGTCTATCCTCAATCTTATTTTTGTCAATTTAATACAGTCATGTCAATTTAAAATAGGCGATATGAAACATGGAAAAGATTAAACAAATTTACTGAGTTATTTTCAAAGCTACATAATTTTTTCAATGACATAGCAGGTTGTAAAAATTGTTGATTGTGACTCCTTATAAAAAATCCAGTACATTGTGCTTAATCCAGTGCCTTATAAAAAAAAGCTACATAATTTTTTCAATGACATAGCAGGTTGTACATTGTGCTTAATCCAAAAATCCAGTACAAATTTGTTCTGTCAAGTGGAAACTATGTGCAAATTAAACTTGAAGCCTATGTAAGTTGTGCTTAGTCAAGTATGACCTTTGTACAAAATTTATTGCTGGTTTTACTGTAAAACTACTTTTATTATGAATTAAATCAAAATAAATAATAATACAACAGAAAAGATTATACAATTATGACCCAAAAAAAAAAAAGAATAGACTGCCATGTTAATCTTCATAGGTTGTCACATGTAAAGAGTATAACAAAAAAAATAGTATTGGAAAGGTAAATCACGTAATTTGAAGAAAATTTGAAGTTATTTCTACAATATATCTATTTCATGCACGGGCGAATACATACTTTTGAGTAATGAGGATCAAAAACATACAACGAGAAAAAATAAATTCAATAAAGTAAATATTAATAATTTCAAATTTTACATACTTTTAAGTACAAAAGTTTCAATTGCCCAAGTTGTAAGTCATTTTTTTTTCCTTGAAAAGAAATGGGGTCATTCATATAAAAGTATTAACAAATGTTTTTTAATAAAGTATGGAGGGGTATGAGGGTTCCTGCAATTGGTCCAATGAAAAGTCAACGCATGACTACTAGTTAAGAAATTGTAAGTCGGATAATTTGTAATTTAATTTTTTTTACCTCATCTAAAGATATCAAATCTTTAGGCCATGCCGTGAAACTAGAGCGGGCTGAGCGAAGAGTTTCCACCTCGCCATTTGGTACGGGTACAGGGGTATCATCTTCACCAGCAACATAATCATCCACCATTACTCTCGCATGGCCGGCCGGCATAAGTCTACCGTGAAAAGATGTGCCTTGTAGTGATGGATTTATCGTCCCTACGCCCACTTGAATCTTCTTCCCTTCTCGGACCAAATAGAGTTTGCATCTGCATTCTCCCTTTGATGACAAATAAATAAACTAAGTCATGTAGTGGTATTCTTCTTGTTGTTCACATGAAATAATAGGTATTTGTATTACCTCAATCGAATCGAGAACGTGTAGTGGTTGGACTGACTGGCAGCTGCTCGTGCCGACTCTTGGGCTACCTATATCCATGTCCATTTTCTGTTGGCCCATCAACATGGCCATTTGCTTCATGAGAGCCTCTTGCTGCTCGTAAAAAGGTTTCATTCTCTCCTCTACCTTCTCCTCTAACTTCTCATCTACCTCTCTCTTTACTCTCTCATCTACCTCTCTCTGTATTCTATGTTGAATAAAGTCCTCATACTCCGAAGAAGTGTGTCTCTTTCTTTTTCCGCAAGATTCATAAGTTTTTTTTATACCCACACGAGATCCAATACCTCTCACCCTCCCAGGATGTTCTCGATTTGGTAGAGAATTGCCTAGAATATCGTCGTATCGGTCGATGGTCATCATGCCTGAGTCGAAAGCCTTTTCTTGTTCGTCCTGATATAATAAAGCCAACAACAATGGGTTATATAACATATTAAATTCAAATTGAATTTAAACTTAAGACAATTTCAAAAATGTACTATATATCCTCACAATTATCTCGATCATTGCTTTTGTTTCCGGGTTCGGATAGACATCATCCCCATTTACCACCTTGTGCCTTCCGAGTTTCCATGGGACATGCCTATGTTGAATCGACATATCAACAAGCTGGTCTTGTGACAACTCACTAGTTGACCCTTGAGATGACAAATCACTACTTGACCCTTCCTTCGAAGCAATCTCTGCAAAAGCTTCTTTAAGTCTCTTCTGGAATTTCTCACCACTGTAACCTCTGGATCCCAAGAAATGCGGGTACATGTTTTTCTCTTGATTCGCCTTCCCTATTTTACTTAGTTCCTACAAGTGTAGCAAGAAAACAATTTGCCTTAAGAAAACCAAAGGAATTTTAAATAAGCCAAAGAGTGGCGAGGTAGTTGCCATTAAGGAAAAAAAATACCTCGAATTCATCCGATGCATGGTACTTGACAAATATGTCCCAATCTTCCTGTGTAATCGCGGTATACAAACTGAAGGGCGTCTTATCCTCCTTCATAAACTTGTTGTACAATTCATGCCTGAACTTTCTAAATGCTACAGCCATGCGCATGTACACATCCTTCTTCATGACTTCGTTGTCAGGTAACTTCCAGGCCAACTGCGAAATAAAGCACATCAAGTTTTGAAGTTAGCCAATATAAAATGAAGCTGCTGAATTTGGTTTCATGTTATTTACCTTCATTTCATGCCAAATCTTTTTCTTAACATCATCTGGTACTTCAGACCAATCCTTGTAGCGTACTGAAACTTGGGCTCTCACTAAAATCCCAAGTTGCGTCGGAAAACTTGTTGTTTCTTCGTTTATAATAACCCTCCCAAGTTTATCAAATTGAACCTCCTTGTTGGACTTATTAACCACACGATTAATTTTTGTAGGACCTCTTCCTGGTTTCTTCGTCTTCGCCGGCTCACTACCATCACCACCACTGGACATGACTAGAACTGAAAACAAAAATTTGGTAAATAATTAGTGTACTGCTGACCAGCAGCAGTTAAAGGCAAAGAAACACTAGTGGTATGAAAACCAGGTACCAATTAAAAAATCAAAACACTAGTGGTATGAAAACCAAAACAGGTACCAATTAAAAAATCTACCTCAACAGGTACCAATTAAAGGCAAAGAAACACTAGTGGTATGAAAACCAAAACAGGTACTGCTGGCCAGCAGCACTTAAAAAAATGATTAAAAAAAAAAAAGCAAATTTATCATGAAAACAAATTTAGTCAAGATGAGTAATGAGTTCTGTCTGATGCATTCTTTTTGTTTCACATGATACAGAGATATAGATAGAGAAAGAAAGAGAGCGAATTGAACCTCAACTTGACCGTGAAGGAATCTGATGTAGCCAATAGCTTCTAGCAGTACAGACGCAGTGTCAGTCTGAAAAAGAGAGGCACCAAAATAAAAAGCAAAAGACATATCACACATATATATATAAAAACACAGGCAGTTCAATCACTGAATGCCATAATATATATGACACTGTGCAGAAATGGTGTATGTATGTATACATGTGATGTATAATTATATGAAATGCATACTTTTCCAAATGGGGAAACAAGCTGATGCAATGCAGTTATTCTATCCCCTAGCTTCTCCTTTCTCACCTGAAAAAAAAAATAATGAGAAGAGCAAAAAGTTAAGACTTTCATAGAAGTGTTAAATATATTCCTCTCTCTCCTCTTTATGATGATCACCTAAAGAACTAAGCTTCTGATGTGACTAAGATTTGTTGCACATTTTAAGAAAGGGTTCAATTAATACTTCAATGTGCCCCCGAAATTGCTTGTCTAATAAACTTGCTGATAAGTGGTAATATATCTTACTAGTTACAAAAACAAAGGGTTCAGTTTCTTGTTAAGAGCATAGATAATATAAGGATTACATATACTTGATTCAGTACTAAGGATTACAAAATTTTCTGATGCAGGAACTACTAATAAAATGACCTAATCAGTATGGTACTGTTGGAGATGCAAGTTCCGGGTGCATTTAGCAAATCAAATGTAACTTTTTACAAATCAAACCCTATTGTTCTGACTCAGCCAAAAATGGAAAAATCAATATTACCAGATACGGAAAAAAGAAAGTAACAGCTTCTTGAGCCTTGTAAAATCATGAGAATTAACTAATGAAATCTTTCTTTCAATTTCATCATAATTTCTAAAGATACCAAACAGGTTATGTGTGCAGTACGTGTGGCAATACGTGTGGAGAGACCCGAATACGTGTGGCAATCTCGTGCTGTGGAGAGACCCGAAGGAGGCAGGAATTTTTTCAATTTTAATTCTAACCACAGTATTATGTGTGCAGTACGTGTGGCAATACGTGTGGCGGATGCAATTTTAATTAAATTTAGACTTCTACACATAAACATGATGTATTTAATCAAAAGAAGACAGATTATTTGATTGGAAGGCTGATATTCAATCCTAAAATTCATCTTTCAATCTTAGCCATTGACAGATTAGGACACCCAACGTGCTTAATAATGCAATGGAGATATATATTTTTTAAAATTGTACTTTAGAAACCAATATACATCAAAATTTTGATATAAATTAAATTTGTTAAACTTTAATTAATCAGACTTTGGGAAACAATGTTCTGTCTTTGTCTAGGCTAACCTGCAGCACTGGAGACCTCAAGTTTGGGCTTTTTTCAATTGTTCCGCCTATACCAGTACATGGAAACAACATCCTGTTTTTCACCGAAAGGGATTAATTAATTGGTTAGTCACATCAATTTGTGCTAAGAAAAAAGAATAATGCATTATGAGTTTCCAAAAAAGTATAATGAGTATAATTAGTCCTGAATTAATGAATCCAGGCTGAGCCAGAAAACTTGGGTAAAGATATTGACAGCGTGGTTTCTGCTTCATACACTGCATCGACAATAGAGTCAAAACAGGACTTTATATGACTCTTGTGCTGCATTATGTAAAAACTACTCTGTCAATATCTCTACTCAGACAATCTGATTCATGTAAAATCTGAAGCCTTGCGACTGGGGTATGTGTTTAATAATTAACCTACCCGCACTACTAGAATCTGAGTTTATTGCATGGGGAGCACTAGTTTGTTGCATGGTAGTGACGGTTCATGCAAAAGAAATGGCGTTTCTGAATTCGTCAGAGTTGTTGCAAGGCTAATCCCATGCAACATGTATCCCATGCAACTGTGTGATGTGCAACCATGCAACTGTTTTCTATCTCCCCTTGCAAATACTTTATGAATGTTAGATATTATAATTAATTGGAGGTCCATGCAACAACTCATCTATCTCCCCGTGCAAATACTTTATGAATGTTAGATATTATATTTAATTGGAGGTCCATGCAATAACTCAACTTCATGTCCTTGCAAATACTTAACCACATGTTAGATATTATATTTAATTGGAAGTCCATGCAACAACTCAACCACATGCCCTTGCAAATACTTAACCACATGTTAGATATATATTATATTATGACAAAATGGACCTCGTGCCACAACTCCTCTAATGGAGACATCCATTGGTAAACATGACCTTTCATTGCCCATCAAACGGCTCATATCAACAAATGATCAAATTGGTGATTTTTGTACAGCAAATAATATGAATAAATTCCTAAAAAAATATTTTCTACATTTATACATACTCTGTGACCAAATAATGTTTGTAATTGTCAATTTTATATAATTTCATCAATATTTATCCCTTAAAATTGAGCTAATAATTGCGGACCGTTCATTTTCGTATGAGTAATAGACGGTCGATCTGCAATGAAATAATTCCAAATTAGCTTTTAAATGATCAAGGGAAAACATTGAATGTAACCAACAAAAAAAAATTGAGGTTTCGATATGTTGAAGCTTCGATCCAACATGAAGTGTTTGTGGCTCTACGATGTTTGTATATTCCGTTGGCTTGATGGATTGGTAAATGAACGTAAAATTTCATCAAACTTACATACAATGAAATGAATGTGATACTCTTCAATTTGAACGGTTCCGATCGACTATCGGACAGTGTATACTTGTGGGTCTTCATTAACTCACACTACGAGAGTTTATGTTCTATGTTGATGTTTGAAGGATGTGGGCTATTGATGCAACAAGCATGTTATGCTATATATATATATTTTTGTACAAATCAATTAGTAATTTATAAACATGTTATTTCATTTATTACTGTGTTAATTTCAGATTTCGTTTGCAGTTTTTTTGATAAATTTAAAGTTGTTAATTGTCTAAATTTGGCTAATCACTTATAAGTTACTAATTGTTGTACATATGTAAGGCATAAAAATTATTTTGATTCACACGAAAATTATGTACATATAAAAATGAAAAATAAAATGGATAATGAAACAAAATAAAATAAAAAATCAATCTAAATTAATTAATTTTAAATGTCCAACTTAATTTGTCAAAATTTTCAATTATTTCTTAAATTTTAGCAAATATTATGTTTCTTAGATAAAATTCAATCTAAATAAATTAATTCTATATGTCCAAATTATTTTGTCAAATTTTATACTTCTCTGTTGATTGTTTACCAAGTTACAAGTGAAATTAATTTCACTTCCCTCTCATTTTACTCTTACAGTGAGTGAAATTTGGGTATGTAATATGGACAGAGCAGTTAAGACCTGATACAACACACGGCTTATAGATTGAAAGAGCGTTCAATGTGTTTAGTACTCTGCACGAAGCTAAAACTGCTCTGTTAACAATTGATCTCCAAAAATTTGGTTTCCCCCCACTGCACTCAGAGAAGTTTTAGTTTCCCCCCAATATTTTTTCGTCTAGGGTTTAACTAGTTACTTACACCTTTCTCCTCTGAGCCGCACCCAGTTACTTATCCCTTTCTCCTCTTCACAGTTCTCCCCCGTTGAGACACAAAAATCATATCTAGGGTTCTCATTTCCCTCACTTTCTCTCTCGTTGCCCTCAACCCAAACACTGGAGAGAAACTACATCAGTCTCCCTCCCTCTCACTCCTTCTCCCTCTCTTTCCCTCGTGCGAGGCGGCTCAGGTGGGTCCGGTTCAGGCGATCGCTGGCACAAAGGCGGACGTCCAGTGTGTGGCCAGGCGAGGCGAGGTGAGATTCAGGCGAGATCCCTTGGTTAAAGGCCGACCACCTTGGGTACCGACCCTCGCCCCTTTTGTGATTCGAAGCAATTTTGGGCAATTGAATAAATTTTCTTGTTTCTACTTGTGATGCTTGCTGTGATTACTTGGTTGAGCCTTCGAGCTCCCCTTTTTGCTAATTGTTGTTGGTTTGTAGAATTGTTAAAGGGGTTTTCCTTTGAAGAGCATCCATGGTCACTGTTATTTAACTTGTTGATATTGATTTTGATTTTTTGTTTGGCAGTCGTGCTTTGGATTTTGGATTGATGAAGATAGACGACACTGGAAGAGTCATTTCCTTCAACGAGAAGCCCAAGGGAGATGATTTAAAGTTTATGGTAACAAAATTTGTTCAATGGCTTGTTGCATGTACCAGTAATAGTGAAGAGTCATTTTCTTTATGTGAGTTCTCAACAGCACGGACTCACATATCATTTTCTTTCTATTTCCCCTTTTTTATGTCTCTTTTATTAGTCTGAACGATTTTAATTTCAGTGTATTTATGGCTGGAGGAGGTAATCAAGATTCTCAATGCCTTGATACAGGTCTTTCTCTATCTATTTAGTTATTGTACAAAATTGGTGAACTGTACCCAATGTTTATGGATATTTCGTTGTATTATACTTAGAGCACACAAGATGTTTGATGAAATGTCTGTAAGTTATGTTCTGAGTTCTTTGAGCTTGATGCCATAAGAGGTCATATGAGGTCCAAAAAAGTTGAGCTTGTATTATACTTCCTTTGTTTATTGACAAGCCTGATGCCATAAGAGGTCCAACTTGAATTTGTTTTCAACTAACCAACCGAATTCTAGAATTCCAATTCCAAGAAACTTAAACTGACAAAGGTGAAATCTATCTGATATCAGTGAAGTGAGGCATTTATGGCTTGTAAGGGGAAAGAAGGCCAGAATGGATCAAGGCAATGATTGAACAACACAAGGCAAAACAGTAAGCTATGAATTTGTTGGTTTTTGTCTTGTATTAGGGCTATGTGTATTAGGGTTAATTGTATTAAGTTGTCTTGTAAAAGGGCTAAGTGTATTGGGATTGCTTGCTAGTTCGTTTCAAAACTATGTTAAGGTTGTTGGTTTTGTGATTTGGTGGAAACTATCGTCATCTGGTTTGATACAGAAATTTTAATGTTTAATATTTTGCATATTTAACATCTGGTACCAGCTGAAAGAAGCAATAAAATCATTATGAGTACTTGACTGGTACCCAAAAAAGCTCAAAAAGACTTTTGCCGGTAAATAAGCCAATGTAGGCTGATCTAAAACCCAAACTGAAAAATCTAATCTCATAGCTAGATAGAGCATTCAAAAACACACAAGTTAGAGTTTGATTTACCATTTTTAGCATTTTTCTACTGTTTATTAGCTATTTTTGAATCTCACACCTGAAAATTGTAAAATACTATATTTTTCTGCACATTTTCCAGAAATGCTCCGGTATTGTACATATTGTTTGATACAGAAACAAAAACCCAAAAATTATGAAAATTTGCAGGTAAATAGGTTAGTCCTCCCTCTTTAAATTCATATAAAATACAAAAAATTATGTGTATTAGTTTGCTCAGAAATGGGATTTGAAGTTGGTAAAAAATGATAAAACACATTGAACAACACACAATTCACTTAACAAATAAAAATGGATAAAACTCATCTAAAAAGTAAGCCATGTCAGAGCATGTCATATATTTTGACATTTGCTAGGTAACAAAGCAGGACATTGCTAGGTATCAAAGCAGGAAGAACATGTCATATATTTTGAATAATTTTTTCACAATTTTTAGAGAAGTACATGATATGATCAATTTTCCTTTAATGTTAAATTTTCCTTTATCAAGATATTTATACTTTGAAAATCTATCCTTTATGATTCACAAGTACAGGTGAAACAACAACTTTGATCAGACGAGCCAAGATTGGGTTGGTACCGGGTTGGTACAAGATTGGTAGAGGAAGAATTGTAGAATTGGGGCAGCAATGAAGGATGGTGTTGACTGCTATCTTTTCCAAACAAAAGTAAGCCTTATTTATTCATATATGTTATTTTCATCTTATCCATTAATAATATGCAGAGTCTTGATTATATGAGGAGGGTTCAAATGCCCCAAGAATTTATGCTCCAATTCTTTCCCAATATCTGAACCGCACTCTAATTTTGAGATAAGCAGTTCAGATTGTCTCCACCCGAAACTCCTCATTTCGAAAGAAAGGTGGGCTTCCTCCATTGTCTCACTCCAGTTCTCACATTGTTGCCACTCTCCAGTTCTTACAAAAAATAATTGATCACCTCTTCGTCTCTTCCGACCTCTCTCTTCCTCCTCCGTGCTATACAGCAACAGGCTCTTTCTCTCTCTCCTCTCGCCAACGACTGTGAGGTACATAAAGATAAATTTCTCTTCGGAAAATGAGAAAATTTCATGTATTATCAAGCACATTACAGATTAAAAAAAAAAGTAAAAAAAAAACAACAATCATCCGAAAATGGAAGTTACAAATGAATTGTAAAGATTAATGAACAACTTGGAGGTGCTCCCGAGTACTTCTAATATTGAACTAGCACATTCAATCGGTGAAGCGGGCTTGGCGGTGGTGGCAACGGCCATGAAGACAATTATTTGTTCTTGTGATAAAATCCTAACCTGCGAGTGAGAAGATCCGGGCAGCAAAACCGAGGGGTCAGGAGAGGTGAGAGGGCAGCATAATCGGTGTCGAGGGGACGAGAGGGGCGAGCGGAGGGCTGCGTCGGGGTATGGATCGGAATCGTAAGGGGTTGGTGAAAAAGCGAAACAGTGAGAGAGAAAGGGGTCAGGGGCGAACTGGAGCCTCTGATCCAGCGTTCTCTTTTGCACGAATCTTAACGTGCGAATCAGAGATTCAGATTTTGGGCAGGATTGGGGCATGGATTCTTGGGGCATTTGAGCTCTCCTCTAATTATATATATGTACTTACTAAAGCTCAATTCAAAATTTGTGTCAAGTGCTTATATATATTAGTCAGCCTAGCTTTTTTTTTGCTTATAATTCATAAAATTCAAAATTTGTGTCAAATGCTTATATGTATGTATTTTTTTTTGTACATTATTGAAATAATGCTTGAAAAATTCAAATATCCAATAATCAACAATACTCCACTCTCCAAATCAAACTAACTCACTTTCTCATTTTTACTGCAGTGAGGACATCATAGCAAGAGGAGAAATAGTGACTGCATCATTCCCGTAAAACATTTTTGCGGATTTTGTCAATTCTTAATATTACTGTTAGTCATCTTGAATTAGGACATATTTTGGGTATATATAAAATCTTTTTTTAGCACTTTTGTTGTAATGTTTTTTGATATTTTGATACAATGTATGATGATTATATTATTTTGATTAATGCTTATTAGATGTGTTATCTCTATATTTTAATGTGTTTATGTAAATCTGGTTCAATGGGAAATGAGAAATGTAATAGATTATTGAGTTGGTATCGGGTTGGTACCAAATTGGTACAGGGAGGGAGAATTGTAGAATTAGGCATGCTGATATATTGCAAATATTATGGTAATTATTTGTGTTGGTATATATATGCAAATATTAAGAACTATGGAGCATGCAAAAAGTACCATTGTTAGCCTTGCATATAGTCAGGTAGGACCCATGTTCCCTAGCCTTGCAAATAGTCATGTGGGACCCACGTTTGCTCCCCTGGCAAATAACTAGATGGGGTCCATGTTGTCTCCCCTTGCAAATACTCCAAACGGGGTCAGATGTGAAAGTATTTGCATGGGTCGTTGTTGCAAGGCACTTCCCTTGCAACAAGTCAGAACAAACTTGTTGCATGGTTGCCCATGCAAATACTTAGTAGTTGCAAGGAAGCTTATTGCAAGGTTACAGTTGCAAGGCTAAGCCCATGCAACAAGCCTTTTCGGGCTTGTTGCAAGGCTATGTCCATGCAACAAGCCATTTTCCTTCGCATACAAAAACTCATATTTTAGTAGTGTTGCTACTGTTGAGGGTAATCGGATCACTGAGTGAGAAGGGCCCCGCATCGCCAGAACAGGAGATACGCTGTTGAAAATATAAACTTAATTAATTATGTTATTGAAGGTAGGATCCCGTTGAATTCTGCAGTGGACAGATTTTGAGGCGATATTAAATGCAAAATTGAAGGAGTAATTCTAGATCATTATGGGCAAATGAGGAGTCTATTTGACGTGCCTTGAAGTCTAGATTCAGATGGTTTAAGTTTCAAGTCGTTTAGAGTTCCCTACAATAAGTTATGGCAGTTTTAGTAACCAAGGGTCAGAATTTACTGTGCTGCTCCGTATTCCGTTTTGAGTTGTTTTGAATTCTGTTTTGTTTAATTACTGTACGAATTTTAAGAGTCATGTCTAAGGTTATAAATAGAGTTGTATCTCAGTTGTAAAGTAAGAGAGAAGTAAAAGGATAATATATATTTGAGAAAGAGAAAATATTGTTTGTGTTGAGAAATATCAGAATTTGTCTCTCTTTCCTCCACCGAAATTTATCATTTTTCTAACAAATTGGTATCAGAGCTTATGGCAAATTCCGGGAGAATGTCGGTGGGAGGTATGCCGCTGCCACGATTGACGAGAGCCAACTACAACAACTGGAGTATCCAAATGCGAGCACTACTTGGGGCTCAAGACGCATGGGAAGTAGTCGAAGACGGTTTTGAAGAGCCGGCTGCAAACATAGTTCAGACGGCGAATCAGTTAAAGGCGTTGAAAGAAACGCGAATGAAGGACAAGACAGCGCTATACATGTTGTTCCAAGCGGTTGACGAGTCGGATTTTGAAAAGATAGCGAGCGCGACAACTAGCAAGGAAGCATGGGATACGTTACAAAAAGTCTTCAAGGGTGCCGACCGAGTAAAGCAAGTAAGACTCCAAACTCTACGCGGCGAGTTGGAGGGTATGAAGATGAAGGAGTCAGAAGGTGTATCCGACTACATCACACGTGTGCAAACCGTGGTAAATCAGCTCAAGTGTAATGGTGAAATTCTAAATGACTCGAGGGCCGTGGAGAAAATTCTACGGTCGCTAACTGACAATTTCGAGAATGTCGTGTGCGCAATCGAAGAGTCGAAGGACCTAGAGGAGCTAACTATCGACAATCTCGCTGGGTCGCTAAAAGTACACGAGCAACGCAAGAAGAAGAAGAACGAGTCGCTCGAGGAAGCACTGCAAGCCAAGGTGTCTATCAAAGACGAAAAGGTACTCTATACTCAAAACTTTCGAGGTAGAGGGAGCGGCCGTGGAGGTCGTGGTTTTGGTCACGGTGAAGGCCGTGGACGTGGAAACAGTTATGAAGAAAAGGGTGAGTCGAGCCAACAGAATTGGCATGGTCGAGGACGTGGTCGTGGGAGAGGCGGCCGGTCAAATCATTCAAATGTTGAGTGCTACAACTGTGGCAAGCATGGGCACTACGCAAAAGAGTGCAAATCAAATGTCGAGTGCAAAAATCACCAAAGATGTCTCCTAAAATAACTCAAAACTTCAAAGTGCAGTGACTGGTACAACTTCAGAATGACTGAAAACTGATTGATCTGAACATTGAATAAATTGTCATTTCACTAAATAAATTGGTCTCAAGAAATAAATAAATTGTATCATAGTAAAGCTAAATTCAAACTAAATACATTTCATTAACAGACTCAAAGATTGGAGGATTCGTCACACATAACTGGTAGCTCACCTATACCAGTAGAGGGTCCATCAAGCTGAAATTGAGTTTGTGATTCAGGTGGTACACCATTTGTACCAGTAAGAATCCTGAAAAGCTCCCTGAACAGGTATTGTGCTTTTAAGAGTCATAGTTCATTCCTCCTTCAACTTAATTAAACTAAATTCTGGTTCTGGACTAACAGCCATAGTCCTTGAGACCTTGAGCAAATTTTGTTGGGGTCCCAATTGCTAAAGAGTTAATGCAAGCAATATAAAGCAATTATGGAGGGAGAATAATATCATTGTCGACAATGCAATATATTCATTTCTGGACTACAACAGCGTCGAAGATTTAATCTAGTTCTTCAAGATTTAAAAAAAAAAATAGGAAACATATTTGCATTACTGCTAATTTAAGTTGCAAAACTTAAAGTGAACAATTTTGTAGTTCTGCAAATCAAATAAGCATTTATATGGCCAAGATATCCCATTAAGGACAAATCTGTAATAAGAAAGGATTACCAAAAAAAAAAAAAAAACCAATGAACCTGAAATGCCCTCCACAACCTTAAATTAGTAAACCAGGGTACAATAACTCAACCTGGTACACTGACATGTACCACTACTGAAAAGAAAAATGAAACATAAAAGATCAGATCAAAAGCATTTAATCTAGTGAAAACAGGTTCTTTAACAGACAAATTGCACAACCTTATGTCAACTAGAGTTGTGCTTGAATTAAACCTTAACCCCTTCACTTTGGCAGTTTTGCACATTGGCCCTTTTGAATTGCAGATATTATCTTTTATCATTTTGTCTCAATTGGTCATATATATAAGCATCAAATATCCTATTGTTGAAACAAATGTTGTACCCAGATAAAACTTCAAATTTCTATTTCCAACTTATACCATACTTAACTTTCTTGTTATTTTTTTGTTTCACTGTTTCACATTGAATTGTTAATTGTTTAATATACACTTTTCAAACTTTTTAAATAACCCTCCTCCTCTTGTCCGGGCTTGGGACCGGCTACATCATTTAGATATAGGCGGAATTAAAATTTTGAAATGTAGTATCTCTCAAATTTAATTTAATTTAAGAAAAAATATAACAGAAATTAATGTGTATTGATTTGAACTAATTTGGACATGCAGCAATTAAGTGCTCAAAACTTCATAGGCTTGATTTTGTAAGACATGTTATAGTAAATTTGGTTCGTTATATAATTAATTGAAAACTGAAAATAAAAAATTTGAAGTTTTGGTGAACCTATGAAAAGGAAATCTGAATTTCTGTTATGCGTAGCGGCAAATAAGAGATGTCCTGAGATAGAAGGGAATTAAATGGGACCCGCTGCTCAGTAATCCAGCCACAGCTTGGTAAATTGTTACTAAAATTTGGGCCAGATGGAAAATGCTACTTGGATTAAATTATTTTGGGCCTACTGAAATTGAAAAACGTTGGATTTGAAATTTAGGGATTGACGAGTCCTGAAAAAATATTTATAATAACATCTGATTGTAAAATAGAAATAAAATTACGAAATATTTGATATTAATATTATATAGTACATAAAGAATGGTTTATATGCATTGTCACGTTTGTAATTTTTATAAAAGTTTAGAGCAAACATAATTTATACACTGTTCTAACTTTTTTGGATTAACAAATTTTTTCAAGTAAAAGTTGGAGGTCAAGCTAGCAAACTATTTAATATTCACAAAGAATTCGCTCATCTAGGTTTCGATCCTGTGACCTCCTACACGGTGCTAGTATATTGTTTTTGCCACTATATTAAAGGTTGGTTCTCTAGATTAACAAATTTAATATTCGATAAGCTATATCATTCGTAAAATGGTTATACATACTGCATTTTATTTATTTTATTTATCAAATTTTCTTGTTTTCAATTATTTCTCAGCAAAAGTTCTACAAAATTCTCAAATTGCAACCAAATTGAAATTGAGGACATAGCAAACACACTATGTTTGGTGGATGTTAATCACTAGAGGTTCATTGTGAAAGGTCGTAATTTGGCCTCCATATTTGAATTTGTCGTAATTTGTTTGAGTTGACTTCAGAATACTACCACCTGAATAATAACAGTAAAAAACCACATGATTGAAAAAGGAATCAGCACATACAACAACTTGATCTAATTAACCTCATGTTCTTCCTAGGAATCTGGCACTGAATCTTTTTCGTTTTACTTGATCCTATCTTAATATATTAATTCATGAATGAAACAGATATTAGTCCACAACTTGGAACTGAGTGAAATTAAAAAAATTGTACGGTTGACTGTATGCTAAAATCTGGGGTATTGTCAGAATAAATTTAATTAAGAATCACTGAAGATGTCTTTATAAATTACTAAAAATTCAAAATGCAATGACCGGTACAACGTCAAAATGACTAAAAATTGAAAGGTCTGAATGTTGGAGACAATTGCAGAAGTGTTCAAGAAATAATTTTGTCGAACACCTTGTGGACATACGCCAATATCTGACCAATTGGAAAAAATGGAATACACACAAAGAATCCAACCACAACAAGCAATCAAACACAAAAAATAAAGAGTGACACAAAAAAAATCAAGCAATCAAGCACAAATGGAGACACAAGATTTTACGTGGAAACCCTTGTGGGAAAAAACCACGGGAGCACGGCACAAAATCACTAAATCATGGAGTCTTTATAATACAACAAGATAATATAGCCAATCACACTCTCTCACACTATCTTACAATATCATACACTAATTTGAGATTGCCTGGTGTATTTTGGTGGGATTAAAACAAGAGAGCAAACCCTTAAAAAGCTTGCAAAAGAGGCTTCTTTCTTCTAACAGAGAGACATCGCTTCTATCCTTTTCTCTCTTCAATTTCCTTTTCTATTCAAAAATGTTATTTCCGTGAAAAAGCTAATGGTCTGAAGCCCATTTCTTTTGGCATCACGATATTCGACACTGAAACCTGAATAAATTGTCATGTCACTGAATAAATTTGTTCTAAGCAACTGAAAAATGATAGAGCACATCAATTCATGTAATATGATTTAACCGTCTTAGATATCCTTAATCAAGTGCCAGATAATTTTGCTGAAACATAAATTGGTCTACTCAATAAAAAATTGAAAAAAATGCCCAGTAAACTTATACAATTACACCAAAAAATTAACCTAAATTCGAATTAAATACATTTAGTTAACAGCCTCAAAGATTGGAGGAGTAATCACAAAAAACTGATAGCTCACCTATATCTACCAGTAGAGGGTTTTTGGCTGAGCAAATTTTGTTCGGGTCCAAAATACAAAGGATTTAATGCAAGCAATTAATATATGGAGAGAGTATTATATCATTGTAGACAAAAATTTTAGTTCTGAAATACAACAGCTTGGGAGATTTAATCTAGTTCTTGAAGATTTGCACATAATGAAATATTAGAAAATAAAAAAATTGGAAAAAATATGTGGAACCATTTGTTAGTTAAATTAGCACTGACCTGCTAATTAATTTAAGTTGCCAAACTTAAAGTGCATTGCAGTAAAAATCTGTCACAGGAAAAGACTACCAAAACAAAACGAAAACAAGAATCTACGAACCTTAAGACGACTAATTAGAGAGTTACTGTAGTTTTGGTGCAAAATGCTTTAGAATTTATTGTTGTTCTATTAAACCAGGGTATGGTAACTCAAGGTTGTACACCCACATGTACCACTACTGACTACTGAACAAAAAAAAAACAAGAAAGACCCGATCATAAGCACTTAATTTAACGAAAACCCTCAATTGAACAAACCAAGTGCACAAACTTATGCCAGTTAGAGTGGTGGTTGAATTTAACGTGAGGCCCTCCACTTTCAAATATTTTCTCATTGGCCCTTTGAAATTGGAAGTACTATTTTTTATTTGCAAAAACTCTTCAAATGCTATATTCTAAATTGAATAAAAGAGCAACTAGATATTGCGTTATTAGTTGTACCCAGAAGAAACTTCAAATTTTCCATTTGCAACTTAAATATTAATTGCGACTGTATTTAACTTCAAATTTTCCATTTGCAACTAGATAACCTTTTCGTTTCACATTTGAGCATCCAATTGTTTTTATTCAAGTCAAAACATTTAAAAAAAAAATTAATAACACTCCTCTTCTCTTGGTTTGGGACTGGTTACATCATTTAGATATAGGCGGAGTTAATTTGAAAATGTGTTATTATCTCTGAAATTTCAATTTAAAAATAAATGTAGCAGAAATTAATAAATTGGGAACAAGGAGAGATATATACCTTCGTGAATAAACCACAGTGGCGCGCAGTTATTTGTATCTCGTACATGGTATTAACGTAATTACATTTTTTCCATGTGCTTAATGAAGTGGAGCTTGCATAATTTCATCATCTACTTCTTTGGACATTGATCACACCTACACAACAGCAATGTGGCACGTACTTGTTGGTGGGGTCCATGTTTGTGTCAAATTAATAGAACAAATCAAGAACACAGAACTCCCATGAATCTCCCTTCCCTCCCTTATTTTTTATATCACAGAATTGTTTTTCTTACATACTACCCTCTCTATACGAGAGTATTTTATATCTATCATAGGGCTTACAGCTCACCTCTATTATCTTAGAAACAAATCATAATTCAATCTAAACTTGGAAGTAAATTACACACCAATCAATTATGACAAATAAAGGAAATGCAGAATATTTTTGTCCAGCCGTATAAACCAAGAATTTATGTTGCCTTCTTTCTTCATTTTCTTCTGGATTGGATGTGAACGTTGTTTGCGTTTGCATGAGTCATCTACAAGAAGTGACACAAAGACCAACGGTTGCAAATGAGAACTTAATCAATTGCAAGAGCCATTGAGAGGATTCAAAACTTGAAATAACATAGAGCATGGAACAAACAAAAACTAGGCAGGAAATATAATCATAATAACACTTACGAGGAGGGTTGAAATAGAGTCAGAGAGCTTAGTACCTTTGAATGTCCTTAATAGTCAGCGAAGTAGGCAACTCTGGGATTTCTTCCAGCAAAGTAGCATTCCAAATGTTAAGGTGTTGAAGGGCAGTGAGCATCACCATTGTACCAGGCAATGACCGCAGCGAGCTTGCATCCCGGATGAACAATCCCTTGAGGGTACTACTGTTTTGTAACAACCATTGCTCTGGCAGGGCCTCCATCCCTGAACACTTGTCAACTCTCAGAGAACTAACAAATCTTAGGCATCTAAGTGGTTCAATAAGAAGGAGACAGAGGTGATCAATATACAATATACTGATCCTTAAAGAGACCAAGTTGTTTCTTGGGTTGACAGTATGTGCTTGTTGCATAGATGAAAGTTCAATGAGCTTGTCGCATCCATCTATTCGCAGGGTACTGAGCGATGCAAATGCATTTTCAGAGGAAGGGATACAAGCAATATGTGCACTGTTTATAATATGAAGATTTGCAAGTTTAGAGAGCTGTGATGCTGACTCCAACAATAACACATCAAGTTCACCACAGTTTCCCATTGCAAGAAATTCTAGATTCACAGGGAGAAGGATGCTCTGGTTATCACCTGTTACCAGCTTTAGGCATCCCTTTATAACTAAGTGTTTTAGTGACACAAAGTTCCCAAATGCACCCGCTGGTAACTGAACCAAATTCTCACAGTATAGGATGGTTAGTTCCTCAACAGATTGTAAATCTAGGTTTTTTTGCTGCAGAAATCCATTCAATGATATTAATTTGGGACATTCGGTAATCTCTACTCTTCTAAGCGATGATTTCATACATGATGGTGCTTCATCTGTAATGCTAGAACTGCGGTGCATATCTGGAAGGGAATTAAGCCCCACCCTACGTACTTCAAATTTTAAAAGAGAAAAAGGAATGGTCGGTATATTGGCCAGGTTTGGGCAGTCTTCGATTGAAAGCTCTTTTAGATTTGGAAAGCCATAACAAATATGTGGTCCTGCCCAGGATTCCCATTTTGGCATGTAGTAGCAATATAGCCTTTCCAAAGCACAATCACTTGTCCAAATTGGAGACCTGTGGCCTGTATAATACCCAATGGTCAATTCCTTGAGATTTGGATGGGGTCGGAGGTTATCAATGACTTGCTCAGGGTCATGATAATTGCTCCCATAAGTCCAATTCAGGGACAGTGATATAAGACTTTTCTTTTTGGATAGGTTTGCATTTGTAGCTTCAAGTGGATCCCCTACATTCTCAATTTTCTCTATAGCAAGGTATCGGAGATTGTTTAGCATCTCTAGTTCATCTATATGCTGACCACTCTCCCGTCCAACAAAAAAATCTAACTCTTGTAGAGAGGTCAACTTGTGCACTCCGTGAATTTTTTGCATTACCTCATTGGGAAGGTTCATATAGCGTAAACTAACAAGATTGGTAATTCCAGTTGTTTCAATACCCTCATAATCTGAATCTCCACTCCATTTGGTCATTTCTAGCACTTGAAGATGGTAAAGCTTATAAAGTGAATTATGAAGCAAATATCTAAAGGATTGTTGATACCAATAAAAGTTGACCTTTAGAAAGCGAAGATGCAACAAACTACCAATCTCCTCCGGCAGTTCACATCTACCTTTTCCTTGTATGACCAATAAACGCAAAGTTTTCTTAAGTGAACCATTTGGGGGAACAAATCGATCTCCAATCAAGGTTATTACCAAGGTGCGTAAATTTCTAAGATTGAATATCCTTTCAATTTTACTTTCTGGAACAGCGACATGTTGTGCAGTTAAAGGTATATTATCAGATTCACCATTTGGTTCTACTCTGCAACATTCTCCTTTCGATACATTCTGAGCCAGATCATGCATCAAATCATGCATAACATAGAACCTTTCATACCCAAACTGTTTTTCAAAGAAAGATTTTCTAAAAAGGTAGTTGAAGTATTCTTCTCCGATATCTTCAGGTCTTTCTTCTCCATGTAACTCTTGGTGTATGAATCCGGTGGCCATCCACATTTTGATCAACTCATTTTTCTTGAACTTATAGTCTTGAGGAAATATGCAGCAAAATCTAAAGCATTCTTGCAAATGTGCTGGTAGATGGTAATAGCTCAATTTCAGCACATCTTCCATATCCTTAGCTTGTTCTAAGTTGATCAGTGAATCACGGTTCAAAATTCTTTTCCAGTATTGGAAATTAACGTTTGAATTCAGCAAGCTTCCAATCACCTTTGCTGCAAGGGGGCTACCTCGGAGTTTCTTTACAATATCATTTCCGATCTTTTGCAAATCTTTATGATAGTCAGGGTTATAACCGTAAAATGCATACTTATTGAACAGCTCTAACAACTCTTGCTGTTCCAAGCCTTTTAACACTAGATTTTCTCGTTCACCATTTAGCACATGAGCAAACATGTCAGCCACTGATTGCATTCTAGTGGTGAGTAAAATTTTACTTCCTTGTTGTACAAATTTTAAGGGTGCAACCAATTTTTCCCAATCACCCATGTTATTGTCATTCCAAGCATCATCTAGAATGAGAAAAACTTTCTTTGAAAGAATCCTCTCCTTCAAGCTTTTCAATAGGCCATTTAATGACTCACCATTATGGGTTTTCTCACCAAGGTCTTCGAGGATTTTTCTTGTTATATCTTGTACACCAAAGCTTGTTGAAATACAAACCCAAATTGTTTCGTCAAAATGGTTCTCTCTGCTAATTTCCTCAAAGATAAACTGCGCAAGTGTGGTCTTCCCTAATCCACCCGCCCCCACAATACATAGGGCAGAGATATTTCCGTGAGATGCAGATTTCTTCAACCATTCATTTATGATGGCTGTCTCATTCTCACGGCCGAACACTTTGCTTTCGGTTAAAAAGGATGTTGTTTCTTGACTAGAAGTGTAAACAGGCTGATTATTTGGTTTTGCATGACCATGAACATCTAATGCAATAGCAATTTGGAAGATATGGCCAACATCTGCGGCAGCTAGATCTAACATTTCTACAGCCTCCCTTAACCTCTCCAGTGTATCTTCACTAATGTTAGAACCAGTAAATTTTCTCTTCAGCGAACCAATTATTGAAGAGGAAGATCCACTAACCTGATCTCGATTTTTCACCATGTCTTCCAGCTCCCAGTACTTGAGTTCGTCAAGCACATCTTCAGCTGCTAAGAAAGCTTCTTTGAATTGCTGTAGCCAAGCATTCACCCACGAATTCGGGTGCTTCAATTTTAGTGCCTCGCCAACACCCATGACAGCTGCAATCTTGGGAAGAGCTGCTTTCACCCTACGTAGCTCGGATTTAGTATCAGCAGGCAGCATACGCTCGCCCAAGTAGGAAGAAGCCGTGTCGACTAGGTTGCTAATGATTGCAGACCCAAACCATTCACCAACAGTTGAAAGAGCTAACTCCATCGAGATTTGCTTCTTCTGACTTACTATCTCTCTGTTTTTTTTTTGTTTTTTGTTTTTCTAAGTAGCAGGGTTGTTGTGTACAGAACCAGAAAAAAATACACTAACAATTTGTAGTAGATTGTTGAATGAAAGATGAATAGAGAAATTGAGATTTCAAGAGGAAAAATATCGGTTAATTAACAAAGGAACTCAATGACCAAAACGATGATTGTATGTGAGAGAGAAAGAGAGATTGAGATCTGAGAAACAGAGTGAAGACTGTAAAGATAGCAAAAGAGATGAAGTTTTTGGTTTTTTTTTTTTTTTTTTTTTTTTTTTTTTTGAGAACTAACAATGGTTGTTTACAGAATAAGAAAAAACTAACAATTTGTAGTAGATTGTTGAATGAAAGATGAATTGAGAAATTGAGATTCCAAGATAAAACAAGTTCGAAATCAAAGGAAGTCGATTATCACAAGAGAGATTGTATGAGAGAGATTGAGATCTGAGAAACAGAGTGAAAAACAGTAAAGGTAGCGAAAGAGATGAACAAGCAATGAAGTTACAGTGCAAACAACATTATTGGTGATCAGATTCTCTGTGGCATGCACAAACTAAAATCATAGGTAACAAATTATAAAGGACAGCGTCAGTGACCCGGTACACGGTAATTCATGTGTACATTAAAAGAAAAAAATTTGGGTACTGTTGTGTTTTGTCCTGATCCGGTTGTAGCCATCTCCAATGGAATCGTTACCTCTTAAATGCATATTTTTCTTTTCCAGTCATTCTACACCAAATTCTCATTATTGCAATAAGTTGTGTTTACAAATGATAATGGTTGGTTGTTCAACATTTAGAAGCATGGTGAACAATGTTGAATTATTTGGTAACAAATAATTTTGTTTTCTTGTGTCTTGGTCAAATTTTTCTTCTATAATCAGAGGTCTTGATAGTAATAAGTATCATATATTATCTACAAACTAATTACTTGAACAAATACACAACTTTATATTTTTTCAACAAATACTAATAGGATAATGACACACTCACACACATAAAGGTTTTTCTAAACTAAACCAGAAACAACACAAAATAAATATCTATTGTAATTAATGGTGTTACAACAAACCGACATCAATTCAAATCCCTGATTCAGGCGCACATGGTAGAAATTAAAATTTTACAGGCTCCGGGGCCGGGCTGAGCTGCTGCTGTGTTTCCTTTTGTTTGTTGTTTTCTAGCTAATTAATCCCAACGGTACTATGCATTGATAAGAACAGTGCTATGATTGAGACTAGAGGAGATGCATTGATAAGAAGAGTACTATGATTGAGAGTTTGAGACCAGAGGAGATGCATCCAGCTAGTATTTTGAAAACGGTCCGGGTCAGGTCGGTCCGGTCCAAATCCGCCTGGTCCACGGGTTAGCTCGGGTCAGTGGGTTGGCTCGGGTCGGGTCCGGCGGGTTGGGTTTGGTTCGGCCAATCCAAACCCGGCCTAAACCCGGTGGGTCGGGACGGTCCGATCCGGGTCAGGTCGGTTCCACGATCCGGTCCAGGCTGGTTTTTTTTATTTGAACTCAATAATTTTTGTTATAACAAAACCGAATTATGTTAAAACCGAATTATTCTAAAATCGAATTATTTTAAAATCAAATCATTGTAAAACCGAATTATTTTAAAAGCAAATTATTTTTTATCTTTAAAACCGAATTATTTTAAAATAATAGATTTAAAAACAAAAGTTAATTTAAATACTAAACAATCATTAAATACTAAAATAAAAATCATTAAATACTAAACAACAATCATTAAATACTAAAATTATTGAAAGAAGAGAGAGTTGTTATGTTGTGGATGATGGTTTCAAGTAATGGTCAAATTTAATAATTTTGATTTTTATATATGTGTCGTCAATTAATGTTTGGTTCTGGTTGTAAGGGTTTTTTTAATTAAGTAATTAAGTTGCTTAATTAATTAATTATGAAAAAAGAAAGGTGATATTGTAATGGGTTTGGAAAAGTTATGAAGTCTATAATATTTATGAGTAAATGTTTCCTTTTTGAGATTAATTAATTTAGTGTTTCATAAGTTTTCATATTAGATGTGTATTTGCTGTAAACTGCATATCAAACACTGTTGTCTTTTATTGAGGATTCAATTTTATAATACATTAATTATATGGAATGGTGCTTAATTAACAGTATATACATAATGGAAAATTTATTGTCTTTTCATAGTTTTTTTTATTAAACAAAGATATAAGAATGAGGAACATAAAAAATCCTATGTTATGATAATAGTTAAAAAAATAAACTGTTTGACAATCCATCCTAGACATTAACAAAAGAGAAAAGGCTATAAGATATGTTCTTGCATTATTTTTTTAAAGCAATATTTTGCTAGTATACAATAATTAATTAGCATATTTATGATCAATATCATAATGGAAGCGACATATATATTTTCTTCATGGAAAATTAGAAACTGCAATTAATAATTTTTTATATTTTGAAAGATATGAATAATTTTATAAAAAAAACATGGAATTTCTTTTCCCTATCAGTGCTTTAATTGTGTTATATCTTAATAACAATTAATAAAAAATTACATAAATCTTGTAAATATTTATCTTCATGAAGCCAATTAGATCACACAAATCACATATTCATAACAAATTAATCAAAAGATAATCACAAAATAATCACAAAACAAAAAAATTATCCATTTTTCTGATCAGATGCACAACATTTAAAAAAAAAGTAACTAAAGCTCTGGCTTTTTGTTTCTGAGTGAAAAATGATGCAATTGGGTTATCTTTCTAAAGCAAAATATATAGACCGCATGATCATGATCAGATGGACAGGAATATAGTATAAATATTTTTAATTAAGAAGATACATATGTTAATTCAAATTAAAGTTTATAGAATTAACATATCAATTAACATATGAATATGTTAATTTTAATTAAGATGTCAAATAATATGTATATATGTTAATTCATATTTAGACAACAAATGTATTTATTTTAATTATGTTAACACTTGTATTATATAAATTAAATATTAAAAATCAACTCAAGTATAACTTCAATATAGAAGTTAGTAGATTTAGACAACAAATGTGAGATGGTGTAGTGGTAAGTGATATGTTGCTTATCTAATAGGTCATGGGTTCGAATCTTGGTTGCCTCAAAAAATATTTTGCCTATTGCGCGGTTCATTGGACCATGTCTATGCATGGTGGCTGGTGCAGAGTTCGGGTTCGGGCGGGTTCGGGGGGTTCGAGTCCGGGTCCGGGGGTTTAGGCACGAGTTTCGGGCGGTCCAGTCCGGGTTTGGGACGGTCCAGTCTGGGTTCGGTCCACGGGTTCAAACGAGTCGGGTCTGGGCAGGTTGGGTCCAAAAAACCGAATCCGCGCCTTGGTTAACCAAGTCCACCCATTTGGACGGTCCGGTCCGGGTTTAGGCACGGCTCGGGACGGTCCGGATTCAGATCACGGGTTTGCCCGGTCCGAATTGATCCGGACGGGTTTAATCAATACACTACATCCAGCATACATTATTTATCATCTTAAGTCAATACTTTGAATCCATCAATGGGTGAAACAAACTGTCTGAATGAATATATAGTATTACAAGTTAAATGGTGAGTAATTGTCAAAATGAAATCTTTATTACTTCTCCTTCATTATTTATTTTTATGGTCATGTTTGATTATTATTTAAAATTAAAAAGAGTCAAGTTGCTTAATTTTAAGTTAAGGTGGCGTAAATTATTTTATTTTGATTGGAACTTGTTACTTAAATTATGATTTTAAAAATTGATAAAGGAGAAGACGAAAATATGGAAATAAGTACGGCATATTTCACACGCGGAATAAATTAATTCACCTTTAGGGGTGATTTAATTTGTTTTGTTGTAACTCAATTCTTACTCCATCTTATAAGTTGTCATAAGTTATTGTTTTTTGACAACTCGAGTGAAAAATAAAGCCTCTTATTTCTCTCTACTTAAGTACAAAAAAATTGTGCACAAATTTAAGCAAATAGATTAGCTCTCAATATGGTGATTAGAGGGATTAATTATTTTTAGATGTTTACATAAGCGCTCTGGTACTGACCTTGCAAAAGAAAAATGGAACAAAAATCCGGATGCAAAATAATTATCCTGAAAGAAAATGGATTCATTGCAAACAAAAAAAAAACAAAAAAAAATTCAATCTCCATCTGAGATTGTACTTAAGCCTCAATTAACCAATTTTATAGATTAATTCAACTTATTCATCAACTTTTCTTAATTAAAACTAGACATAGATAAGAACTAGTATTTGGTCTATTGGTAAATCGCAATGATTTTCATGTGGGAGGACGCAGGTTTGAAATTCAGAGGAGTTCCTATGAACATTGAAATTTAGAAAGTTTTGACTTTAATCTCTCTTTAAAAAAAAAATTGACATAGATAGCATTGCTAATTTACACCCATTTATATTCTCCATAGTGCATTTAAATACAGAAACTAAACAAACTTCAAGAAAATGGAGCAATTTGTTGGAAGTGATTGTAACCTGTAAAATTGCTATTACTTTCTGGTAATTGAACTATATTTTTAAAATTCTTCAAGTCTGGTCAATTCAATAAACTTTCATGAATACTCATTGAACAATTTCAATACTACTTAAAAATATAAATAAAAACCAATTTAGATACTACACAAATTTCTGATATGCTATTGAATTATAATGTTGAGGAAAAAATAAAATGGCAAGTAATATTTTGTAATCTTACCAATAAAATAAAACATGAGATATATACTCATGAAAATTTCAGGACTAAATTACAATAAATTGTTAATTAAACAACCCTCAAAACAACACTTAAACAAAATTATTACATGTTTAATAAAAGCAACAGCTTAGAACTGGTGGAATGGATCAGAGAGCTTGTAAGGCTCGCTAGGTTTAACACTTGTGACTTCAGGTATCTCTGCCAAAAATAAAATAATATATTATTTTCATAGCATATATAGTTCTACATTTCTTTCTAAGTGCATCCTAATAATAGTATATAATAACAGGAATAGAGAAAATTATTTGAGACATAGCTGCATTTGTCTTTCTGTTTAATTTTGATTTATCATTATTATTACAATCTTTACAAATGATTTTACAAATAAAATTTACAATCTTTACAAATCAACCGGAACATGACAGTCACCGCTCAGAATAGATTGTTGTGGACAGGATAAGAAAAAACACTAGAAATTCATAGTAGATTGTTGAATGAAAGAAGAATAGAAAAATTGAGATTCGAAGAGAACAGAGATCGGATAACAAAGGAAGTGAATTACCAAAAGACAGATTGTATGAGAGAGAGAGAGAGAGATTGAGATCTGAGAAACAGAGTGAAAAACAGTAAAGGTAGCGAAAGAGATTACAGTTCAAACAACATTATTGGCGATCAGATTTTCTGTGGCATGCACAAACTAAACATCATAGGTAGCAATTAATTAATCAGCCTATCCACCTTCAGAAAAACTGAAGTACAGCATCAGCGACCCGTTACACGGTATCTTAATGTTTTCGTCAAAAAAACAAATGGAAACTAAAAGTCAGTGTGAGTCCCGGATACACAAATTGTGCTTTCCTAGAAGCATAGTGTATACTAAAAAAAAGAAAAAGAAACACAGTTAGGGGTGTAAACGGAGCGGATTCGGAGCGGATAATGCTAATACCAAATCTGTATCCGTCTTTCAATGAGCGGATACGGATACGGATACGGATAGTAAACGGATATCAAAATTTAAAATCATATCCGCCTTAAACGGATACGGAGCGGATAATCCACGGATACGGATTCGAATACGAATATAGAACGGATAATTGTCGGATATTGAGTAATTCCACTAAATTTCAGAATTGTAAGTTGCCTAATTTGAATTGCCCGTGAATTTTCTTGAATTTCATATTTGTCCTTCCTCCTGCTTCTGTCTGTACTCTCTAAGCAAGTATGATTTTCCCTGTTTTCTTCTTATTCAATGCCAGTAGGATCTTAGGCAAGAAAAATAGCATATGTTTTTTTTTTCCAGCTACCTCTCCTACTCGAGTCAGCATATTAGTTTCGCCCCTTCAGTTAGAGAAACCCTTAAATTAGATACAAACAATAGTCAATAAGTTAACAATAAGCCACTATATCCAAACCAGTAGACATAATTGCATTAAAAAAAATACTGAAGTTAACAAAGTTCTAAAACTACTACAATAATATAAAAATTACAAACGAAACCTAACTATTAAACTACTTAATGCATCCTAGAACCAGTACCTAGAAATTCATACCAGTACTGCTGAAAATAGATCGTTGGCTTTACTGACAACAGAAATAAAAATCATTTAAAGTCCAGTATCTTTTACTACTCATTTCTCATGATACCAACTCACAATCAAATGTTAACAGAAACAAGAAAATAAATTATATTGTTTTGCATTAGAAAAGCGAAATACTAAAGTTAAATTCTCACATAACCAAATGACAATCAAACCAACCAATCAATTAATCAAACCAACCAATCAATTAATTAGCAAGTTAATAGACAAAAATTATATTTACCAAGATCAAATTTGAAGAAAGAAAAACACCTGGGAAGCTCTGGGAATGGAGCTACGTACCGGAGTACTGGGATAAATAAAAAATAATGTCAAAGGAAATAGAAAAATACAAATAATCAAAACATACTTGATAAATGCGAGCGACAGGGAGGATGTAAGTGCGAGCCCTTCTTGGTTGGAGAGCGCAATAGGGAGGGTTTAGGGCATGAAAGGCGTAGCCCCGCGCAAGGGAGAGAGACAGGGAGTAGATGCCGTAGGTCGGTGGTGGTAGGTGATAGGCGGCAGACGTGCGCAAAGTGAGAGAGAGAAAGGTGTGCGCGAAGTGGTAGGCGGTAGGCCGGTGGTGGTAGGCGGCAGGTGATAGGACAAAGCGTGAGAAAACTAAGAAGTGAGAATGGTCCGGACTGAGGCTAAACATTAGTCCCACGAGAGAAAGAAATGAAATTGATCTGTGTATATATGAACTTTCCGACTAATTTGGAGGAACTTCGGTTTTGCGGATACATACCGGATATCCGCTCCGTTTACATGTAAGGAAAATTATCCGTTTCCGTATCCGCGTTATTTGGCCATATTCAAGATTTATCCGGATCCGCATCCGCCAATTATCCGCTCCGTTTAAAACGGATACGGATATTAATCGGATTCGGAGCGGATACGGTACGGATAATCCGGATCCGTTTACACCCCTGAGTTACACAGTTGATATTAAAAAAAGATTGGGATATTTTGTCCCTATTCCCTTGTAGTAGATTTATTCCCTTGTAGCATATTTTGTCCCTGTTTTCTTGCACACCTATGACGAATTCAAATCAGACATTCCCGATCCAAAACCTAAAAATTGAATTACTTTAGGGGATCCGGACCCAATTAAATAAATTCAGATCCAGTGAAGTAACTCAATTTTTGAGCAAAGTCGGTCAAGACCAATAGATCTCCACTAAAACTCAAAATTCAGGGGGCAGGTTCGCCCCTGATCTGATAGGTTTCGAGATAGTAGTATGAAGCCAACTAAACTATATACATATTTATTTTAATTCATCTAATTTACAAGCATATGTTTTAACTAATAACCCCAATTATAAAAATTGTTTCTCCGGTAATGATTTCAATAAATAATTTGATAAGTTTCCCTTATCAAATTACAAATACATAAATAGATTTCAATATCTACGATTAAAATTTCATGATAAATAATTTGTATCCTCTGCATTAACTCAAAAGGGAATCTTTTGAGTTAATTAATTTCGACCATCCGATCTGTCTTAAGATTCTTGCGGACTAGATCCGCACGAATATTGAAAATTCTTCTAAGTTATAGTCAGAAGCCAGATTGGCTCCGTTTAAAATCAGACGGTTCAGATTCATTAACTCAAAAGATTCCTTTTTGAGTTAATGCAGAGGATACGCGTTCTCTATGGTCTATGGGATTGGATTCAACCGCAAGTAAAAATGTATTCCTCGTGAGAGCAATAGAGATATAAAATGAAAGATATGGACAACCAAAAGAGCAACTATAGTGTCCATTGGTTTAATTTCAACCCAAGCAATGAAGTGCGAATCCAATCAGAGTCAATGACATTAATTGACTCTTTTTTTTTTTAAGAAATCATTCTATTAAGGTGTAATATTTTGTTTTTTAAATTGAGCCCCGCATATTTAAAAAAAATAAACAAATTCAATAACTTTTTGTATATGTTGACACTCATAATCCAAAATCATTTCTTTGCTACGAAACCAATATGTTTTCAATAATTTAGTTCGGTTCCTATTTTTTGGTGTTATTAATCTATAATAGTTTTCATTCAATTTTTATTTTTCCCTAACAGAATAAATTGATCCCAATTAAAATATAAATTCTTCTAATTTTTGAAAGCAACAATAAAATACAGATCGTAATGCCTATGAGTTTGTACCTGAAAAGAAATACTATTCATCTATAATTAATGAACTCTTGTATTTGTGCTGCTCTCGCACAAAAACTAACATATGTTCCTAGAAAAAAACTAACATATGAAACATTGGAATTAATTTAATTTTGATGTTTAATTTCACTTATGGATCCTTTCAAGAATTTCACAAATGATTTTGGAATATACTGCATGGGATCATGGGAGGAGAAAACATTATGTATTTTTTTTTCCCTCTTTTAAGGATACAATGAAATGCTCATAAACTCTCATTATCACTATTGGAAAATGTACAAATAGTATCACCCCATCAGAATCGGTTTTGGAAAAAAAATGATACTGAATTCTTTCAGGATCGGACATTTTAAATAGCCGACCTTGAAAGAGGTATTAGGAACGGTCTTTTATAAAGAGCCATCCCTAATTGTCCAGATCAAAACAGGATCAGTCGTTTATAAACGACCATTCTTGATGTGCACCTATTAGGATCGGCCGACCCTAATTGTCCGATCTTGATGTGTACATATCAGTTTCAGCATATCAGGATCGGCTGAATCTTTGTAACCGATACGTCTAACGTTATATCAAGATCAGTTATTTATTTGTCCGATCTTGATACCTCAGCAGCCCTTCATCTTCTCCCAGTTAGCGAATTTTTTAATTTTGCGCACCATTGTAGCCAAGTCTCGCTCCTCATTTTCAAATTATCTCAACATTTTGGCCTCTCTCTCAAATTTTCAGTCCTGCACCATTGGCGCCGCTAGGGTTCCCTCTCTCTCTGCCTCTCTCCTCCGCTCACCTCCCACTACTAGAATTTTGGTTTATTACATGCGTAACACTTAGTTGTTACATGGATGTGAAGATCCCATGCAAAAGAATTGGCGTTTCTGACACAATAGTATATGTTGCATGGGTGTTCCATGGAAAAAGTAACGCATGCAAAAAATTTGATGTTTAACCATGCAATTGTCTCTTACCGACCCATGCAACTAATAATTGACGACCCATGACCCGCCAGCCATGCCAGATATTATATTTTAATGAAGGTCCATGCAAAAACCAAAAGAAGTACCCATGTAACAAATTTGCAGAACTGAGACCCAACAGTTGCAAGAGCTTTCCATGTAACAAGTTTTGATGATTCTTTTTTTATTATTTTATTCTAAAGATCCATGTAAGAAGTCCTACACTGCCCCATGTAATTAATCTGAATTGTCGAAACTATTGCTTTAAAACCAGTAATCTAGATCCAAACCATTATTTTTCAAGATAATGTAATAATAATTTATAGGTGCAATTCTAAACATGATTATTTAATATAGGTATAATGATGTATTTGTAGGAATTTGTTTTATGTCAGATAAATATAATTCAAGGTGTAAATCAAACTCTTCACAACACTTTATAACAACTAATTGAAATTCAAAATTGATTCAAGAAATTGATTAACACTGATTAAGGTAAAAGAGGCTAACAAAAACCCAAAATAGAAGTACAAATGTCTTTGATCACAAAAAAGTATACTCCTCAACAAACATTAGTTAAAAAAAAAATACTGATGTCTCTACCAATATAGGAATTTAGAAAAAAGGTAACTTTTTCATGACCATGCATGTCTTTACCAATGTGCAGCCAACCTGCACAACATATTCAAAAAAATACATTAGGTTGAACTGGACCTAAGAAGGGTGAATGAATGTAAAAGTTACAAACCAATCCCTACTCTTTCTCTTATTTCAAAATATGTAAAATATGTACACATTAAGTTCTCTTTTAATCTGGTTATTTCATATATAAAAAAAAGGTAAAATTACCTATAGGGAAGAGGACTGAGTCACTGAAACTCACCACAGTACCAAAATTTAAAAACATGCAAATGGGTCATAATAAACTTCATCTTTATAATAGGTCTGATATAAAGGTCTAACAAGAAGGAAGAAGGTAAGATGCAACTAAACCCCTATAATTTCTACTATTTCTTTTAGTCACGTTTTGTTTATATTTTTTTATAAGATCAATGCATTGTTTCTAGGTATTAAAGACCTAATTGATTATGCAATCCGATCTGTACAAAAGAGAACTGCACAAAATTATGTACTTCTCAGATGAGATGAGTATAAAGATAAGTTGAGGGACAGTTGTGCAAATATGAAATTATTCCATAAAAGAAAGGAACCAGAAGGAATTTGAGTAAGAAGTGCACAAGGCTATATAGCTATTTAGGTTCAGAAAGCATACGAGGGGCCCAAGTCAAGGTTGGTTTCGAGAACTGAAATTGGTTCTTCAAATCAAAGCCATACACGACTAAATATAATTTCAAAAGTGCTGCTATTTTACAACTTGCTCAATTTCTTGCTTACTTGGCATTTGTTTCCCTTAATGATCAAACATGTGTCGCAAATAATCCAAAATGTGTGGTAGTTCAATAAAAGAAATGTTGTGTGCTATTTGCAAATTATGCACATACAAAACTCAAGGTTTCTTATGCTTTCCCTGGCATATTAGCACATACAATCCTCAAGGCAGAGATAACGGGCTACCAAGCTAAAACAAAGGCACAAATGATCAAATGTAAATCATGAGAGAGATTAAAAACTTTGGTTTGGAATTTGAGAGGTTTGAGGTTACATTTTTGAGTTGGCAGCAGCCATGTATTACATATAGCTATTTATTTTTAATCTTGTATTCACATGTTATATTTTTGTTGAGGCATGACCACAGTTGTATCTCACAACCAGCACACATATGCAATTTGGGGGTGAGCTTTAGCTAGAGCTGCACATTCTAAATTGAGCTTTTCTATTAATCATAGTGTGAAGCATTTACATTCAATGCATTACTGTATTTGCACGTTGGAGGATGTGGGTCCCACTGAGTGGATGTGGTGGAGTCTATGGGAGACTGCCAAGGTGATGTTAGCTCGAGTCTCCCAGTTTAACGGGGTCCGGCCGGAGCCTCGGTTCCCTGTTTGGCAAAGAGAAGGATGAAATTAGATCGTAGAAAAAATGATGGCACATACTAAAACACTAACTTTGAAAAACACTAGCTTTGAAAAACACTAGATTTTTTTTAATCTTATTTCTGTATATTAGAAAAACACTAGCTTTGAAAAAGAATAGAAGAAGGCACATACTAAAATCCTACATAATTCACCATATAAATTTCAGCTTGTACGAATATGCCCAAACCAAATAATATACTGTGGTATGGTAGTTTTAAGTTGTTAGGTTATGGAAATACTCAACTAAGAGCAGGGACAAATACTCCACAAGGAATGTACACATCACCAGATTTGATAGCAATAGTTTTAGCATACACTACATGTCAGATTAAAAAAAATGAGTTTAAAATAAAGTAATAGGCTATATAATACAAGAAGAGGAGAATAATAAATGTTTCTATTTGAGATAACCTTAAAGCAGATATATCAAATTCATCTGGTATGGTCCCCTTTTATTTCTTTTATTTTGTGTAGATAAAGCATTTTAATAAACCCAAAAATATGTGACTATGAGTGTTCATGATTTAAGCACTGCGCAAAGCATGTAAACCAGCCTCATAATACCACACCAGTTGCCTTATTCACATATGACTAAAGTGGAAATAGTGGTACCTATACTGGTACAGTAAGTGATTGACAAACAACATGAACAAAACATTTAGGCATTTCCACAAATACCTTCCGTGCAACACATTTACAATGCAATTCTATTAAACTAGTTAAAACCTAGTTTAATCAACCTAATTTAACAACCCAGTTTAAGGGTTTATTTTTAAAGTTAATCTTCGTACCTGTTTCTCCGATCTACAGCAACACCGAAAGTGGTCGAGAGAGAGTGGTTTGGTGATCGCCCTCGTCTCCAAGAGAGAGTGGAGAGGTCAGTGACGGCGACTGCGATCAGCTTTGCTTAGAGAATTGAGAGATGGAGGGTTTCGATTTGATTTTGTAAGAGAGGGGATGGGTTTGGATTTCAGAAAAAACACCAAGTATCCCAGCGAACAAATAGCTCTCTCTGTATCGCATTTGCTTAGAGACATCCTGAGGTAACCAAATTTCTCAATTTTACATAGGAGATGTCGGATTAGTTTTAGCACGCATATTGAAGGATCCATTGCCTTTCACCTTTGGCGAATTTAAACAGAAATATTAAGTTACCTTTGAGAATATGGACTCCCACCCACAGCCTCTAAAATGGACACCTCCTTTGAAATCAAGACCATTCATCTCTCATCGGACGGCTATGATTTACAAATCTAAATTTAGGTAATAATTGTACAGAAAATAATATGAAAAAAATCAGAATAAATATTTTCTACTCTTTTTACATCTTATATGCCAAATAATACTTATAAATGTCAATTTTATATAATTTCATCGTTATTTGTCTCTTGAAATTGAACCAATAATCTCGAACCGTTCATTTTTACGTTATCAATCAACAGTCGATTTGCAATGAAATAATTATAAGTTTGTTTTAAAATGATCAAGAAAAAACTTTGAACATAAACAACACAAAATTTCTCGAGTTTGGTTATGTTTAAGCATCGATCCAACGTGAAGTGTTTATAGCCTTTCGATGCTTCAATATTCCGGCAACCAGATGGATAGGTAAATGAAAATAAAATTTCACCAGACTTTGCTACAATAAAACAAATGTAACGTTCTTTAACTTCAACGGTTTCGATGGTGGAGAGGGAGATATATTTCCGTGTGTCTTTATGAACTCACAAAACAAGAGTTTATGTTTCATGTCCATACATGTAGGATATGAGTTATAAACTCTAGTTTTGTGAGTTGATGAAGGTAAACATAAATATGTCGTCCGTTAGTCGATCGGAACCGTTCAAATTAAATAGCATTATATTTATTTTATTGTAGAAAATTTTGTTCAAATTTTATTTTCATTTACCTATCCATCCGGTTGTCGGAATATTGAAACATCGAAGGGCTATAAACACTTCACGTTAGATCGAAACTTAGACACAACCAAATTCGAGAAAAAATATTTTGGCCATAGAAGTATAATCTGGCCATATTGTGAAAAAATAAAAAATATTTTTTTTTATTTTTTTCATATTGTTTTGCGGTACATGCATTACATAAATTTCAATAAATTGGAACAATAAAATATATATTATATCCAGAAATTCAATTTAAACAAATAAACATCAATTACATAATTGACTTAATCTATACATTAAATATAAAACATACAATAGTAAATAGTAATTATGGGACAAACTATGTTAAATTATAAGTATGATTTGGCATAGAAACCGTACAAAATATGAAAATATATTTTTAACTCTTTTTCATATTATTTGTTGTACATATGTAAATCACAAAATATATTTTGTTTCACTTTTAATTTTATAAAAGGCCACTCAACTATTTAAATAAAAATAAGAAATATTTCTAAAATAAAAAAATTCCTCGAAATTTGATTTTATATAAATGTTACAGTAAATAAGATAAATACCAAAAAATATTTCTCAAATGAAAATAAAAATATTTTAATTCAATCTAAGTTTTGTCAAATTTTCACTAAAACTTTGATTCCCTCCTCAATTTTCAGGAAATAAATCTGCTGTTATTCGAATGGAATAAAAGAGTCCTGTTATTCCGAATTCCAACCATTCAAAGTTTTTCATGTACGAATCTCAATAAATAACTTTTTCATGCACGAATCTCAACAAAATTGAATGGTTAGGATCGGAATAACAGGACCCTGTTATTCCATGCACGAATCTGGAATAACAGCAGATTTATTTTCCAATTTTCACTTCTCCCTCTCTGATATTTCGTTCCCCGCCTCAATTTTCACTTTCTCCCTGTGATATTTCTCTCCCCGCCAAACCCTAAATCCCCACTAATTTCTTATCCCTCCCAATGATGTCCTTGTAACTTGTAACTCCAAATGAGGTTTGTGTTTCTTTTTCTTTTTAATTTGTTTTTCACGAGTATGATGAGGTGAGCCAGAAGGCTATGAACTTGTTTGCATTTGGTCAGGTGAACAATACCTTTATTTCTTACCTTTTGAAAATTAAGTTTTATTTTTTTTCTTGTTTTTCTCATAAAAATAAAACTCATAAAAATATTCTTCCAATATACAGGAAGTGGCGTTGGAGCATGGATTACTACTTTTTGACACAAAATATGAATTCGGGAAAGCAAATGATGGGACTATAATGTTGATCGATGAGGTATGCTTTAATTATTATTCTGCGTGATTTTGTGCTTAAGAGTCCTATGTGTTGTGTGATGGTTTTGTTTTTACTTTATTTTATTTTTTCTAATCAGGTACATACGCCTGATTCGAGCCGATATTGGATTGCAAACTCATATGAAGAAAGATTTAAATCTGGCCTTGAACCTAAAAATGTTGATAAGGTAATTCCAGTCTGATAAACTTACATATTACTTATTTGTTGTTTTTAATTTTTTATCACAGGAGTTTCTAAGGCTATGGTTTAAGAACAATTGCAACTCATATGAAGATAAAGTACGGCTATGCTTTTCTTTTCTTCTGATAATTTTTTTATTATACCTGTTAACTGTATTTCAAGTTTTGCCAGATGCACCAGTTGAAATTGTATGTGAACTTGCATGGCGGTAAATCACTTTTGTTATGTTTTAATAGTAAAGGAAAATGATGTCAACTTTATATTCTCTTTAGCTAGTTCAAAATAATAATAAAAATCTCTAAGCGAAAATCAATTACAAGACCAACAAATCAATCAAAAAATATATGAACAAGTTGGAGAATAGGTTGTACCTGGTACAGATCATTAACTTCCTACAAAATATACTAGTGATTTAAAAATGAAGTACCATATCTTTTCTATTGAAATAACAGCAGAGTGCATTTCTCTTTTCGAGACAATATGAAGTTCCAAGTTTGAACTTCTTGGAAGTGAGGTATATATGTAAGAGTGATTTTCAATCCTATTTTTCTGGATAAATACACAAAAATTTGTTTTGTCAATTATTTTGTAATTTCAGGGGCCTATTCATGAAAGGATATCAAGGAAAGTCAAGGAGGCCATTTTGCACCTATGATTTGTGTTGCCTGGCAAAATTTTAATTTGAAAACATCATGATTTGTGGTAAGAAAAGTAAAACAATTTGGGATTAGTGTTATTTTGGAATAATTTAGGATTTATGTAATTTGGTGAACTTGAACATATTTAATTTTAAGTATGTGTTGATCTATATTTCAGATTGTTCCATTTCATATTTCGTATAATGTTGCTTGTTTCATATATTGTTGCTTGTTTCATATAGGCCAGCAAAAATATATGATAGTTGGTCAAATATAAAAAATATATTTTTTAAAATAAAAAAACAATTCAGGATCGACTATTTACTAAATGACTAATCTTGATTCTATAATCAGGATCGGCTATTTACTAAATGACCGTTCTTGATTGTCTAAATCAGTAACGGCTAAAAGTAAACGACTGTTCTTGATTGTCTGAATTAGTAACGGCTAAATACTAACGACCGTTCTTGATAATAGAATCAAGATCGGCTATATCTCCGTTCCTGATTAGTGGTACTATCAGTAACGTCTGAATTAGTATCGCGCTTAGGTCCGTTTCTGATGTATATTTTTTACCATTCCTAATGTCTGGTTCTCCACTAGTGTATGGTTTCCATGGACCCAAATGAGAAACCACATCTTTTTCTCTGATAATAATAACCCCCACCATTTTTTTCTCTGCTAGAGAACAAGATATGTAACATAAATTGTGAAATACGCTTAAGAAAAAATAATTGTATTCGTCAGGCAAAAAAATAATTTGTAGGTACAAATCGGTTGCATCGTGCAGATTGCATTTAATCATGAAGCAAAACACATAATACTTGACATCATATGCATCTAATTCCGATCGTACTACTTGCCACATAATGAATTAGAAACACTGCATTTTTAATCAAATTTTTTTTAAAAAAAAAAGTGAATTTTCAGTTCTAGCATGACTAAACTTGTGGAGATGATTTTTCTTGTTAAATTTTTTGTTTTGGTTTAGGGTTTAGGATTTAGGGTTAAATTCAAAAGAGTTATAAATTAGTTGCTACGTGATATTAAACAATAAGTATCTTTAAAAATATTCAGCTGTAAATAAATAAACACACATAAAACCATAGAGAATATGTGTATCACGTGGACACAAATTTCGCTTGATTATACTGAGAGGAGCCTAGTGATTGTTTTCACTGTATCGAACCTTCTGCCAAACTAGTGATTATTCTTGCTTGATTGTAATGAGAGGAGCATAGTGTCTTGGTCCTTCTGGCAGACTACACCGTATCGAACATTTCCTTGTGCATGGTCGAGAAGGCACTGAATCAAACCAGACCGGGAACTGAATCAATCGGAACAGGACAGTCACCGCTCAGAGAAGTGTGCAGCCAAAAAGACACTGAATCAAACTGGACAGGAAACTTAATCAATCGGACCAGGATAATCGCCTCTCAGAGGAAAAGCAACCAGGGTTGGAGCCGGAAAAGTTTATTAGAGCAAAAGGGGAAAGAAGAAGTAGAAGGGAGAGCAGAAAATACCAAAAAACACAAACAAACCATGCGCAACAACAAACAACAACACAAGACATATAAAAAATGGAAGGTATATCTCCTGTACATAGACGAGAGACCACCCGCTCTTCTATCACCGAAGAGGAGAAGGCACCTGCGACTGAGCCGTTACTTCAGTCCGATACCCATCACGACGAGACTAGTGCAGCACGAGATTGACTATTTCACAGGCTGCATAGATGAGATTCAGTTCAATAATCGAAGAAAAGGAGCCGCCATAATTTTGCTTTTTCTTTTGGCCTTTTTCGCACTGCTGTTCGCGCAGCTGAAAGGCACCGCTTTTTATGAAGTTTTTATTAATATCCAAAAAAAATAGTAAATTTCAAAATCTACATCTCATGCATAGAAATTTTGAAATCTATCCAAACTAGAGATTAAATTTCCGATTTCATACAAACGTTTCGCAAAAAAATTCTGTTTCTAGGCAGTCCAAAACCAGAGATTAAATTCTCAGTTTTAAGAACCGGAAAATTAATCCCCGGTTCTATGTTTTTTTTAATTAAACATAAATGTTTATAATTTATTTATTTTTTGTATTGAAATATTAGAAATATTTTATATATTTCTTTTAAAATAGTTGAATACTATATAAATTGATTTATTAGAAAGACTGCGACAAATAACTCAGATAAACATTTTTCAGGCTGGACTTTTTGCGGCTATAAGAAAAATTAAAATATTTCTTTGTGTGTTATTGAAAAAAAATAACAATATTTTGAATCTGAGTTATTGATTCCGGTTCAAAAGTTACTTCTAGGTAAATACATAAAATATTATAATCCTTTTATTTTTTTTAAAAACAAAAAAATTAAGTTAGTTTAATCACCTTTGTCTGACCAATTGAGAGTAGGTCCGATGGGCATCGGACCTACTCTGGTTCGATGAGTTTAATCACCGTCGATTTGCTTTAAGATTCGTGCAGAATGCTTTAAACTTCGTGCATGTCTGTTTCAATTTTCGTGCGCACAAATCTTAAATTAGATCGGACGGTCATCATGCTCGTTGAACCTAAAAGTAGGTCCGATGGGCATCGGACCTACTCCGTTCTCTTGTCTGACACAAAACCAAAACCAATACCTCAAATTTTTTTTGGTTTTGGAACCGGAAAATAAATTTGCAGTTTGGACAGTTTTCGAAATCTTGTCCAATAAGATGTAGATTTTGAAATTTAATATTTTATTTGGATACTAATAAAAATTTCGGCGCTTTTTATTTCCAAGGTGAGTATTCCAGGAGGGTTTAGATATATTTTTTCTTGTTAAATTGGAAAACCAGACGGTTGGAATATTAACCATATCCAAAATTAATGAGAGGGTCTCCTGATCCAAGTAATTTATGGGCCTTTACCCGTTTACTAACTAACTCTATCGTTTCGGCCCAGTTATCTTCAGTTGAAATAACGGGCCGGATCGTACATCCGTCATCCATTCGCTTCGTAAAATATTTTTGTTTAAAGCTCACACCAGCTCTTTGTCCTACCTCCCTGGTACAAAAATACACCTTCTCTTTTGCAATTTTGAGTGTGTATATATAAATTCTCAACTCTCTGTGTAAATTGATCTTACTTTATTGCTATTCTGTTGTATAGGGAATAAGATTGTGCGAAAACAGTGGTTTGTTCTCTGTGGAGCGAGTTAGAAAGTATGCTAATTTAGTCATAGTTCTCATAATCGGAATCGGAATAGGAATTAGTTACTTGATCATAGAATTAGAATCGGTTGGAATCTGCCGAATCGAATTGTAAAACTCAGATTATTTTTCAGCAATCTTGTTTTGTACTAAAAAATAGGTAAAAGTTGGTGAAATATTAATTTGTTAAAAATTGAGGTGCTGAATAAAAAAATAATGGGTCTAATATTGATTCCTTTAAAATAAGAAAAAAAAAATATCAAAAACAATAAAATAAAGATAATGGTGGTGTCAGTGAAAATTAAAATGGAGAAGAGATAAAACAAGAAGAAAAGAATTCAGAAATAAATGGAACTGGATAGTTCCAAGGTTCTTCAAAATGAAGCCCTGCGACTGGGGTCCGCGTTTAATAACCTACCCGCAACCGTTGAAGGCATCGAGTCACTGAGAGAAGGGCCCCGCATTGGCAGAACAGGAGAAGATATGCAGGGAGCAACTGGAGAGCATCTGGCGCTGATCTGGCTGCTGATCTGTTGTGTCGCTATTGATTTGCAAGGTTTAGATAACCATTTTGAATGATTGTTGTTTCTCTAGTTTCGTCAGCATATAGGGAATCGATGTATGGATTCAATTTATTAAATTAATAACTAATATTGTTATTTCACCTCAGACTTGATGTTTCGCTATTGTTGTATCTGCGTTCCTGATTAATTAAAAAATTGATTCGATTCTTGAGTTTTTTGTACAATTTGCGAATTGCTGACTGAAATTAGGTCATGAACCTAACAATGTATGTTGTGTTGTTGTAGCTGGATTTTATGAAGAAATTATTCTATTTATTTTCTAATTTTGTTGTTTTCAGTATTTTTCTCTTCTCAAAATCCTCAAAATTCATCGAAAATTCATAAAATTCTCCGATTGCCACAAAATTGAAATTGGGTTCATAATAAACATGTATGTGGCAAACATATCCAATTAAGGACAAATCTTAAATAGAAGGATTACCAAAAAATCCAATGAACCTTAAATGCCCTCCACAACCTTAAATTAGTAAACCAGGGTACAACAACTCATACTGGTACCACTACTGCACACAAAATGAAACAGAAAAGATCAGATCAAAAGCACTTAATCTAGTGAAAATAGGTTCTTTAACAGACAAATTCCACAAACTTATGTCAGTTAGAGTGGTGCTTGAGTTAATCCTTAGGCCCTTCACTTTGGTAATTTTACACATTGGTCCTTTGGAATTGTAGATATTATTTTTTAGCTACAAGAAACTTAACCTAAATGCTATCTAAATTGAGTAAGAGAGCAACAAGATGGTGCATCATTTTGTCTCTATAGGTCTCATATATATGTAAGCATCAAATATCTTATTATTCAAACAAATGTTGTACCCAAATGAAACTTCAAATTTCCATTTCCAAGTTATATTATGTTACCATATTTAACTATGTTCTTATCATTTTTTGGTTCACTGTTTCATATTCAATTGTTAATTATTTAATAGACACTTTTCAAACTTTTTAATAACCCTCCACCTCTTGTAAGTGCTTGAGACCGGCTACAATTTAGATATAGGCGGAGTTAAAATTTTGAAATGTGTTAGTATCTCTAAAATTTAAATTTAAAAATAATTTGTACAGAGAAATTAATAAATTGTAAACACGGAGAGATATGTACCTACATGAATAAACCACAGTGGCAGTTATTTGTATCTTGGCCATGGTATTTATGTTATTACATTTTTGCTTTGTGCTTTAGCAGTGGTGCAATGGATAAACGTACTAAATAATAGGAGAAGAGGACACTAGGCCGGCCGAGATACACAGGAAAGACATAACAGAGCTGCTCGTAATGCACGACGTAGTTAATTTTTTTTTACTATTCAATTTCAACTTTTAAAAAATTATTGAAAGAATCAGATTTAACAGTCACTATTTGTTTGCAAATTTGCAGGTTGAGAGTCAATCAATGGATTGGATGTTTATCTAGGAGCTAAATCAATGTTTTAATTGTATTCGTAAGAACATTGTTTATTTTAGGTTTACTAGATGTATTTTTATTGTACTCGTGAGAACATTAGCATTATATTGTTCTATTTTATTTGGCTTTTTTATATTTATTTTTAGATTATTATGACTCCTTTATATTTATTTTTATGTCTTCTTTATATTTGATCCGACAAACAAAAAATATTTCAGATTAAACGAAATTTAAAACAAAAACCAAAACAAATAAAAAACCTTTCCGATATAAACAAAAAAATGGGGCCGCAGGGGCATTTTGCGACCCCCAGTATTTTGGGCCGCAAGTCACCGGTGCGGCTTGGGTAGAATTGAAAAAACTCAGATTTCGGGATGTTTTGGTTTATTTTTTTTTTAAATGTTATAAAATTCGGTGTTTGAGGGGTGTCTTGTAATAAAAACTCATGTACAGTTTTTTTAAACTTTAATAGAAATGTCAGCTGGTTCTGGCCTTAAAAATAATAGTGTATAAGGGTACTTTTCACTCATTATGAGCCTAGTAAAAAGATACTGTAAATAATCAGATATGGCCTGGTAATATCAGAAATCGACCACGTTACTGTTTATTTATCTAAATCAACGAAAAAGTATACATCCATGAGATGAAAAACATACTTACAGTGTGTGATTGTCTTCTGTGATTCCATTTTAATCCGAATTTTAAAACTTGAAAACAAGATTGATGTGGAGGATTGAAGTAGAAAGCAAATAAAAATTAAAGTTGGAACTGTGAGCCATATATTCATTTCTGGATTAAAACAGCTTGGAAGATTTAGTCTAGTTCGTCAAGATTTGCACATAATTCAAATATTACAAAATAAATAGATTAGGAAAATAGATGTCAAACCATTATTTTATTTTATTTTGAAATCATGGGTTGGAGGTCAAGCCACCCAACACACTTTCAAGTTACAGAAGAAAATACACATTTCTAGCAGTAAATGATCACAAATTCGAATCAATACCAGTAATTGAGGAGAATTGACATGAGCTCATAGCAGTTGGGTTTAAACCCGAAACAAAAGGCAGCATGCTTTTGTTTAATATTGATTCAATAGTGGAGTTAGTGGATTCCAAAATTAGTTAGTACATCTATAATTTGCAATTTTAGCATACTGCACAGCAGGGATATTTTAGGAAATATAGATGTTATATTTAGATTAAATTATATTTTTAGGTATAGAGTAGTCCTTTAAATATGTATGAATTTCTGTAATTTGATGAATTGAGAAAATACAATTGAGCAGTTTTCAGAAATCTGTTTAAGTTTACTAGCAGTTTTTTATGTTTTCAGCATTTCTCTGTACCAGTACGTACCAGAAAAGTCTGCTGTATACAGCCCTGTTTCCAACAGCTTTGCTAGGATTCAATTAAAAAACTGCATAAATAAAAAGAAAGGGCACAATACATGAATGAGAGAAAATTCAAATAGCCTAAAAATCACAGCACACACATCATAACTTAAGCTAATTGAATTAGGCACCAATCATCAATTCACACAAAGTAATTCAGTTTAGAAGTTTGAATTAAAGGGAATAACAAAAGTGATGCTGGCAATTAAAGACTAATCAAGGCTGTTAGGCAGTTAGTATATCCTAGGCAATTAATATTTCGGTTAAGCTTTCTGTTAAACAAATGTAAGTAGTATTAATATCAGATAACAGCCACTGGTATTTGCTATATATAGCGATGTACTCTGTATCAAGGACATAATACAAAACCATTCATCTTTCTCTCAAACTCTTATAGTAACAAAAATATCACAGTTCCATTGCCCACAGGGTTACTTTATGGTTCTTCTGCCAGCTTTATTTTAATCACATTAATCACATGATCTTATTGTAGACATTATACATTCTGTATTTAAAAATTAATTTCTGTAGTTTATTCATACAAAAATAGAAGATAATGAGATGACCCAACCTACGTGTAAAATCTTCTGGAAGTAATAATATGTCTTGTAGTTTCACACTTTTACTTCTTCTATGATCTATTTTGTTTTTTAAACTAGAAATGCATTGCATTTACTTAAATTTTGTTCTTTTATCAATGATGTAAGATACATATTTTTCAAAAGTCTGCTCTTTTATTATGATCTGTTGGGGTTATCATTTGTCATTTTACTCCTAGATCTGTAGAAGTCATATTATATCTTTTGCCAATTTTTGAGTTGAGGTTAAAGGTGATGGATCTACATTGAATTATCTCTTTTATTACCTTTGCAGGGGACAGTGGATGGACTACACCGCAGTGAAGCCTGACTGGTACTGGTTTAGGGTTGGGCAGTACCAGTACCATGTTTTGTAAGTGTCTGTTGATGGTTCTGTTTGTAACTGATTATGGTATTATATTGCAGTTTTTGTGTAGTGTTTTTAGTTTGTAAACTCTGATTAGCTAAGTAGATGCTGTAGTAGGTAACAATGGTGATGTTATGTACTATTGATGTTTCTGGATAAGTTCCATACCAGTGGTGATATTATTGTGATTGAACAGTAAAAGCAAGCCTCATAGTCTAAATTGATAATTACTCACAGTATATATTATAACGAAAAGAGTTGATTTACTGAGAGAAAAATCTGATGATGAGATGACTGTAGCTCTTGTTCAAAACTACATTGGATGGACGTTCTATCAATTCCTCTGAGATTGAAAGGAGAAGAAAGACCAACAATGAAGGACCTCTAGCTGTACCTCCACTTCCTTCATTGTTGCCCTTTCTCTCCTTTCAATCTCAGAGGAAATTCTTCAGACGGATTTCAGATCTCGACTTCACCAGCGCCGAAGCGACGGCGCACCTCTCATCCTTCGATGTTATTGTAAAAAGCAAGGGTTTCATGATTCTTCAACCTCTGCATTAACGCACCGTTTGAGTTTACCTTTCAACCGTCCGATCAGAATTCAATCCAATGCAACCCACGTCTTTAATGCGCAGGGACCTTCAATATGCGTGCGGATTTCAATCGGACAGTCCAGATCTAATCTCATGTTTTTAGTTAACTCGGAGGATATGATTTCCTCACCTGCTGCTTGTAAGTGAATTACGATCTCAGTCGGAGTATTTCTTGGGCCTGATTGGGCCTAAGCAAAGCGCTTATGAACGAATTACGATCAAGTTGGAGTATTTCTTAGGCCTCATTTTCTATTACGAGCAAAGCATTTTTTTTACTGCACCCGGTGCACAACAAACTGACATTTTGTACACTGGTTCCTACAAACCTGATCTAATTTTATTAATTTGATTTGACAATAAAATCTCGTCCCTTTCTAATTTAACATTTAAATTGCATCCGGAAGGAATAAAAATTTGCGTCCTTAATTTCAGTTTATTAAGGTAAAATATTTACTTGAAATTCATGTGATAAAATTAAGCTGCAATTAATTAATATACTGGCTTTGGTAATGGCATAGTAGGGCGCAAAAATATATGGCAGCAACAAAAAGTAAAATTAAAAGGGAGAGATAGAGATTACTTGATCATTATCTATTCTAATAATTTTAATCTGATTAAAGTTCGAGTTAAAATGAAAATCTAACATGCCTTACAAAAATGATGTGATTTTGACTCATATATGACCACTTATCAAGCGATTTGAATTTTTAAAAATCTAAACTTATGTGCTCAAATAGATATATATATACAAAACCCAAGATAATCAATACTAAAACAAATGAGCTCAAATAGATATCTACACAACCCAAGATAATCATACTATGCATGATGAAAATTTACGGGTATAAAAATCACAAATTAATTTATGAGTACCCACATTCATAGATATGTATTAAAAGGATAATTATGAATGTACTGAAATTAATGTTAATTGTACCGTTGATATAGTTGTGAGAAATAATATTTTTTTCTTTCTAAAATGCTTGCTATCAAAACAATTATGCATATTAATAATTATTAATATAGTTAAATAAATTGGAGTAAACAATAACATAACCAAAACTTATTAATTATTTTTTCATAACAGGATTTTGCTCGTAAACTTGTTATAAACTTGTTATTCAATTATTGAAAAAATCAATTAAAAATTAAATAAGTAGTTTGATTATTACTTATTATGCTTAATTTGCTTGAAATAAAATACATTTTTTTTTGATAATTTCGTCATACTGAAAATTATTAAATGTTATTGGTTGGAAGAGAAAAAAAAACACCAATGGTAGTGGTTGGATTTAATGAGATGGATGTTTTCTTGTTATGCATCAATTTTGTTATACAGGGAATTACGTGCTAAATTAATTTTTAGACCTTATTGAGTAATCGTTGGAAGAAACAAAATAAATGATAGTGGTCGCATTTAATGAGATGAATGTTTTCTGGTTCCTTTTTTCTTAAACTAGCTGTTGCATTTAATGAATGATATTGGGCAAAACGGGACACCAAAGCATGTGCACGGAAAGCGATGCACACAAGTCTTTATTTAATTGGATATAAAAGTCGCTGTTTGCATTGACATATAAGCTACATGATAAGCACTAGTTGCATGTAGTTTAATTCAAAGTATATTTTAAACAATGAAAGACAAAAATATATAAGAACGCACCTTCCGTCCACATAAATCATGACAAGTCAGCAAAATATGCCATGTCATCAAACGAAGTGAATTGTCGTAAATTTTTTTTGAGAAAAAATATGGGTCAAGCCCATATTTAATGAATTGTCGTAAATTTATCGTAAATTTATACGGTGAAAAGGAAAATAACTAAAATAATATAATCTCTTGTACCCACTAAGAATATATCAGCGTGAAACACAATAATTTTTCTTCTTCCTTTTGCAAGTTATAAAACAATAATTTAAATAGTCTTGAAACAATAATTTAACCATCTCCTATAAAATCCCTAGCTCTTTTGTTTTTTATAAAAAGCATTCACTAGAGGCTCTCTCTCTCTCTACCCCCTCTCGCTTTCTCTACGTAACAAAGCCATGTTGCAATCTTTGTTAGACAAAGCAAATGATGTTGAATTCACCGATTGGTTAGTGTCGGTTCGACGAAGGATCCATCAATGGCCGGAGTTGGCATTTGAAGAAGTGAGAACTAATGAATTGATCAGGTTTGAGTTAGATCAACTTGGAATCGAGTACACAACGCCCGTTGCGCAAACGGGTCTCGTTGCTACAATCGGATCGGGATCAGGTCCGGTTTTCGGCCTCAGAGCAGATATGGATGCTCTTCCATTACAGGTATATATATATAGAGTATGGCTAATTTGCTGCTGGCAGCATTTCGGTCAAGTGCTGCCAGAAGCAAATCTGTCATTCTGTTGTTCAAACAACTGATCTGAACCGTTTAACATGTTCTAAATATTGAAATGTGTTTGGAGAGCAAATTTTACATTTTTTGGAATTTTTTTACTATTTATTAAGTGACTTTGAAAATTCCAGATCATATGGTCCAGACTGTTTTTACTGTTCACCCGGATCTGGAATTTTCAAAGTGGCTTAATAAATAGTAAAAAAATTCCAAAAAATGTAAAATTTGGTCTCCAAGCACATTTCAATATTTAGAACATGTTGAACGGTTCGGATCGATTATTTGAACATCAGAATGACAGATTTGCTGCTGGCAGCACTTGGCTGAAATGCTGCCAGCAGCAAATTAGCCATACTCATATATATATATATATATATATACGTACGTAATAGTGTTTTGACTTTGTGAAATAAAATCAAGCAACTTATTATACCATTTTCTTTTTTTTTGAAATTCTTTCAACATGAATTGAACTGTTTGATTATAATTTTACAAATCAAATGTATAATGAAATGTCTGATACTATTATTTATATAAAGGCAGACATGGAGTTCACTACTTGACAAGTTATCCTAAAAGAAAATATATTTAGAAGAGTAGCAAGGGGTTGGAAAATGAGGCATCTTAATTTGGAGATGGGAAAAAACTTAAAATAATAAAAATTAATAATTAATAATGCTCTTAATTAAATCTCAAACTTTCGACTTATCATGACAAGCAATCTCCTAATTAAATTAAATATTTATAGATAACTGATCAGAACTTTTGACTTATGGAAATTATGTCATAATTAATACAGCATTTATTGGGCAATAATTGACTCTCAAAGCAATAACATTATAGGAACTAGGAAAGGTCACTATGTCAAATTTTAATTATCATAGCTTTCATAAAAAAATATCTAAAATATAATACAATTAGTTAATGTGCATTTTTTTTTTCTTTTTTAAGGAAATGGTAGAATGGGAGTATAAGAGCAAAGTGGATGGAAAAATGCATGCATGTGGCCATGATTTACATGTCACCATGCTCCTTGGCGCTGCTAAACTTCTCCAGCAACGCCAGCATCAATTGAAGGTAAGATGACAAATTAACTTTAAATTTTGTGGGAAATTTAGAGAATTTATCAGTGAGAGTCGAATTAGTTCTAGCGAGATACAAAATCTTGCTGAACTTTTAAAAAAAATTCTAAATTTTAGAGAGATTTATTCATAATGGTGTCAAACAATTAAGGGCCATTAATTGGGATCAATTTCTCACTATTTAAAAAAAAAAATGATTCTCGCTAATATAAAAAATAATTAAATATCTTAAGATCGTTTAAAATTTCAACTTTATTAAAAAAATTAAAATAATCTTCTACATTGACACCATTACAAATAAGCTCCTTTAATTGGAATCATTTTCTCACTATTTTTTGTAAACAAATAATTCATTAAGATTGTTGAAAATTTCAACTATTTTTAAAGGGTAGTGTAAAACTTATATTCCAACCGGGAGAGGAAGGCCATGCTGGTGCATACCACATGATAAAAGAAGGTGCCTTAAAGGATGTACAAGCTGCATTTGCCTTGCATGTGAATCCATTACAGCCGGTAGGCCACATCGGGGCGAAGCCGGGACCCCTTTTGGCAGCTTCCGGAAGGTTTCGTGCAACTGTAACGGGTAAAGGTGGCCATGGAGCTTTCCCGCATGAAGCAATTGATCCGGTTGTCCCGATGGCCTTCGCCATTATCGCACTCCAACCTCTCGTGTCGCGAGAAACTAACCCGCTTGATAGCAGTGTAAGTTTTTATCTTTTTTCGTTTAAATTAATTCATAATAACAACACTAATAATAAAATAACTTAACAATATTTGTAAAGAATCAGAAACTACAAAGCGGTTGATTCCGTTACTTCTAGTACATAAAAAAAAATTTCATCTTTCTTCTTTCCGACAAAATATTTTATATATAAAAAAATTGGATTTGAGAGCCAAAAGAAAAGAAAAATAGTGAAATAATTTTTTTTATTCTCATTGTTTCTTACCTAAGTAATTATACTTTTTTGTGGTGATAGGTGGTATCAGTAGGATTTGTGAAGGCCGGTAATGGTGCGTACAACGTACTTCCAAAATCTGTAACTTAATTTTGGTGGTACTTATATATAGGAGCCTCAGAAATGAAGGATCTTCCCATCTCCAAAAAAGGATAAAAGAGGTATATATATATGATTAAAATTACACTTAATTAATTGGGTTAAGAAAAGTTGTAATATCCATTAAATTAAGAGTAAGTGTTAAAATGCTCAATTATTTTTGTTCCTAATTATACCTCACATTTGTATCTCTTTTTTTAAAGTCAAAACAATCGATCCGAACCACTCAACACGATCTTCATGTTAAAATGTGCAATTACTATTTTTCAAAAAATTATGAACCATCCAAAAATAATGCATGATTTTGTACCATCCAGAAAAATAATTTTTTTTGAGTGAAAGTAAAAAAAATTCAAAAAAATATAAAGTTTAGTCTCCAAGCACACATTTTAGAGTGGGGATCATGCTAAGTGATTCTAATCGACTATTTTAACTTTGAAAGTGGATACAATGATATGCTATATATTATTGGGGCATGGAAACAACGCATTTTACCCCCTCTTACATTAATATGGCGCAATTTAAAAATTCACCAATTGTATATAAAATAGTTAATTAATTATCTATTTGACTCGGATCATAGAGACACAAGCAACTATACATAGGTGCACTGCTACCATAGACTTTATGGAGAATACGCTCATACCATATCCTCCTTTGATCAACGATGAATCGGTATACGAACACGTCAGATCCGTCGGTGAGAGACTGCTCGGCGGACCCCAGTATGTGCATTTGGCGGCTCCGGCAATGGCCGCAGAAGACTTCAGCTTCATGGCACAGGAGATCCCAGCAGCAATGTTTTATATTGGTGTAGCACCTGAATCGATGGACCAGGTCCATTCAGTTCACTCCCCACACTTCTTCGCCAATTGGTGCTGCATTGCATGCTGCTGTTGCAATCGAATATTTGGAGAAAAATTATGGGCACTTCTAATTTATATTATAAAATTTATGTTAATTTTCGTTATTTTTAATAAAATTTTATAGTTTGTTATTTTTCATAAATTATCACATCTTTGTTTTTGAAGGACGGTACTAGAAAATGAAAATAAGAGGGACTAAAATTTAAATTGAAAATGCATGGCTGGTGATTGAACTCATCAAGTCTCTAGAATAACAAATTGAAACTCTAACCACTATACTACAAACATACATGTGATAATTATGAGAAGGGTTAAACTATATAAAAACTTAAAAAAAAAGAAAAATTCAATTAACTTTCAATGTACATGATTTTGTTTTATTTTAAATAACGAGGATGACTAGCTAAACACCTCATGGGCTATACATAAATCTGCCCCTACCATTTTCAAAGTCCAAACAGTTAATCCGAATTGCTCAACATAATTTCCATATCCAAATGTGTTTGGAGAGCAAACTTTATATTCTCTGAAAATTCTTTACTAATTTTACAAATCTTTGTTTGGTGAAAATCCAGGCCCATAAAAAACCCAGTGATTTTGTACCTATCTATTTAAAAAAAGCATAAAATTTGAACTCTAAGCATATTTTAATACGGAGATTATGTTGAGCTATTCGGATCAATTTTCTTTACTATTTTTTTTACAATATGCATTGGAGGTTCCCTGTTCAGATCAACGCTCACGAGAAAAACAACGAAAACAAGACCAAGACATCAAAGAGCAGCACCACGCACTAATCCCCATCCCCTCAAATATATATAAAACTGTTCACATCAAAGAGCAGCACCTACCTTTGCTCCGAGATCCGTGACAGATGGCTGGAAGCTCTCGAACACACCGATCACCTTGCTAGCATCTGGCTATAGCTTGCTGTCAGGGGCGGATCCAGAATTTTCGTCAGGAGGAGGGCAAAAAATAACGAATTGGATTTACATAACTAATCGGGTTTAAACTCATTAACTAATTGGTTACTTGATAAAAAATAATGCTTTAACTGTTTCAATGCTCTGACTTACAATTTATGATGCTCAATCATAATTCAAGAAATTTATTTTAATTTTAACCCTAAATTTAACCCGAATTACAAATCAGAAATCCAGAGGGGGGCAAATAAATTTTCACGGAGAGTAAAGTCGGTCGGAAATCAACATGACACAATTTTCCTCAGTTGAAGGTATATATACAACTTTCCTCAGTCTCATAAAATCAACATGACACAATTTTTTTTTGTTGCACGCAGTTGTTAGAGTACACAAATTAAAATATTCTGTAACATAATTACATTCCTTGTTGCTTGACTTCTTTTGAAATAACCTTACCTGACGAAGGAGGTACAGGTTATATATATATATGTTTTACAATGGTGATGAACTGATCCAGGTTGGTAGACTAATGAGCCGATTTAAATATTTTAAATGTGTACAGATTAATAGGGATCGAGGGGAATACACTAGCCAATGATTTAGCAAATCAAGGGCAGGTTGGAGAAATTTTGATACTCTTATCATAACGGGAGCTTAATTTAATAATAAAAAAAAAATCCAGCGAGATATATTTTACAGCGAGACATATTTATTGCTTTAATTAACATGGAGACGTTCTACTATAAAAGAGAGACTTGCACTCCATATAAAGAAGTATCATGACTAATTTTATCATGTTAAATATAGATTTAATGTTCACTACAATCATCCTCTTATCATTAACATAAACGCCCAAAGTGATTATCCACATGGAGCATGAACAATGACACATCATTAATATAGAAATGGACCAGACATCAAACCGCTAAAGCTTCGGTTCAACGGTTCACTGGTCGGACCGATAGTTCAATCGATTCAATTGCTGGTTTTTAAAAATATATATAACTTATTATCAGAAATTCAAATTGGTGCGACAGATCCATTTGCTTCAAGATCCGACATAGTCTCTGCAAAGCAAAAAACATGCACCGTGATCTAAATCAGTAACTGCTTTTGTATATGGTCGTACAATCATATTGCATGTAGAAAATGAAATATCGTCAACCTCGTTTGCATTATATTTACACCAAACCAAAAAAAATTAGATGTTATTTAGTTATATTTCGAAATTACTCCTTAAAATGTTTAATTTAACTGTTAGCTTGATGGTACTTTTAAAATCAGTAAAACAAGTTAGAAGTCAACAGAATTCTGCATGTATTGTTGGACGAAGAGATTGTTTACTTGCCAATATTTTATTTTCAACGTGTACATTATTTATTAATATGTAACAATTTGATATTATTTGGAATTTAAAATTTCCAATAAGAATTAAACTTTTTATGTGATTAGTTAGAAGAAGAATGTTTTTAACTAAAGTAATGCATATGTGTTATATAAGCAGCCTGAAAATGCACATCATTTGTCCCCTAAGACAACACTACTTATCCATAATCCTATCCACTTACCATATTACATGCCAGAAAAACAAACAGATAAATTCTTTGTATAAAACATCAGAATATTAGCAAGCAGCAATAATATTATGAATTTTTTTTGTTCGCAAGTACAAAACATAACATATATAAGTTCTTTCATAATAGTTCTTTCTATTCCAAGTTATAAATTTATTTTTTATTCTCCTCTTCCCCCAGTAGTTGAGAAGGAGATTAAAGGGAGGTAATAGTTGAGAATGTAGCGGGTGGCGAATTTTGAAAATATCGATGAAAAAACTGCGATAACTTGTGCCATTGGCAATTTATAGTACGTAGTCTGAGAGACCAGAAAAAAAAATTAACCATTAAGAATTTTTATTGATGCTCTGACATATTCTCGGATAATCTACAATTACCAGGCATTCTTACAATAATAAAATTACAAAAACAGAACAACTTGATACAAATACTCTAATAGCACTCGACCAGCCTAAAGCTTCCTTGTGGGTTGCTGTTTTGAGATGTGACCAGTTGCAAATTTAGTTTGCATTGATAAGACAAATGCTCATCATCTCGTAGACCTCGTATTAATCCTTTTCTCCCAATTTCCAATTCAAAGAATCTCGTCTCATTTGATCTTCTAAAAGGAGCATCATCAATGCCTCCGGTACCACCTGCACTTAAACTTACTGTAGAGTTGCCACTTCTTGAAATATTAAATATGAGGGTCCTTCTCGGTTTAATCCGTAATTCTTGAAGTTTTACCGAGTCGAATTGCTTCATATTGTAGTACAAATCTATCTCCATGTCCTGATACACGGCTGTATCGAAACAACCATTGTTGTGGATGCTCATAGTAAAGGTGAGGTTATAGGAAAGGCAAGGTGCATGTGGTGCTACTGGTAAGCTCGAACCGGGTCATGTTGGCATTTATAATGGTGACCTTTGGTGATTCAAGTAAGTATTCCTCTATGGCTGTAAAAAACACACAAGTAAGACTACCAACAAGAATAATTGGAAGAAATATATATAAAATCACCATGGAGAGCTTATTATTATGTGGTGTCGATTCGGGTCGATGAGAGTTCATGTCTCTTTCCTTTTTGGTTGTCTTTTATGGTTGAGGAAGAGGGCTAAGAATTAAGGCTCACAACCACCAAAAGAAATACACACAATACACAGATGTACGTGAACCAACCTTTGATTTAACGATAAATATAATGCTCTCAGCGTGAGAAGTCGTAGGTTCGAAACTAAGATGAAAGATTATTATAGATATTGAATAGTTAGGTAACTTGACCCCAATAAAACAAAGATATTTGCTTTGTAGGTACGTTCTCTATATAAGAGAGACCCTCCATATAAAGGAGGATCATGACCAATATTATGCTATTAAATATAGATCTGGAAGAATTTTATATATATAGCCATCATTCTTTATAATTTAGACATTTATTTGTTAAATTTTATAAATTAGTTAAATTTTCATCTGAATTCACTTATTTTAGAATAACAATACTTTATTTAATTAATTAAAATTACAAACTAATTAATAATATTAGTAAATAATACAATAACAGTTACGCACTTACCTTCGAATTATCTGCTTAGGGATCTGATAACACTAATATTAGTAAACAATAAAACCAAATGATTCTTCTGATGCATGGGAAGAACAATACAACCAGATAATGTGGGAAAATATGTAATGAAGCGGGGGAGAACAAATAATAAAAAGGACAACAATTCTGTCAACTGGGACCAATTGCCTAGCACAAAATCTGTTTTCTACAATAATAAGGAATAATTTCATATATACCACTCAAAAACTGTGAAATTATGTATTTACTATCCAAATTTCTGTAATTACATATTTACCTTCTAAAAATCTAATAACTCACATATTTATTATTTTATTTAATTTTTATTTAATTTTTCGAAAACAAAGATTTTGCTTCAAGTTTAAATCTTGTAGTCTTTTGTGAGATCAAAGAAAATCAGGTTTACTTTTCTTTTTCTGAAATGACAATACTTAAGGAAAAGAAATTGAACGACCATATACAAAAGTTGTCCTGAATTATACTGTATATCATCGACCTCGGTTGCATTATATTTAGACCGGCCAAACAATTAGAGATTATTTAGTACCTGGGAAAATAGAGAGTACGAGGCTCCCCTTATTGGGTGTTGGTGACGACAGGTAGCTGAAAGATAGAGCGTGCAAAAGAGGGAAAAAAATTAATTAGAATAAAAACACCAAAAAGATCTTACTCCAAGGGAAATTTATCAAGTGCAAGAGTTACATGTGTTCGTAGTCCCTTCCAAAGTAGAGCGGGGAAGAGTTGTTAACAAACCCATTGTTTTTGTGGATGAATGCCATTGATCGTACCCATTGCGGCAATTTTCTTCCTCATGTGGTGGATGATCTTCTCAGAGTTGAATTAACAAAAGAACATAATAAAAGGTAGAGGTTTTCACAATTAGTGGATATTCTGGATAGACGGATTCAACAAGGTCGTTATGAGCAATTAGTTATTTCACAATTCTCCATGTACTGTTGGACCGAGAGATTGTTTGCTTATCAATATTTCAGTTTTCAACGTCTATATTATTTAGGAATATGTAACAATTTGATATTATTTGGAAATCAAAATTTCAAAAATCCTATCCACAAATCATATTACATGCCAGAAAAACAAACAGATAAATTGTCTGTACAATAGACAAAACAATATCAAGTCAAAACATAAGAAGATTAGCAAGCAGCAATAATATTATCAACACTTTTTGTGCGCCAGTAGAAAACATGACATATATAAAATTTGATAACACTTTTTTCTATTCTAAGTTATAAATTTATTTTTTATTCTCCTCTTCCTCCAGTAGTTGACAAGGAGATTGAAGGGAGGAGGTAGTAGTTGAGAATGTAGTGGGTCGCGAATCTTGAAAACATCGGTGAAAAAGTGCGATAACTTCTACTATTTAGGGTTGTCATTGAGTACGCTATGTGTCGGGGTGGAGATATTATCATATCCATACTCGTATAAATTTACTCTTATCCGTGCACTATCCTTACCCATTATGATAACGGGTAACAAAATAAATGATAGGTAATTATCTTGTAAAAGGATATATAAAAGTGTGTACCATTGACATTAATCCTAGTGCAATTGGACATTTATTTGAAGTTCCAGAAGAACACCACAAAAGGCGACCTTTCAATAATATAGGTTGTAGTGATATAGTCTTATAGACCAGAAAAAAAAAAAAATTAACCATTAACAGAATTTTGATAGGTGCTCTGATATAGTCCCGGACAAACTACAATTCGAGGTCATTATTCTTACAAAAACGGATCAACTTGCTAATTGTTTTCTAATAGCACAGGACAGGCTTAAAGCTTCCTTGTGTGCTGCTGTTTTGCGATGTGATCAGTTGCAAATTCAGTTTGCATTGATATGACAAATAACGTACACACACTTCGTATTAATCCTTTTAACCAAATTTTCAATTCAAAGAATCTTGTCTCATTTGATCTTCTAAAAGGAGCATCCATGCCTCCAGTATCACCAAGATTTATACTTATGGTAGAGTTGCCACTTCTTGAAATATTAAACGGGAGGGTCCCTCCTGGTTTAATACTGAATTCTTCAAGTTTTACCGAGTCAAATTTCTCCATGTTGTAGTAAAAATCTACCTCCATGTCCTGATACACGGCTGCATCGAACCAACCACTGTTATGGATGCTCATAGTAATGGTGAGGTTATAGGAAAGACAAGGTGTGGTGCTACTGGTAAGCTCGAACCGGGTCAAGTTGGCATTTATAATGGTGACCTCTGGTGATCCAATTACGAGATCATTCATTTTTACAACACACGCAGAAATCAAAACACCAACGAGAATAATTGCTAAAAGTATCCAACTCACAATGACGAGCTTATTATTATGTGGTCTCGATTCGGGTTGATGAGAATTCATGTCTCTTTCCTTTTTGGTTAATTGTCTTGTATGGTTGAGGAAGAGGGCTAAGAATTAAGACTCACAACCACCCAAAGAAACACACTTGATGTACGAGAACCAACCTTTGTTTTAACGACAAAATGTAATGCTCTCCACGTGAGAAGTAGATTTTGAGATGTATATAACAAACGGATTTGCTTTGTATGGTAGTTCTCTATATAAGAGAGACCCTCCATATAAAGGAGGATCATGACTAATATTATGCTATTAAATATAGATCTGGGAGAAATTTATATATATAGCCATCATTCTTTATAATTTAGATAATTTTTTCTATGAAATTTTTTAAATTAGTTATTTTTCCATCTAAACTCACTTATTTTTAGAATATAAAATATTTTATTTAATTAATTAAAATTACAAACTAATATTAGGAAAATAAAATAAAATAACAGTTATGCACTTAATTTCAAATTATCTGCTCAGGGATCTGATAACATGATATTAAAGCAGAAGGTAATATAATATTTTAAATCTAATATTAGCATGAAAAGTTATTTGTGCTTAACGCTGATATATATATAAATAATAAGACATTCGATACCTTGGAAAAGAAGCTTATCCAGAGTGCTCTCAATGCTATAAACAGTACACCAGATAAACTCTAAGGCTTAGTTGCACACGTATCGAGACAAATGTTGATCCCAAAGATGGCATCATGGAGGCCATGGAATGATGGAGATTATGTATTCATATTGGAAACCTTGTTCTGAGCTTTAATTTCCAACGGATTTTGAATCATCTCAATCAGAGTTTGGACGAAAAAGTTATGACCAAAATACCGATAATGTGCAGCGCAGTCTACAGGTGGGGACATGGATGCACTGGAGCTATTCTTAGCGGTTTCTTATTTTACTTTATAGTTGTGGAACTTGAGTTCAAATTTCGTTGTCTAGTATTTTATGATTTTGCTCTCTCATTTTAAATTTTTAGTTTCACCCCTGTATGATGTATGAAGATAAATATGAATGAGTGTCATGTGGGCCCCTGATAAGTACCTTATTTGTTAACACCATCTGGTTATAAACATAACAGTTGTTCCTAATTAACATAAGAATTGTTATTCTCGTAACTAACTGTGTTATTTCTTATCTGACTTGGGTACTAGAATTACTGTAACGGTTGCTGCGTGTAATCAGGCTTGGGTATTTAGTGGTAATGGAATAGGGAGCTTCCGGACTATCGATCATACAATCATGATGCATGTAGAAAATGAAATAGCGCCGTCGTTCTTTTTCACGGTTTGTCTGTTTAATTTTGTAATTCTTCATCTTTTTTATTGTAATTTATTTAGGGAAGAACTCTAGAAGATACAAAAATTAGCAACGTAACTTTGCGCAAAGAAAAAAATAAGCACCTTCCTCGGTTCCTACTGATCATTTGTGAGAAGACACTGTGCTATTGATCAATCAATATTATATATTTTCCCTCGACCTGTTTGATGAAATGCTTATGAGAAAAGCTCTCTCGGTTATCTCCTTTAACGAGCCTTATTAACATGAGGCTACACTGATTTCATTTCCATTTAAGTGATTAATAAAGATGTGTACAAGTTTTCACAATTTTCCTCATCCTAGCATTAATTATATCTCCCCTATCTTGCATAACTGTGGAGATTTTTTTTCTCAAGTAGTGTGCAAAAAATGATTACCAATCTTGCATTATTTCTCACAATTTCATGTTTCAATGATCATCACCGGAAGCTCAACAAGTTTATCAATCAAATATGTGCATCATAATCAGCAACTTTTAATATAAAGCAAGCCCAACAAAGTACCTTCTTTAATCAATCAATAAATGACACGATCAACAAACAGTTGTAACGAAAAAGACACCGCGAAAATGAATGCAAATTTAGAATTAAAGTCATAAAACTGAATTGAAATGCAAAATACACACACACACATGAAACTGCCGGCATGTGCTTGATAGTTTACCAATGAATAGCAGCAGTTTTAGCTTTGACTAACAAAGTTGATAAGCAATATATGGGACAAAATTAATTACATTTTACCAACAAAAATATACAGTTTTTACTATATGCTGTATTATTAATTGGATCGCAGCTCAACAAGGGAGGCGTAAATACCATCTTTTATCCTCATCAGCATCTTGTGCCTTCCTTTCTCTACAATTCTCCATTCTTCACTACGACAATCATATCTGTACCTTTGATAGTAGACAACCGGTGCTCAACCACAATAGTAGTACGACCGACCATAACCCTATCCAATGCCTCCTGAACCACATGCTCTGACTCAGCGTCTAGTGCACTTGTTGCTTCATCGAGTAACAAAATCTTAGGGTTCTTCAATATAGCTCTAGCTATGGCTACACGCTGCTTCTGGCCGCCTGATAGTTGTATCCCTCTCTCCCCTACATATGTGTCGTACCCTTGAGGAAGACTGGAAATAAATTGGTGGGCATTGGATGCTTTACCAACTGCAATTAGTTCTTCTTCAGTGACTTCCCCTTCTTTCCCATATGATATGTTGGCACTTATCGTGTCATCAAACAGAACCGGCTCTTGGCTAACGAGTCCCATTTGTTTTCTAAGCCAGCTAACATTGAGCCTGGAGATTTCAGTTCCATCTAGTAAGATAGTACCACTGTCAGGGTCATAGAATCGTTCAAGGAGTGCGATTACCGTTGATTTCCCACTACCGCTCTCTCCAACTAGAGCAATAGTCTGCAAAAGGGAAGCAGAGGCCTTATTAGATTACAAATATACTAGCAGATTTATTACATATATATATTTTAAGTTTCTTAATCATAGCTTAACATTAGTCTTGAATGGAAATAAAAAAAAAATTGTCTTGACGATAAGTTGTATATAAAAACTATTGTTTATTTTAGAGGCACATAATAAGTGACCAAAGCTGGAAATTTCCAGTGTTGGGAATTTGGAGATTTTTATAAATTGACACAATCTCAGTAAAAGACCAGACTTTTCATACTATCTATAATATCTAGATTATAAGCAATAGATTGTTAGATATGTACAAATTAATTTGGGCCTCCATTTATAATTGTATGTAGTGGTAGTACCTAACAATATAAGACTACGGTATAGAGAAGCAAACATATGTACCTTGCCCGAGGGGATGCTCAAAGACAAGTTAGTGAAAATTGGTACATCAGGCCGAGTCGGATACCTAAAGCTGATGTGGCGCAGCTCTATATCTCCCTTTACATTTTCTAGCACATGACCTTCTTCACTACCAGGGTCAATCTTTGACTTTCGGTCAACTATTTCAAATATAGAGATTGCAGAGTCCCGTGCCTTTGCTGAATCTGAGGCTAATGCACTTGTTTGTGATATACCAAAAGTTGCCAAAAGTAGTGCGAAGAAGACCTGACAAATTGCCAAATTTAAAGTATGTTAAACACACAAAACTTCCCTCCACTGTCAAAGATACACCTAACGTGCAAAAATGTTGTTAACTCGAAAAAAAAATATTATGTCAATAATTTGTATTAGTTTCAGGGACCTATTGGTAAAATAGGCATTAGGAAAAGTCTGTGGACTTATTTGTAAGATTGTAAGGCTCTATATAAACCCAAGAGGTTAATGAATAAATTAGGTTTTTTACAACAAAAGTCTTTTTGGTATTAGAGCCGCCTCTACAGTAGTCGCACTGCTACAATAGTCCGCCAGCCGCCCAGCCAACCATTGGCCACCACATAGCCGCTGCCTCTCCTCTCTTGTCCGCCGGTTGAAGCAAGCCCGTGTGAGGGGGCGATACCCCACGGATCCCGATGATGGGTGACATAGAGGAGATCTAGGTCGGGATGGATTGAAGGATCAAGATCTAGTCAAGAAAAGAAAGAAGGTCGGCCATTGAAGGTCGAGGGAGGATTTAGACTCGTGCGATCGTGTGGGATCGGCGTGAGGAGTTGGAGGAATGGAGAAGCTTATGGGAAAGCTAGATCCAGAGGATGTTAAGACATTGATCGAGCTCATGAGGGGAGTCAGTGGCTCGAAGGGAGCCGATGTCTCAACACATCCACAGCCAGTGAAGCTGGATCTCCCACCTATGGATCTGAAACTCGAGGGCGGCCACATATTTGAGCTGGTTGCGTCGGATCACGGGTGCTCTAGCAGGGAGGAATTTGGAGGGATTTCTAACAAGAGAGAAGGAGGAGCCGGGAAAGGACACTGCTAGGTGGAATGAGTGGAAGACCACACACATGTTGCTGTACACCTAGCTTCTCAACTCTATGGTTCTGTCGATTGCTGTCACGGTGGATGGCATTCAGAACGTGAGTGATATCTGGGCGAAACTGAAGAGGACTTATGTTGGTGCTGAGAACAACATGAGGGTGTTCCAGATAGAGCGCGAGATTGATGTAGTGGTACAGGGAGATAGGTCGATCCAAGAGTATGCCATAGATCTGGAGCGACTATAGGCAGACTATGATCATTTCTAGCCAATGACAAGCTGCAAGGATCCTGAGTGCAAGAGAGGGGAGCGGGACGCACAGAGAAGGACTATGCATTTCTTTAGTCGGTTGGACCCGACATTTGAATAGAAGAGAGCAGTGCTACTGAGCCAGACGAGGATCCCTCCACTTGAGGAGGCAATTACGGCTATGATGCAGGAGGAAAGTCGTATCAGGCTACATGCTGAGGCTAGTGGACTCCCATGAATGCGATCAGCATTGGCGGCCTTGAACTCAGGTATCACAGGGGTCCAAGGTGAGACTCGTAGGTGTTACAACTGCTGGGAAGTAGGGCATCTGAGTAAGTTCTGCCCTAGGCCACCTAAGGAGAGAGAGACAGGTGGATGTGGATAGCCTGGAGGTTATGGTCGTGGCCGTAGTGGCCGTAGAGGTGGTCAGACTGGGGCTATCGGGCAAACCTGATGGTAGCAGAGAAAGAGAAAGAAACAGGCCTGGTCTTTACTGAGGAGGATCACGAGCTTTTGGAGATGTTGAAAAGGAAGCAGAGAGTGGCAAGTGATGGGGGGCAAGAAGGTTATGACTGAGGAAGCATCCACATCGTCGTCATCTATGGGTAACACTGTTACTTGTGATCACTCAACCAAAGGTACTCGTGATACACATGCTCTTGCTTTTATATCTAACACAAGATCACCAGAATGGATAGTAGATTCTGGTGCATCTCGACATGTGACAGGTGCTTCTAGTGACTTCTCTTCCTATACTCACCTAGCAGTCCCATAAAGCATCCAGACCGTTGATGGCACAACACAACCTGTGGTTTGTAAGGGTACAGTTAGATGTACCAATTATGTGACTTTGTCCAATGGTTGCATGTTCCTTCTTTTCCAGTGAACCTATTATCCATTAGTGCCATTATACTCCAACTAAAATGTGTTGTTTTCTTTGATATTCCCAAGGTGATCTTTCAAGAGAAGGGGACTGGCCGGAGACTTGGGACTGACACGTGGCGTAGTGGACTTTTGTACTTTGATAGAGAGGGGATAGACTCAGCTTTGACATCCATGATAAGATAGGAGTAGGAGAATCTGGGAGGAGCGTAGAGGATGAGTTGCTGCTACATCATCAGCGCATGAGATATTCTTCGTTTAGTCTTTTGAGTCTTTTGTACCCATCTTTGTACGAAAAGACTAATAGACAAAAACTTGTGTGTGATGCACGTGAGTTTGGCAAGCATACTAGAAGCTCTTATGTTAGCTCTGGTAATAGGAGTTCTTATGTTTTTGATTTGATACATTCTGATGTGTGGGGACCTTCTTCTACAACTTCTATGAATGGTTATAGATATTTTGTGACTTTCATTTATTGTTGTTCTCATGTTACTTGGCTATATCTGATGAGAAATAAGAGTGATGTGCTTGCCTGCTTTAAAGATTTCCATAGGGCAATTCAGACTCAATACGGTGCATTTGTGAAGGTATTGTGGTCCGATAATGAGATAGAGTATACTAACAAGGTGTTTGGAGAGTACTTGTCGGCCAAGGGATACAACATCAAACTACATGTCCATACATACCAGCGCAGAATGGGATAACAGAAAGGAAGAATAGACACCTCCTAGATGTAGCACGATGTATGATGATCTCGATGAAAGTTCCAAAACACTTGTGGGGACAAGCGGTCTTGACAACCGCCCAATTGATCAACAAAATGCCCTTAAGGGTGTTAGAATGGCATACCCCATGTGAGATATTGAAAGGCGATAATGGAGGGATTCTTCCCTTAAAGGTATTTGGTTGTGTGTGTTTTGTGAAAGACAATAGACCAACAGTAGGGATGTTGGATCCCAAAGCTGTGAAGTGTGTCTTTGTGGTTATTCTGCTCCTGATCGTTATGGCTTTCCACATGACATTGACCAGTTTGTCTCAGATTCTAACATATCACCTGTACTTGGAGCATTCATTGCATCATTGGACACTGTCTCTATACCCAATTGTTGGTAGGTAGCTAAGGAGGATCCAAAGTGGAACAAAATCCAGAGAGGACCTATTGGTTTCAGGGACCTATTGGTAAAATAGGCATTAGGAAAAGTCTGTGGACTTATTTCTAAGATTGTAAGGCTCTATATAAACCCAAGAGGTTAATGAATAAATTAGGTTTTTTACAACATAAGTCTTTTGTATGTTACAAGGAAACACTTCTTGCAACTAAATATCGCGTATACCATAATACTGTTGTCCACCCCGTTGCAATCTTTCATCTTTTTTTTTTTTCATTTCATTATGTGGTTTATATTGTTGGAAAAACAGTCTTAAGATCACCATTACGAAGTAAGGTAATCCTTCTAACAAGGCTCTAGCGCTAACTACTGGCATGCATGAATCTTACTAGCAATATGCAGGAACCACCAGGATCAATAGTAAATGTATTACTGGCAATATTAAGTTTATGACGGCATGAGTAGAAAATCATAGCAATTATTACCTTAAAGACTTCATTGAATGTTGCCTTGTCCTTTTCCACGAACTTCGCTCCGACATAAAAGCAGAGCGCAAAGGTTAGGTTAAGCATCAAGAAACAGAAACCATAACCAAGGCCACCGATCCAGCCTGTACGCACACCTTGGTTCATGGAGGCTTCACACTTGTGGTTATAAGTCTCTATTATACGTTTCTCAGCACAGAATGATGCCACAGTACGGATGCTGCCAACTGCATCACTTGCAACTTGACTTGCTTCTTCATACATCACCTATAACAAAAGTAATAAATCAATTGTGTAGTGTGTTGAACCATATAATAATTTGAAAAGGCTTATTATAATTTGGTTACTTCCTTGCTAATTCTTGTTCATGAATCTAAGATATTGCTTGTTCAGGCTTAAAAATTCAAGCTCTGATAGTGGAACATACCTGTTAGCAGTCCACATTTTTATTTGGAAAGTCAATTAACCTTCGGCTTCATAGTCTTAGTCATCCAAGGAAGTGATATTAAGTACCAAAAAATAAATCATTTATACCCCCATACATAGTTGTGTCAAATAAGTATGTGGATCTAAAGTTACGAAATTCTGAAATGCAATGTTGATCTAACCTTAGCATCAGCGCTAAATCCCTTGAGAAATTTCACTTGTGCATAAAACTGGAGACCCACAAATGGGAGTACAACCGTTATTATGAGGGCAAGCTGCCAGTTTGCAACCATTGCCACCACAAAACCACAAATCAGAGTAGCCAAGGACTGAACATATAATGCCAAGGTGTCTCCTACAAGTCGGCGAACATTCAAAGCATCCATTGAAAGCCTAGCACCAATTTTCCCACTATGAATATAGATAACAAAATGAATTGGAATTTAATTATGACAAAATTTCTATCTGTAACAACAACAAACTCTAAAATAATAATAAAATTTGATTAGTTTACTGACCTAGAGTTACTAGGATCATCAAACCAGCTAACCTCCTGCCGAACTATGCTCCGGAAAGACAAGCTCCGGATCCTTTCAACAAGCTTCCCTCCAGCAATACCAAACAAGAAGTACTGTGCTGGTATTGTAATAATAGATCCAATTCCCAATACCACACACATCAATGCCCAAAAACTCGTGTCCTTCCTTAATTTGTGTGGTGGTTCAAAAAATGCTTCTATTGCACTTGCTATGATCGCTCCAAACATGGGGAACAGTACACCATGTGCTGCAGCTGATAATGAGCCAATGATTAAAACGGGAAGTTCTGGCTTATTCAAACTCACTAGTCGACCGACAGGTGCCTTTTTAGGGGCACTTTTGTCGCCATCACCTTCATCGGTATCTTCATCATTTGGTGTTAGACCAGGAGGGGCGAAGGGAAGATTGAAGGAGTGGTGTTTGCTGCTCCCTCCTGATAAGCGACGGCTGAGAGAGCGTTTCAAAGATGCGCTATGGCTATATGATTTGCTTGTAGACACATGATGATGATCTTTGCCCTCATGACTAGCTTCCTGGAGGCGAATTAATTGAGAGTAAGCACCATCTGGGTCTTTTATCAACTCATCATGGGGACCTGCATAATTGAAAATTTAAGGGAAAGGACGATAATTATCTTCAATCTTGTATACCAATATCAAAATTGACATAATGATGTTGAATCTTCTACAATACTACCTTAATGGTTTGTGCCTAACAGAAATCAAATTTAAAGGTATGCAGTTTCCAGGCAGACGGCCACTTTGTACCCCATGTATGGACCTTTGTGCAGATATACATATGCAGTTCCTTTTACTACCGATTTTTTTTTTTTCAGAAAAGACAAATATTATATAACATAAAGAGTTATTTTAATCTTTAGAAAAACATCACAAAGCAAATCTATGGTAATTAGAAAACAAAAATTGCAGCCCCATAGCGCATAACCGGAGCACATATGCAGATGCATAAGTTGTATGCAACCAAATAAGTTGTATGCAACCATATGCAGATGCATAAGTTGTATGCAGTTCCTTTTACTACCGATTTCTCAAGTTATTACGGGCACATGCATCCATGAGGCGACATTTTAAAACCATAGAAGGAAAAATCGGTATCGGAATCGGGATCGGCACCGAGCGATCCCGATCCGGATCGGAAAAATCGGTCGGGATCGGCCGAATCGGATCGGAAAATCGGACTTTTTTGGCAAAAGCTTGTTTTACACTAAAAAAATAGAAAAAAATTGATAAAAAAATTTAGAAAAATTATTACAATCAAATAATCTACTAATACAATATAATACAAGTAGTACAACTAAATGGATATATAGAAATGAGTTGAAATGGACATATAGAAATGGATATATAGAAATGAGTTATAGTTTTAACCAAGAAAGACTGTGTGGTGTGGTGGAGTTGTGTTTGGTTGCATCGTTGAAGGCTCAAGTTTGAATCCCAGAGACCGCAAATTTTTTTTTTTGAGTTTGGTTGATTAGCGTTTCGGCCGTTTCGGTGGAATCGGCCTATTTCGGTCCGAAACGGACGAAATTGATCTGAAATGAGACCGGAATGGCCGAAATTTGACCGGAATGATGCCGGAACGGTACCGCGTAAATCGGCCTAAAATCGGATCGGTACCGTCCGATCCCGATCCGGAACGGCCGATTTTGCCTTCTATGTTTAAAACACTGTTTTTTTCCAAATAGTATGGTTTATAGTAAACATTTGTTTGCACTTCAACAAGGCTGAGAATTTGAAAACCCTTTAGTAACACTAGTAGTTATAAGCAAATGGAGGTGTTCCCAGAAGAAAAGAGAAAATATTGTATTTTTGGAAAATGAATTAGAATTTTATTCACCTTGTTCTACAATTTTACCCTCGTGCACGACCGAGATGCAATCAGCATTTCTCACGGTGCTTAGACGGTGCGCCACAACAAGAGTGGTTCTCTCTACCATTATTCTGTTTAATGCCTCTTGCACAATCCTCTCTGACTCGACATCTAATGCACTTGTGGCTTCATCAAGCAATAAGATCTTAGGGTTTTTCAAGATAGCTCTTGCAATTGCAATCCTCTGCTTCTGACCCCCTGAAAGTTGAGCCCCACGCTGACCGACCATAGTATCTAGCCCCTGGACAGGATTAATATAAACATATTGGTTGTAATAAGTAATGGGAGAGAATTGTGCAGGAGTAAATTAATAAATTTCATTTTTTATTGACATAAGAAGTACTTATCATCTGGTCTGTCAGCATTTTT
>CM022079.1:9184554-9284554 GCA_011114355.1 Carex littledalei
GAAAAGTTGTGCACTCTACTACTGGAAGCAATGTCACCTAAAATATTCAAGGACACAGATTCGCCTAATCGGTGGAGCTTTTGCCGAGCGAGGTCGTCAGGCGGGAGCACCGATTTCTCCGTACAGATTCTAGCGATCAAATGCTCGACTGGATCAGGAAGTGACACGTGGCCGTGGTTCGATGTTGGCGAGAAGGGAGAAGTCGCAGAGAAAGGAGGTGATTTCGGCTGCACCATGGTGGAAATTAAGGTTTTTCGAGTAGAGAGAGATAGGAGGGGCTTAACTACTTAACTTCATTCATTTAGCATGGGCAGAGCCCACAACTGGAAATTAAATACAAAAACTACAAAGGTTGTGACTGAATGAAGAGAGAGACGAGGCTAACGACCAAAAGTCCAACTAATAAAGGTTGTGATGATAGGATTGAAGTGAAATGGTACTGATAAAGTTTTCCCTTTTCAATTTACAATTACGTCAAAAGATTTGGATTTCTTGGATTAATATTTCAAGATAAATAATTGTAGAGCCATCCCTTTAATAAAGCCACTGATTAAAGATAAAAGCTACCAATAGTGGATTATATCTTTAAGAAGAAAGCTACCAGTACATGAACCATCCCTGGAATAAAGCCACCAATGAAAGATAAAAGCTACCAGTAGTGGATTGTATCTTTGAGAGTAAAGCCACCGATTTGCTTGTCTGCCAGAAACGAAGGGAATCCCAATTATTTTACACATAGATGAAGGGGTCTATGGTGTATGGGACCCGCGGCGCAGGCATCCACGCAAAGGGAGCATCTAGATTAATAAAACAGAGGATTCTCTAAAATTGAAATTTTTAACCATGATCTACAGAAGACCAAATAAAATTTGTTCGTATTTCTTAAGAAACTTTTTTTTTTCCAAAACCTCATGTATTGGATTCAACTGTAAGTAATTATATTCTTCATGAGTCCAATAGTGATATAAAATGAAAGATATGGACAACCAAAAGAGCCTAATACAGTGTCCATTGGTTTAATTTTAACCGAAGCAATCAATTAGGGCGAATCCAATGAGAGAGAATGAGATCAAATAAACAATTTTTTTCGAGAAAGAGTTGAAATATAAAGCAAATTTTGTTAGGGTCCCTATTGCTGAAGTATTAATGCAAGCAATATATAGAAGGAGAATTATATCATTGTCGACAACACTATATATTAATTTATGGATTAAAACAGCTTGGAAGATTTAGTCTAGTTCTTCAAGATTTGCACATGATTAAAATATTACAAAATAAATAAATTAGGAAAATAGATGTGGAACTATTGCTAGTTTAATTAGCACTAAGCTGCTAATTAAGTTGCCAAATTTAAAGTGGATAAGTTTTGTATAGTTCTCATGCAGATCAAATAAACATATATATGGCAAAGATATATGTCTTCCAGCTCCCAGTACTTGAGGTCGTCAAGCACGTCTTCAGCTGCTAAAAAGCTTCTTTGGATTGTTCCAGCCATGCATTCACCCCTGAATTTTGGTGTTTCAATTTGAGCACCAAGACAACACCCATGCCAGCTGTGATCTTAGGGAGAGCTGTTTTCACCATATAAAGCTCGGATTCAGCATATACTCGAGCAAGTACGAATAAGCCGTCTCGATGGAGATTTTCTTCTTCTAACTTAGTAGTTATTATCTCTGCTTTTTTTTCTTATTTTTTTTTAAGAAAAATCTATCAAGGGGTGTCTTGTACAGAACCAGAAATGGAGATACCAAGATAAACTTGATCCACTAATAATGAAACTCGATTACTAGGAAACAGACAGATTGTTTGACCAAGAAGATGAGCCACAAATTTCAAAATGAACTAGTCCTCATAAATTGACTTTTCTTTGCGGGAAGCACATCTATGTATGTAGGAAATAAGGCGAAGAACTAACAAGATATAGAAAAGACCGCTTTTTTCATATTTATTTGCACTAAAAAATAAAAATAAAAAATCTTAGCATCATTTACGAAAAATGTTAAAAAATCGGAAGGCCCTAATGATTCATTCTCCCAGATTTTGTTTTCCAGCCGGTACAATTCTTCCTGACCCCCATTTTTTTTTTTTTAATGTTAACCTATCTAGTTAAGTCAATAGAAAATGAAAAAAAAAACAAATTTAGAAATAATTATTTTTTAATTAGACAAGTTTTGTTCAAATTAGAAGTGAAATTATTTGTCCAAAATTTATTTGCATGATTTATTATTTTTTAAATTGAAAAAATTATTTTCAAATCAAAATGTTATTTGCAAAATATTGTTAGTGATATTCCTAAAATAATTATAAATTATTGAAAGAAAATATAAATATTAATTACAATTCACATATGATAGACATGAAATCCGAAAGTTAATGAATTTAATTTTTTTTGGCCGGTACTATCATATATATGAATTATGTTTGACATTTGTAAATAATTATTACCGGACGGAAAAATAATTAGACAGGTACTAATTTAAAAATGAGGAGGGTTCAAATGCCTCCATTTTTTATGTCTCCACCATGCCTCCATTTTTAAAAACTTTAATAATTCAAAATTTAAAACTTAAAAGTCAAAATAAAACCGTTGGATATGATCTACATTATTTTATCTATGCACGTGTAAAAAATTATGACATTTCAATTTTGTTTTGGTTGTCATCAAGAGCTTGTAAAAAACGTACTAATGTGGATAATTTCTAGACGTTGATTTTTCAACTTATTGATTCACATAAAAACAAAATCAAAATGTGATAATTTTTTATGAACACATAGATAAATGATGTAGATCATATCTAACGGTTTTATTTTGACTTTTAAGTTTTAAATTTTGAGTTATTAAAGTTTTAAAAAATGAAGGCATGATGGAGGCACAAAAAATGGAGGCATTTGAACCCTTCTCTTTAAAAAAGAAAGTATTCTAAATTTGCCCACTCTAAAATTGAATGAATGGGCCCACAGAAAAATTGAAAAAAAGAAGTTTATTTTAATATCATTCAAACCTACAAAAATAAGTTAAAACTATTTTGGGCCTACTGAAATCGAATATGTTTGATTTGGAATGTAGCGGGATTTATGAGTATATTACTCCTAAATCGAAAATTTCTGCTACCGTTTAATGCACTTAGCAATCAGCTATACTGCTTTAGTCTTGTGTTCTAATGTGTAACCTTGGACCTTGGTTGCTGCAATCAGTTATACTAGCTGTTGGTTGTTGTTACCATATATAAATTGACTTGGATACCAGTAAATTAAGACTCACAGGAAGTCTGTCATGCCGTCTCCATTTCTGAAAAGTCTGGTCCCACTTGGCAGCAGTGCAATCCCTTTCTACCCGGGACGCTGACCCTCTTGCCCGAATTCCTTCCCTCTTAGTCTTAGTTCTTTGTTTTGACCAAGTCAAAATTAACTGCGATCAGCCCCAATTCCTTCTCCGCACTTGTTTCAGAAAAAGGTCACCGACAACAGCTTCTCCGCACTGTGTTGGATTTAACGTTTGAGCTGGTGAGAGGGGGAGCATCTGCATTCGTTTATCCAATTGGTGGGTGCGCATGTCTAGTTTTGTTTTTGGTGGGCTCATTTGCTACTTAAATTTGGGCCAGAAACAAAATGCTATTTGGAGTTAAAACTTTTATTTGGGCCTACTGAAATCGAAATGTTCGTTTTTGAATTTGGGGATGGATGAGTCCACTATAATGATCGAGAAAAGAAATGTGATCTTATAAAAATATTTACAGGCTAAGATAACTTTTAATTTTATTAACTAATTTAAAAAAAGTTTGTACAACAAAGTTAGTTTTACTTTGGGAGGAGTTTATGTTGCTTCTCTAAAATGATAGTCTTACATACTTGATAGCAATCTATTATATTAAAAAAGAGTTGGAGACAAAATTTTACTTTTTTTTTAGAAACTTTCTATTATTTTTTTAGATATGTTGAAAACCACTACTAATTTTTGAATTAGGTGATTTTCTTTTTATTTTGAAAACCACTACTATTATTTTATTTTCTTTTTATATGAAAAGTCATGTTGAACAGTTCAAATTGACTGTTTAGACTTTAAAAAGGAAAATATGAATCCATAGTACAGATCGATGTCCAACAAAGCATCACTTAATTTGAAAACAGAATATTAAAAATATGAAGATTTGGTGAGTTTCAGAGAAGACAAATAGATATAGCCCGGATCTCGGTGAACCTATCAGAAGGAAATCTGAATTTCTGTTACACGTAGCTGCATTGAAGCAAAGATACAGGAGCTTGGGTTGTCAAGTAATGGGATCCAGTGGCGTAGTCAGGATTTGAATCAGGGGTAGGCAGAAATCGGATTCGGGTTGTTTTTTTTCTAAACGGGTTCAGATTCGAATTGCCTTCATAACTCTCTTTCCGTCTCCGCCCGAGCCACCTACCAAATCGCGTCTCCACTTATCGAATCGGTTGTAATTTCTAAATTACTGATTGATACCAAAATTACTCAAACAATTACTTGTAATTTCTAAAACAATTGGTATCACTTAACAAACTAAATTGCATATTCACAATTAAAAAAAAGAGCTACCTTAGCCGCAGTGAGCACAGTTTAAATATTAATAACACTCATAATAATTAAATTCGGATGGATAATAATTAAATTTGTAGCATATAATTACTTCAAAAAATAAAATTTATCTAATTTTAAAATAAAATATACTTTTCCATAAAATATTAAAAAGTTTCAATGATATTCACAGAAAAAAGTTTAATTTCTACTTTTATATTTTCATAACAATCAAATTTGTAGCTGAGTATAGTCCCATTCTCTACTCTAATCAAATAAAAAATAAATAAACAAACCACTATTTTTTTTAAGTGAACAACCTTCGTCAACAGCTGTGTACCTTTTCTTCAGTTTAGTCAAATAAAAAATATAAATAACCTAAATAGGCACTTTGCAGGCTATATGCTACAGAATACGAAAAGTATTCATTGGATCCAGATATTAAACGGTAAGGTTTACCATGAACCACTAGAAATTCAATTTTTCTATAGTAGAAAGTTATACGCCAAGTCTAGCCACAAAAATAGTTGAACATCCTTCTTCCTAACTCAGTCAGGACTCTTCGCCCTTTACAATTTTTTTCAATCACCATTATCGTTCTTCAAAAGATGCAAAATTGACTTAAAGAATCTGAGCTAGGAGTAGGCAGAATCAAATCCAGGGGTAGGCAAGACGCATTAAAAAATCCGGTTCAAATTATAATTTTTTTTCAGAAATAGACAACTGCCTACCTCTGTTATACTATAGCTCCGCCTCTGATGGGATCCGCATTCAAATAAGAGGTGTCCTGAGATATAACGTAAATGTGACCTGCTGCTCAGTCATCCAGCGACAAGTTGGTAACATCTCCGTTTGTTGACACAGAGGATACCGAAACCGACGTTAAGCCGTCCAAGAAAATTGAAAACAAGGGGCAAAGATATGGACAGAGGTAGTTTAATTTGAAAGTTTAATTTTGACATTCTAATTTTGTTGCTGTTGTCTGACTGTCTGATCAGAGCGTCAGAAAAATCTATATTACACTAATAAAATTGATGTAACATCAAAATAGAAATTTCTGAAACTTCGAAATAATTGCAATAAAAAACCAACATCACCCGCAAGTCGCAAGAGGTCGTCAAAGAAGAACAAAAACAAGGCCGAGGTAATATACTCTGTGGTGAGGTAATAGAGGTTTGGTTGAGATTTAAATAGAGGTTTAGATCCCTCGAGTTCGAATCTGTCGATTAAAAGATTGGCGGATGGTCATTTGCTACTAAAATTTAGGTCATAAAGAAAATGCCATTTGGAGTAAAAACTATTTTGGGCTGAAATCGAAAATGTTGGATTTGAAATTAAGAGATTGAGGAGTCCACTATATATATACAATGATTGAGAAAAGTAATGTGATCCTGGAAAAATATTTATAGGATAAGAAAACTAATAATAACTTCTTTTAAGAAGGTTGGTGGCATGGCATATAATTAAGAGATAAGCTGTTTCATGGTTTGATATATGTTGCAAAACATCTTTAGAAATACATAATTAAAATAGAAATAAAGTTGCTAAATATTTGATATTCATATTATATAGTACATAAACCATGGTTTATTTGCATTGTCATGCATGTTTGTGATTTTAATAAAAAATTTAGAGCAAACATAATTTATACACTGTTCTAATTTTTTTTATTAACAAATTTAAAACTAAAGAAACTGTATCATTCGTTCTGGGGAATTTTGAGGCAACGAAACGGGGCTATATTTCGAGGTAAAAAGGTGCAGCCATGGGTGCTTGCTAATATGGCAGCTGAAGATGCGAATTATGGATCCAAGTGTGTGGGAAGCAAGATCCAAGCCGTCAACAGGGAATGTGCCAAGAGGGATTGGATAATTTTTTTTGAAATTCTGATGTAATTTTATAGTAAACCTCTGTGGTTGTAAACACATTTATCAATTCAATCTTGGTAGCTACTACCAAGCTTTAAAAAGAAAAAAAAAACTATATGGTTCGTAAGAAAGATACAAGATACATGTGTTTTATTTATTTTTCAAATTTTCTTGTTTTCAGTCTTTTCTCAGCAAAAGTTCCACAAAATTCTCAAATTGCAACAAAATTGAAATTGAGAACATAGCAGACACACTATGTTTGGTGGATATTAATCACTAGAAGTTCATTGCGTAAGGTCATATTTAGGACTCCAGATTTGATTTTGCTGTAATTTGTTTGAGTTGACTTCAGATTATTAAAAAACAACATGATTGAAAAAGGAATCAACATGAGAATACAACATGATTGACTTCATCCACTGCAATACCTAACTAACTATGTGCACTTGAAAACAAATCCCCAATATTGTCTAAATAAGGAAAATATGTTAAATATGTCTACTTAAAAAAAATTACAAAAAATTCTTATAGCGAAAAACAACAATATGTTTCCTTCAGAATAAAAATTAAATGAAAGAAAGAAATGCATGATAGTCTTATTGTTCAAAGTGAGCAGCTGTCTGTCTACAAATGGGACACACAACTTGCTCCTCCATCCACTTGCCAATGCAAGAGAAGTGGTAGTCGTGGCCGCACTTCAGTTGTCCCTTTATATCAGCATCAACATATTGTTCCTGCCAGAAATTTAAATTTTTAATTAGATTTATGAGGTATAATTTCGGTCTTAAGTCCGCATTTTTGGCCATTCTAGTCCCACTTGAAATTGACTTTTTTTATGGAAATACACGTTTGAACCACTTAAATTAGATTCAAAAGCTTATGCATCAATTACGATTCTAGTTGTACCAATTTTGCTAACAATGGTGTCTAACATACTAATATAGAGAGACAGAGAATCATGATACCTGGCAGATAACACATCGCTCTGCCTCGTCCTGCTCCCCACAACAGATTATATATTTCACAAATTTGGAGAGCTCGGTGGAAATGAAGGCCTCGTAGCTCATGCAGTTGACGTCCATAGGCATATCGCAGTGTCTGACTCTGACAGCTTGTATAATCTGACGGTTCTGAAATTCACAGAAGGAAACCATGCAGAAAACAGTTATCCAAGGAACATTGTTTAATGCTATTACTTCTCTATTTTTTGTACATAATTTTTTTTTTGCTAGCAAAGAACAGGTTAAATTTCTGTACATAATTTTTTTGTACAGGTTAAAGACAGAAGTACTTCTCTATTTTTTGTACATAAATTTTTTTTTGCTAGCAAAGAACAGGTTAAATTTCTCAAAAATGAAACCAATCAAGGAAAAAGGGGAAGCTGGAGTACTTGTTTAGGTACTGTTGTGTACATTTAAGTATTATGCTAATTTGAGTGTAAGAGAATGTTGAATAAACTTTTCTTTAGTCCCTGGTGCAAGAATAACTTTAAAGATCTCCTACATGTGGAAGTATCAATTGCCGGCGCTAAGTATTAGTACTAAAACTTCATAAACAAAGTCTGGAATACTTGTGTAAAACCCTAACGGTACAAAGAGGGTAATGAAGCTAAGACTGCCGATAGCAATGCATGTTCTAGTTAATATACTGACATCATACATCGCCATCCCATTTTCTACTAAAGAAAAATAATGTTATTGCTGGGAGAAAAAGAAGTACATGATATTGCGAATGGTTGCTAGTTTGACCCTGAGATGAACGAATCTGAGGTTGATCACTGAGATGTGATGCTGTAAATCGAACCAATGAATGGCCAGTTGGAGGTGCTACGGTTGAAAGAATTACCCTTGTGTTGTTCCACCGTAGAGCCACAGGAGGGAGAAGTGTCCAAAATGGGTGAAGGTTGTGTGCTGCATTTGAGGAGTCAGAAATGCTCTCACCGGGAACTGATGTAGGGCTCTGATGGTCGGTATGCCGATTTGGGGCTACAGACTGAACCCCTGACTGAAAGCCATGAGGCTGCTCCAAGGAAACAACCCTCTGCCTCTCTTGGGACCGAGCAAAGGGATTACACATCCTAGCATTTCTCCTAGCATTTCTCTGTGGCACACGAGGGGATGTAGATCCGGCCAATGCCTGAAAGCCTTGTGGCGTATCTGAGGAGCTAGAAATGTTCTCACCAGAAACTGATGTAGGGCTCTGATGGTCGGCATGACGATTTGGGGCCATTGATGGATCCCCCCGCTGAAAGTTCACATGAGGTTGCTCCAAGGAAACGGCACTCTGTCTGGGCATAGACGGAGTACAGGGATTGCGGCTCCTAACATTTCTCTGAGGCTCGTCTTCGGAAGATGTACTTGGATGCTGTCGCTTCATGTTAGAGCTTCAGTTTCCCTGTCAAAGATAAAAATTTATAGTATTGATGTTAAATTCATAATGGAAACATAAATATTGCGCTATATAATTATTTTAAGATGAAATTTCAAATACCTCCATTTCTTTGTACCTCTAACATTGAAATCCTCAATAACAGAAGTTTAGAATTCAAATAAGAAAATAAAACTATTTGAATAATTCATTTGTCAAATCCTCAATTTTCTTGCTACAGATCGTATCAGAACAACTGCTAGAAAAGCCTAGTTAACAGACGCCAACTACTGAACGAAAGAAAGAAATGCCTTGTGTTTCTCAACTATTATCCTAATTTGTAGCACTAAATCTCTTGTAATTTCTAGAAAGATCATGTCAACTATTATCCTAATTTGAGCTGCACGTGAAGGGGCTTATCCTATTGTAACACCAAAGAATATGAAGAATTCATACTAAGAATAACACATGCATCTAATCCTGAGATCTTTTTACAGGAATCAACAGCTATCAAGGGGGGCTGTGTGCAATTCAATAGGCACATGTATGGTGAGTTAGTACAGAAATGGCAAGAAATCTTGACCAATTTCCACCTAAATAGGGATGAAGAGGATATATTAAACTGGAAGTGGGATTCAAAAGGCTATTTTAGTACCCAGGCACTTTACAATTTGCTACCTTGAGGGGGGTAAAAAAAAATTCCATACTTTGGTAGAAACTATAAATTCTCCCAAAAAATTACAACATTCATGTGGCTGGTACACAAAAAGAAAATTAAGAAATACTGTGTAATTAATTTGATTCATTTTTAATAAGTTATGTGAAAAATTGACTAAAAGCTATAACAATAAAGTTATTCAAGAACTCACCTGTGAAATCTAATGGTTGTTAATTTTCAGAACAAAATCAGATCGAATCACCTATTTTCACAAATATATTGACTTGACGTATGACTTTATACACTAAAATAGGAATAATTTTCAATTCATTTTTGGTAAACTTTTGATGTAAATAGTACAGCCAAGTATAACCGGGTGAAAAATACCAATTCTTACCAAAAATAATAACATAACAAATTGGGAATGACTGCAAAATGCTCTAATATTTGTCCAACCCTATTTTATCAATTGATAAAAAAAAATACCGCATACTTATGAATTTAATAGGATTTGAAGTAATCTGGTGGTATAATAGCTAGGTTTAAAATAAATACAGAGTTAAAGAGTTAATTAGTCTCCAAATTTAAAAAAAAATCAACTCCTAAACTCAACCAAGTTAGTTTAAAGAGTTAATTAGTCTACAAATTAAAAGAATTCCATAAAAACAACCGTTGGGCAGAAAAGAACAATTTTGATTGTTGGTTATATCATTTTTTCTTTCCTTGTTGAGGCCTTATATAAAAAAATAGGAAAATTTCCTTGATAACAAGAATATGATAGTTTCGATAAAAAAAAATTATCTTACGATTTGACAATGATTTGATCAATCCATTTTGTCTTTAAAAAAACAGAAAAAACAATGATACAATAAATTGTCAAACGATTTTTAGTTCAAAAGTAAAGCATTCAAAAGCCCATGTAGAAATGACTCAAAGACAAAAAAAAAATATAAGAAAAGTAAATATATTAATACAAGAAACAAAGTTCATAGATTGATTAAGTACCTTGATTTGAAATCCTAAATCTGAATCGGCCTCTTTTCTTGGAGAAATTGAATCTCTTGGGCGAGTTCCTTCTGATTGTTTATTGCTTTCTATTTTTCCACAAATTTTGGAGAGGAGAGAAAGATACGGAGAGGACTATTGATAAGGTTTATTGCTATTATTAATCATGAGTTATAGACGAGAAAGAAGTTGGTTTCCTTATTTTACCACTTTTATTTTAGAAATTTTCATAAAAAGGAATCATGTATACATTAAATTTGGAAAGTGCTATTTTCAGCTCAACTATTGCAATATTAGCATTGAGAGAAACTTTTCTATATAAATATATATTTTACCCTTTTACTTTTTCTCTTTTCTCTCTCAATTAATAGAAAAGTTTAATAGGAAAAAGTAAAAATAGGAAGGTACTTCCTAAAGAAGAAAATCTGCTCGGATCTCATACCTAGTTGTGCTAATGTAATTTTAATGGTGACATAAACTTGATGAAGTGATATTTTCAGCACAACTAAAATGTTTTTTTTTAGAATAAAGTGTTATTTAAAAAAAAAAAAATAGTTGAGCTGAAACTATCACTTAATCAAATTTAGGTCACCATTAAAATTGCATTAGCATAACTTGGCATGAGATTCGGGTATTTGAATCTGAGCACCTCAGCAACACCTCAGCTTCATTCAGTCTACTTAGCTAGCATTCAGTATCGGCTGGCAGCATACGCTTGCCCAAGTACGAGTAAGCCGTCTCGATGAGTTTTTAAATAATAGCAGATCCCGTCCATTGAGCAACGGTTGTAAGAGCTAACTCCTTGGAGATTTTCTTCTTCTAACTTGCTATCTCTCTGCATGCAATCCTCGAATTTATATGTAATAGAGCAATTAGTTAGTTACTGTTGTAATAGGAGTTAGGCTAGTCAATGCTGACTGTGTAGTTAGTTAATGGCAGCACTTGTAATTAGATGCAATATTAGGATTAACTGCTGCCTATATAAGAGCAGTCTTCTCTCTTGTAAGAAACATTCAAGATAATACAATAGATTACAAATTCCTCTCTTCTGTTTCTCTCTCTTTTTATGGTATCAGAGCTATGGATGATCCAAGCTCTAATCCTTCTCAAGAATCTACTATCTCTACTCCCCCTGGTACTCAAGAAACTCAATTGGTGATGCTCACGCTTCCTATTTCCACTAAGCTTGATCGCGACAACTATCTCTCGTGGCAATCTCAGATCATTCCTCTGCTACACGCCTATGGCTTGTACCGATTTCTTGAGTCCAGTGCGCCTTCCTCAACAATCACCGGTACCGCTGGTACACAGCAAATCAACCCGAATTACCTGCCCTGGTACAAGCAGGACCAGATGCTCCTCGGTTGGCTTCGATCATCGCTAACCCGAGAGATTCTTGCTCAGGTTGTTGCTGCTAAGACCTCCGCTGAGTTGTGGGAGACTCTCCGCCAATCCTTCTCTGCCACCTCGCGAGCTAGGTTATCCGAACTCCGCCGTTTGCTCCAGAATACTACCAAAGGCAGCTCGACCTGTCTGGAATACATCAACAAGCTCCGATCTCTCTCTGATGAGCTCGCCTTCATTGGCGAACCACTCTCTGACGCTGACCTTCAGATGCACATCCTTCAGGGACTCGGGGCGGAATTTGACTCTCTTGTCGTTGCTGTTCAAACCGCACCACCGCGCTCCACCGCTGACCTCACAGCCTTGATCTACAGTCACGAGTCTCTTCTCCTTTCTCGGCACAGTGTCAGTTCTTCTCTCCCTTCAGCTGCGAATCCGATTGCTCTTTACAACGCCAAATCGGGTCAAAGATTTTCAAGATCCAATAGAGGGGGCGGAGGCGGATCCTATCAGCAGCGTAATTTTACTCCTCAACAGCGCAATCCTACTCAGGGCCTACTTCCTAGGCCCATTACCCCCAGTGGTCCACGACCTGGATTTAATCCAAGGCCTGCTGGTCCGAGGCCTGCTGGTCCGAATCCAGACAGAGAGGCCATTTGCCAAATTTGCTATAAGAAAGGTCATCAAGCAAGGAGTTGCTGGTACAGATCCGATCTGCTGAATTATCCTGAACCGACTCAGTCTCATTTTCAGGCTCATTTGGCCCAGCCAGCTCCTTTTCAAGCAAATAGTGCGCACACCCCCAATTTCTCTTCGGGGCCCGAATGGTTCCTTGACTCGGGTGCAACGAATCATGTGACAAATGATTTGAACAATCTCTCCTCCTTTTTGCCGTATGACGGGATCGACCAACTTCACATTGGTAGTGGTGCGGGTATGACCATAAGCCACATTGGTTCCTCTCTTTTACATTTTTCGAATTATACAATCTCTTTGAATGATGTCTTATTTGTTCCCTCTTTCACTAAAAATCTTGTTAGTTTATCCAAACTATTACAAGATAACTCTATTCTCATTGAGTTTTTCTCTAACATTTGTGTCATTAAGGACCTCCACACTATGAAGCCTCTTCTTCAAGCCAAGGTTGACCATGGTCTCTACCCTCTTCCTTTTCAAATAAAGCCTCAAGCCTTTCTTGGTGAACGAGTTTCCATCGACTTGTGGCATGCTCGCTTAGGCCATCCCTCTTCTATGACTACCCACAAAATTTTAAATTCCAATGCTTTACCTTGTACTAGAAATAAGATGTCTTTGTGTCATGATTGCCTTGAGGCTAAATCACATCGCTTACCATTTATTTCTAGCTCTTCTTCTTCTTTCTTTCCTCTAGAGATTGTATATTCGGATGTATGGGGACCCGCACCATTAAAATCAAATAACGGTTTTCGTTACTATATTGTGTTCATTGATGATTACTCACGTTATACATGGATTTATTTTTTACACTCTAAGGATGAGGTTGTTAGTGTTGGTGTCCTAGACCCAGATCATATGTATGATATGTTTAGTTTATTAGTGAATGATTTTATCATTTTGTACCTTGAGTATTCATATTAGTGGATCATTTGAGTTGATGACTTAAATTGTAGAACTTCACAATGAATAAATTTGTTTACTCTTAAATGTCCCTTATCTTGGCAATCAGCAAGGTACACTGGTTGATCATATAAGATAAGTGTAGTGATTAGATGATGGCCATGTTTTACAGGTTATACGATAAGGAGTTATCGATCTAATCACACATGTGCATACATGGAGATGTATGGCACTGGACAGACCTAAGAATGAAATATCATATGGATTGTGTTCTGTGTCATTGATATTTCATTGTGTCTAGAATTCTTTGGTTGAGATATTTATTTTTCTTACATAAGGGATGTATATTGTTGGTACTGTCCAACGCTCTCTTTAACCAGGAGTTATAAAGGCAGTTACTGCAGTGCATATAACTTATGCGGAAGAACGATACGTATCAAGAAACCATTGTCCCTTATATGTTATATAAGCGATGATATCTCTGGGCCCCTTGATAAAGTTTGTATTATGTGCATGCAATATGATTATATGATAATCATATCATAATTAAACTTAAGGAAATCAAGAAAGAATAATTAGTAAGGATGACGCATTCCTACCTTATGATTATTTAGATATCATGTGGCAAGGAATTGACACAACAACATTTTAATGTTACAGGGATCGTGATTTTGCATTGTGCTTTTTCATCCACATCATTTGGGTAATCAATATACCATGGCTAGTTGTATCATTGATTTATGGAATTAAAAAGTTTAATTCCATTGCCATAATGATGGGATCCCATAGGGTCACACCATATGAAAGATTAAAAGAAAATATATTAATAAAGCATATGTGATATGTATATAATATGTGCTATGTTAATTATAAGGAGTTATAATTAATTTGTACAAATTATATGTTATTAATATATGAACAATTTTATGACATAGAGATGTTGTAAAATAATCCTAGTAATATTTAAAGTATGTGTGACATATTTTAAATGATTTTTTGACACATGAGAGATGCATATAAATTAACATAGAATATTAATTTATATGTTGGCCTTTTAATGTATGGAATTGTGGACTTAATTAAATATTAATATGATTAATATTTTTAAGCCCAAAGCCCAAATATATGCTGGAGAGAATTGATTAGTGATGGCATGATTTAAGGGATATTTAAATATGTCATTAAATCTAATCAATCTCATTAAAGAGGAAAGAAATTTCTGGACAGATTTTTTTGGTAACTTTGAACTGGAATTTGAAAGGGTAAAACCTAATCATTCTGGACGTATGACCTATGTAATCTGTAGCCCTTGGGGGGTGTTTGGTTTGTGCTTTTAGAAGGTGATTCCCTGCTATTCTAATGCCATGCTATTGTATTACCATGTTTGGTGAAAGTAACAAAGGCATGGATATGGTAATACGTGATTGCCTTGGCATGAGGATTCCATAATTCATGGCTATCACGCTAGCCATATTTACCGTGGATTTTCTCTATTCCCGCCGGATGGAAATCACTCCGCGCGCAGATTTCTTACTTATTATGTCGATATTACTCTTTCCCCTTCTCCGATGTTTCCAACTCTACATGATAAAAATCTAGCCGCTAACCAAGAGAACTCTGCCTCCGCCTCCTCTCCATCTCTGATTTCCTGTGCTTCTCTCTTTCAGGTTCTCTTTCTCATCTTTAGGAAACAAAGTTATGCTTTCATCAATTTCAACAATGAAAGCGTCAATTCATTTACCATTGAAAACAAATTTATGCTTTCATCAATATCGTCCTTTTTATAATTAGCTACTACTTTTAATTATGCAAAACAACTTATGTTTTCTTGTGCACACGAGTTGTTTGACGAATTGTCACAAAGAGTACTACTTAGTTTTTTTCCACATCAATTGTACTTTAAAGTGAGCAGGCAAATAAGAAAAATTATACTTTCTTTTGGCAATTGAAAAATTATACTTTAAAGTCCTGCAGTCATGAAAAATAGTTTGTTGGCAATTGGAAATATGGACCAGTTCACTGGCAAATAAATCTCAATATTTGCTTAAGTGGATAAAAACCAACTAAATTAAAAAGGTTTGTGATTATAATCTGTGGTATCAACTAAATTTATAATCTTAGTATCAAAATAAATTAAAAATGTTTGATATTATAGTATGAATGTGCAGTATCATTTACAAGCAGAGACCATAAACTTTTTCTTTACAACAGTACATATAGGTGATTAATAGTATAAATGAGCTTATAGTATTTATCAAAGTAAACTGTTGGGTGCTAGTTGGAATAACCTATCTTGGTAGTATATATCAATGGTATAGCCTGATATAATTATTTATAATTTTTTTATTCTATATTTTATATATTTCAACATTACTTTCTTCATAAAAATTAAGACATTTTCTTTTGCGTAGACATGGATGGACAGCAAATCGATCAGAGTAACAACAATACTAAGCATATGTGGGATAAGTAGGAAGATGATAAGTTAATAGAGTGTTTGCTTCAACTTTCAGAATCAGGAAATTGGAGAGCTGATAATGGCACGTTTCGGAGTGGCTTTCTGCAACAATTAGAGAAATGGATGCATGAAAAGATTCCAAATTGTCAAGTGAGAGCTACCCCTCACATTAGCTCTCGAATGAAGCTATGGAAGAAACAATATTATGCACTTTCTGAAATGCTGGGACCTAATGCAAGTGGATTTGGATGGAATGAAAGAGACAAATCCATATGTTGCGAGAAAGGTGTATATGATGATTGGGTTAAGGTAAATCACTTGTTCAATAGTTATTTCTGCAATGCATCTCTTTTTCATTTAACTGCTGATTACTAAAGGATTTTGAACTTCATGTACAGAGCCATCCAACTGCTAAAGTCATTTCCTTATTTGGAGGAGTGGTCTGTTGTGTTTGGCAAGGATCATGCCAATGGATCAGGAGCGGAGTCGCTAGCTGATGCAGTGGAAGATATTGAACGAGAGGAAACAACTAATGAAGATGGAGCAAGAAATGTTGAGGTAGACATGAACAATAATTTAGACAATGAGGAGTTGGTTAATAGTCTCATGAATGGAGGTCAATCAAGCATTTCACCAACACAAAGAGGTGACGATAGCTCGTCTAAAAGACCTAGAAAAAGAAGGCTTTCAAGTACAGATATGCTTAATGAGTCAATTGGTAAAACAATATGCTCTATGGAGAATATGTTTGGAACAGCTAGTGACAATATTGCAAAATTAGCCGGTTGTTTTCAATTCATGGCAGACGACGCAGCTAGAAAAGATGGAGTGTCTGCAGAAATTAAAAAAGTACAAGGCTTAACTTTATTAGATCGTATAAAAGTTGGGGCTATTATTTCAGGGGATACTAATAAGACCAATTATTTTTTTTCTTTGGCTGATGATGATAAGCCAGAGTATGTGAGTTGGGTCTTAGGTGGTTGCAAGATGTAGCAATTTTGTAAGGGCGATTTGAGAAATTGGTCATACTTGTTGTCATTCATGTTTTAATTAGGAGTTGTCATGTTTTATTAATAATGGTACATGGTTCTTACTATGATGAAAGTAACCAGTGATGTAGCATGCAGGTACTTGTAGTATTGGTGGATAGCAGTATGGTATCTCAGTGTTTTGGTATTGGAAACATAAACTTAATATTTGCAGTGCAGATGTGCAATGTGTTCCTTTTCTTATTCTATCTTTTTACTAATTTTTGCATAGTTTAGCAGTTGAGGGTTTGTCAAGGATAAATTCAAGATACAATTATGTTTCAACTGATAATTGTGGATATTTGAATTCAATTGTTGTGTAATTGCACTTGAGGTTAGTCAGAGCAAACATTAAGGTTGTTTCTGTCACAACTGTATGATTGAGCCTAAATTCAGGAGAGGGGTAGCTTAGGAATTCTTTGGATTACATGGTGGTATTTGTTTTGTATGATCATAATATATCATATAAAATTACAAGCCAGTACTATCTTTTTTGAGGAAGCCAATACTACTTTTATTTATAATTAAATCAATTTTGCATTTTTTAGGGGTTCTCCTCTACTGACGTAGTATGTACCATATATTTTTACCAGGTATAGCTATGTAGTACGTACCATATATTGTTACTAGAATAACCTATCTTAGTAGTATATACCAATTAATGGTACCGGCAAACACCGAACATGGTAATGACATGGACAAAATTTAGTTAATAATTTAAAAGCAAAGAAGAGATGTCTCAATAGCCATTGCAATAGTCATGTGCAAACCAAACATGGTAATGACATTCCTTGAGATGATAAAAGCGATAGCCATGTGCGAACCAAACATGGTAATGACACATTTCCTGGAATGGTATTCCATGGTATTTCATTCCCTGGAATTCTTCTATTCCCTGGAATAGTCTATAGCGCAAACCAAATGCCCCCTTGGAGTCTAGAATCCAACGGTGAAGATTATAAGTCATTTGGAGTTACCTAGAAAAAGATATAAGAGTTTTAGTACTGAAAGGTCAGAATTTTTCTGTGAGAAATATCTTGGCCGAAATTTGCTCTTTTCTCCTCTCTCCCATTTTTCTCTCATGTGTTGAGATCTAGAAATCCTCTAAAAGTTTTCAGAAATTAAGAAGAGGGTTAAACTAGGATTAAGGTTCTACTTGTTAATCTCTTACTAGCCTTAGAGATACAAGTATTTCTTTAATCTTTCGGTGGATACCTAAGGAGGCTCGTCATTTGAAGGGCTAAAGCACAACCACCGTTGAAAGAGAAAGGGAATAAGAAGTTGCTAAGCAAGACAACCCTTCTTGATTTGATTTAGAGATCAAATCCAAGGTATTATATGTTATTCCCTTCCTCATTAGGCTAATTAAGATTGTTTCTTGCACTACAATAACTAGATCGTTTGTTTTGAGTCGAATAAAATTTTTGTTTTATTCCTTGCTATCTAAGCATCAAAACTTTCAGAGGTTTTGCAAGTGTTTTCTTCCTTCAAGAGTCAAGTGGAAAATTTGCTTCAACACTCGATTAAAATTCTCCGCACGGACGGCGGTACGGAGTACAAGCCAATTTCTCGCTCTTTCCCCTCTCTCATTCATCAAACTTCTTGCCCTTACACCCCACAACAAAACGGGGTGTCGGAACGAAAACACCGCCACATTGTGGAACTCGCTCTTGCCAATATGGTGCATGCCTCTATTCCCGAACGCTTTTGGGACGATATTTTTGCAAGTGTTGTTTATTTAATTAATAGGCAACCCTCCACCAATGCTTCTTTCTCACCTTTCTTTAAGCTTTTTCGAAAACAACCCGACCTCTCTTTCTTGCGGGTTTTGGGCTGCTTGTGCTTCCCTTATACACGGCCCTACAATGATCACAAACTACAACCTCGGTCTAAGCCATGCATTTTTCTTGGTTATCCAAGTTCTCAAAAGGGCTATAAATGCTTGCATCGTGACTCTAACAAAATTTTCGTGTCTCGACATGTTATTTTTGATGAGTCTTATTTTCCTTTTAAGCATCTCAGGTCTGGAAATGATTTGGCCGAAAATTCTCAGCCTCAGCCTCAACAGTGGCTCCCTCTGTTTAATCCACCTGATGGTTGTGTGCACATGCAGCACAAAGAGCTCCACTCTTCGGCCTCAAGGGATCCCCATTCCTCTCCAGCGACTTCTCTTCCTATTGGTTCTCAGCTACTTTCGGGTCCAGCTTTGCCTGCAGCGGATCCAGGCCACTCTGCGCCATCTCCCATTTCTGCCTCTCAGCCTTTTTCGGGTCCAACTACAGCTGCAGCGGATCCAGGCCCCTCTGCGCCATCTCCTTTTTCTACCTCCCAGTCTTTTTCGGGTCCAACTACAGCTGCAGCGGATCCGACACTCACTCTCTCTCTCTCTAGGCGGGTCCAGCCCATTGGTCCCTCATCTCTTTCGGGTCCTTCCCCTCCTGCAGCAGATCCTACCCCCATTCAAACTTATCAGAGGCGCGCCAAACTTTCTGCTCACAGAGAACCCCCTATTTCTATCCCGAATACCATTCTTCCTCCAATTTCTTCTCCTCAGCTCAGTAAATCTTCCTCTCTTCACCCTATGATCACTCGCAGCCGTACTACCAAGCCACTACCTGATCAGCTTGCCTTACTGACAGAATCTTCTCTAGAATTTGAGCCCAAAACATTCACTCAAGCTAAATCACATCCCCATTGGATCGAGGCTATGGCAAAGGAACATGATGCTCTTCTCTCTAATCATACCTGGGATTTAGTTGCTCCCTCTCCCAATCAAAATGTAATTGGTTGCAAGTGGGTTTACAAGATCAAAAGACGTGCCGATGGCTCTCTCGAACGGTACAAAGCCCGACTTGTGGCTAAAGGCTTTCTTCAAGAAGAAGGGATTGACTACTTTGAAACCTATAGCCCCGTTGTGCGCCCGACTACGATCCGACTTGTTCTAACCATTGCTCTCACACGTGGTTGGCCTCTTCGACAACTTGATGTTCAAAATGCCTTTCTCCATGGCAACCTTCAAGAAACGGTGTTTATGCAACAACCTCCCGGATTTGTCGATCCCTCTAAACCTCATCATGTGTGTCGCCTTTCCAAAGCCATCTATGGTTTAAAACAAAGCCCTAGGGCATGGTTCAATGCTCTTAGCAATGCCCTTCTCAATCAAGGTTTCAAAGCTTCTCGATATGACCCTTCTCTCTTTATCTCCTCTTCTCTCATTGTTCTTGTATATGTTGACGATATTATCGTTACGGGATCCTCCCTCGAGCTCATTCACTCCCTAGTTCATACCCTCCAAAAGCAATTTCCCATCAAAGATCTTGGCCAACTACACTTCTTTCTTGGCATTGAGGTCCAACCAACTTCTAACGGTTTGCACCTTTCTCAAACCAAGTATCTCAAAGATGTTCTAAGTCGTGCCAACATGCTTCACTCCAACCCCCTACCTTCTCCCATGGTACCTAACACCTCTCTTTCTAAGTTTGATGGTGATCCCTTTGATGATTCGCATCTCTATCGCTCCATTGTTGGCGCTCTCCAATACGCCACTCTCACCCGACCCGACATTGCATTTGCGGTTAACAAAGTGTCCCAATTCATGCAATCCCCTACTACCACTCATTGGGCTGCCGTGAAGCGCATACTTCGTTATCTAAATGGTACCTTGACCCATGGGATTACTCTCCAACCGGCCCCCTCTCTCTCCCTTCATGCCTATTGTGACGCGGATTGGGCCGGTTCCATTGATGACCGCAAGTCAACTTCGGGGTTTTGCGTTTTCTTTGGTGCTAATATTATTTCTTGGAGTTCCAAGAAACAACCCACCGTTGCCCGATCGAGTACCGAAGCGGAGTACAAGTCACTTGCAATCACTAGTGCCGAAATTGTTTGGCTTCAGTTTTTGTTGGCCGAAATGCACATCACTCTCCCTTCTTCCCCGACTTTGTGGTGTGACAACATCGGTGCGACCTTCTTAGCCTCTAACCCTATGGTGCATGCTCGTACGAAGCATGTTGAAATCGATTATCACTTTGTACGGGAACGGGTGGCTAACAAATCTCTTCGTATTCGCTTCATCTCTTCAAAGGATCAACTTGCGGACATTCTTACCAAACCACTTGCCACTCCTCGCTTCAGCCTTCTCTCTTCCAAGCTGACCCTTTGTACCCTCGGTTCAGCTTGTGGGGGGCGTAATAGAGCAATTAGTTAGTTACTGTTGTAATAGGAGTTAGGCTAGTCAATGCTGACTGTGTAGTTAGTTAATGGCAGCACTTGTAATTAGATGCAATATTAGGATTAACTGCTGCCTATATAAGAGCAGTCTCCTTCTTGTAAGAATCATTCAAGATAATACAATAGATTACAAATTCCTCTCTTCTGCTTCTCTTTCCTAATAATATGGTTACTGTACAATTATTCTGTCTTTTCAAATTACAATTGCGTAACAAAATTTGGATATATATTTCTTCAATTAAAACTTCAAGAAGAATAATTGTACAGTAACCATCCTAGAAACTAGAAAGCCATGGATTGATAAATAAAGCTATCAGTAATGGTTTACATCTTAGAAAAATAAACTTACCTACTCCATGATGTTTTTTGTCTGCCACCAGTAACTACCGAGTGCACTCTGATACACCAACCCAAGGGAATTTCAATTAATCTAACAAAAGTGAGGTCCAAAAAGACAGGAAAACGAATTAAACTTGAATTAATCAGACACATGGAAAACATATACCTTTTTTTTAACAAAAGTGAAGTCCAAAAATGCCTCACCGATTTCTAACTGAAACAAGAGTTACAAAAGAGTACATTTACTACTATGGAATTAAAGACAAAATACTAAATTGTTGAAAACATCAATTTTCTAAATTCACAAAAACTTCAGCCTTTTTCTCCCAGAGTGCTTATATTAGATCTCTGCTAAATCTTCAACTTCCATAATTGGTCCAGACTCGGTTGTGGGATCAGAATCCTCTTCCTCTGTCATCACTGTACCTAAAACTGGTATTAAAATCTTAATATGCAAACGAAGAATAAGAGTAAGGTTAAAGCATATTTTGTCACATCTACTCCTACACCACAAAAAGCTAAATTATAATTTTGGCAGCTATACAATGAACATATATAATTTAAGTTTGAATCCCTAAAACACAATTTGTTTGTCTCTAACCAAATAACCCCATAATATTGTTCCTTTAACTAATTCAATAAAAGGTTTATCTTTTGAAGGAATATAAACATCTAATACTATAAAACATTAACAGTTTCACAATTAAAAACAAAAACCATTAAAATTTGCTATCCAACTCCAAATTAATTTGAAAAACCAATAGACAAATAACAAATAAAATATTTGGAAAACATATAACTAATTGAAAATTTCTTTCTTGGTTTCTCTATTGAGTTGTCTAGGCTACCCCTGCAACACTGGGGATGTCCATTTGAGCACCACCAGAGACAAACATGAGTGCCCTTGACTACTGATCCCAATTGTTCTCCCATATCAGGAAATGGAAACCCACAATAGTGCAAGCTAAAACCTGAGGTATTGTCAGAAGAATTAGGTACGAATCATAGATGATGACTCAAAACTTCAAATGCAATGAGTGGTACAACTTCATAATGATTGAAAAAAAATAGGTCTGAACAACTGAATAAACTGGCATGTCACTAAATAAAATGGTTTGAACTGAAAAAAATGTTTATTTTTTTTTTTTTTTTAAATCATGGGTTGGAGGTCAACCCACCCAACACATTTTCAAACCCCTGTATATATTACAGAAAATTTCCCCACTGTGGGTTTCGAACCATGACCTCTCTTATGGGAGCCATGTGCCTTCACCACTAAACCAAAGACATGTTCTTATCTGAAAAAATGATAAAGCACGCCAATTATGGTTATATGGTTTAATCATCTTAGAAATCCTTAATCAAGTGTCAGAACATAAATTGATCTATTTGACCAAAAAAAATAAAAAATTTGAAAAAATCCAATGAAGTGGGCCAGCTTGGATGCTGCTAGAATAGATACTAGCTAGTTTTTGGTTGTTGTTACCATAAAATTGAGTTGGACACCAATAAATTAAGACTCACAGGAAGGAAGGAAGGTGCCTGATTGTAACTTCTTCTTCTTATGGCATTTTATTGGAACTAATTTGATGAATTAAATTGAACTTGCAGAAGAAACAAGGGGAGAAGTTTGATCCGTTATTGCATAGCAACAACACACAAAGGAGTGTTGCATAATGGATCATACCAGTCCCCTTGTTTCTTCTCAGAGTTTGCCTCACTTGGAAAAGAGCTCACCGATGACCGACCACAGCGCAATCAATCGTGGGATGAGAATGAGAGGCTGGGATCGCCTGCCACTGCGGCGCTGATTTTAGGGTTGGGGCTGGGGAAGAAATGGCATGAGAGATGGGGAGCGCTGGGTTTCACATTCCTAATTCAATTGCTCTTTCTCATGATGGGCTTTGGGCCTCAAATCCAAATTCTATAAGATAAGATAATCTTACATACATGCTAGCAATATAGTTCCCCAGATACAGAACTTCAAAAAAGAATCAACAACAAAAAATATATATATACACACTTGCGCACGCAAAAAAAATTTAAGGAGTACTATACAGAGTTGCAAATTTTTTGAAAAAAAAAATATATTGCTGATTGTTTGATATGTTTTAGAAAGTATACAAGGAATAAAAAATTATAACTAAATTGAACAACGAAAATTAATTTCATTGCTTCTGTCAGGGGCAGAGACACTAAAAATATATGGGAGTCAATGGACACATTTTTTTTTTCTAAATTTTTGTGTTTACAAATAATTTTTTATATTGTTTAACGTAAAATACAATAATAATGTAAGATTGATTTCATTGGCAACATAAAAATTTTATATGATTAACTCCATTGTTTCAATGTATGACTCTTTCCCAGACATTAGTCAATGGCATCCGATAGCCTAATGTAATTCAGATCCTTCCCGTACTGTAATAGGGAATCTTTTACAATTACTAGCTCTTGACCATTCTTTTTAAATTGGCATGAATCTCAAAGCCCAATAATACTGCCTGCGCTAGCCCGAATCTCAAAGTGGCTGGGAATTAATCTCAAACTATAAAGTGAAGGAAATCTTTTAATATATATGGTTCACACATATATTAATCAAGAGAAACCGACAAGTAATGTTAATACACTTTTTAGTATCGAGTGCACAAATTTTGATATACTGAAATGCGCCTTAAGCAATTAAAAATGATATCAAAATCCTAATTACATAAATGCTACATCAAAACTGAAACATAATTACATTAATAACAATCCAACGATTAGCCTTTTTTTTTTTTTTTTCCAAATGGGTTTTGTTTCCAATTAATCAAAATCTATTAGCCTCTGGATTTGTTTATTACTCTATTAGTTTTCCTTATGATCGTATGAAAAATAAATAACAATTAAATTTTGTCAAAGAAAGATGATTTTATTTTGGGTACATATATTATGAAATATTTTTTTTTTAAATGTCCCCTGCGTTGCTAATGTACAAATTGTACTTTAGAAACCAATATACATCAAAATTTTCATATAAATTAAATTTGTTAAACTTTAATTAATCAGACATTAGGGAAGCAACACTGGAGATCTCAAGTTTGTGTTTTTTTCAATTGTTCCGCCTATATCAGTAGATGGAAACAACATCCTGTTTTTTCACCGTAAGGGATTAATTAATTGGTTAGTCACATCAATTTGTGCTAAGAAAAAAGAATAATGCATTATGAGTTTCCAAAAAAGTATAATGAGTATAATTAGTCCTGAATTAATGAATCCAGGCTGAGCCAGAAAACTTGGGTAAAGATATTGACAGCGTGGTTTCTGCTTCATACACTGCATAGACAATAGAGTCAAAACAGGACTTTATATGACTCTTGTGCTGCATTATGTAAAAACTACTCTGTCAATATCTCTACTCAGACAATCTGATTCATGTAAAATCTGAAGCCTTGCGACTGGGGTATGCGTTTAATAATTAACCTACCCGCTACCGTTGAGGGTAATCGGATCACTGAGTGAGAAGGGCCCCGCATCGCCAGAACAGGAGAAGATACGCAGGGGAGCAACTGGAGAGCATCTGGCGCGTTCTGTAGCAGATCTGTTGGGATAGATCAGCGTATTCTGCTGATTTGGCGCGTTCTGTAGCAGATCTGGCACGTTCTGTATTTTTCTCTTCTCAAAATCCTCAAAATTCATCAGAAGTTCCAAAAATTCTCATATTGTGCTACAAGAAACAATCTTGGAGCTTCCTAGGATCGATTGAGCCCGATTCAGAGAAGAAATGAATAGGGCCCAGGTCTGGCCTACAGGAACACTACAGCCCTGAATTCTTGCATTCACTCCCAAAGATTCCGGACTTCATCTACCCCAGCCTTGAACTGCCACCCTCTGATCTCGAAATTTATAAAGCAGTCATGGACTTGGCCCCGGGCCCTGATGGCTTTAATGCCTTCATGATTCAACACAATTGGGATGTCTTCGGCCCACTGGTTCTAAAAGAAGTTCATTCTTTCTTCAACACTGGGATTATGCCTAGCTATATTGCCAGGTCTAACTTAGTGTTAATTCCGAAAGTTGCTCAGCCAACTCAAGTGGGAGACTACAGACCAATTTCGGTCTGCAACGTCCTTTACAAGGTCATTTCAAAGGTTCTCACATCCCGCCTAAAGCCATATGTTGCCGGTTGCATATCCAACTCTCAATCGGCCTTCGTACCGGGTCGCGAAATTTCGGAGAATGTGATCTTGCTTCGGGAGGTACTTCACTCTTTCAAATCTAAAAATTATGCGAAGTCCGACTTTTTTTTGAAGGTGGATTTATCCAAAGCCTTTGACCGTATGGATTCGGGGTATTTAGAGGCAATACTCCCACTCTATGGTATCCCCCCAAGGACTTGTGGCTGGATAATGTCGTGTGTGCGGTCAGCAGAATTTTCCATAGTGTTGAATGGAGGCGGGGGTGGTTTCTTTAGCCCCGAATGTGGCCTTCGTCAAGGCTACTCTCTCTCCCCATATTTGTTCATTTTTGGCATGGATCTTCTCTCACGAAGCTTGGCTGGACTGGTTCATGCACGACTTTTGACAGGAGTGCGAATTGCCCCTTCATGTGCGCCACTCACCAACTGTCTTTATGCGGACGACTTACTCATTTTTGAGAGAGCAGAGGTACAAGAGGCGGCAACTGTAGTAACTGCACTTACAGCCTTTTCGTGTGTGTCGGGACAGCAAATTGGTCCGGTGAAGAGTTCGATCTGGTTCAGTACCCCAACAGCACAGCAAGTCAGAGATAGAGTGGCTGCCATTTTTCAGGTAAACCAAACAGCTATCTCGGTTTCTTATCTGGGTGACCCAATCTCTACCTCCTCGGGTGCTTTTGACTTCCTGATAGAAGCTTTCTCCAGACAATTAAGTGCTTGGAAGAGTAGAGTCCTAACTCAAGCGGGCCGATTGGTTCTCATCAAATCCGTTCTTCAATCGGTCTCGATCTATTTCATGGCAACTACAAAAATCACTCAAGGTGTCCTTAACAAGCTTACTTCTCTCATGAAAAAATTCTTTTGGGGAAAGGTCGACCAGCAGCGATATCTGGCTTTAATTGTATGGGATAAAATGATACTTCCTTTGGATAGAGGGGGGTCGGGCCTGCGAGATTTATCAACTATGAACAGTGCCCTTTTGATGAAGATGTTGTGGAGAATTGCCAATGGATCGGATGCATTATGGGTTCAACAAATAAAGGCTAAGTACCTGCCCAACAACGATCTCTGGCACAGTCGGCGCACCTACCGATGTTCAGTTTTTTGGAGAGCAATCTTGGCACTAAGACCCAATCTTGAAAAATTGGTCATGTGGAAGATAGGTGATGGTCATACCTGCACTGTCTTTGCCCAACCTTGGTACCGAATGCGCTTCAGCACAGACCGCAAATTTCTGGCGATAGGAGGATGACAATCAGTGAGCTGGTGGATGCTGATTCAGGTAATTGGGATGTCGAGTCCATTGCTACTAAGGTAGGGTATGCAGCTGAAATTCATATTGTAGCACACATCCAACCACCTAGAGAAGACAGTGGGGCTGATTCCCTGATTTTCCTGCATAACTCCAATGGCTGCTATTCAGTAAAGAAAGGATACTCGGCCCTGACTGGCCGGCTGACACAGCCAATAGCTTATGGGGCACAAGCGGCGGAGTCCAAACTATGGTCTTGTATCTGGCGTGAGGAGGAGGCGCCGCCCAGACTCAGACTATTTATGTGGAAGTTGGCCAATCAAGCTCTACCGGTGGGACAAGTTATGTTTTCTCGTTTCAAAAGGAGGGATCCGACCTGTTTGCTGTGTGGTCAAGGGCCCGAGACAGTGGTACATATGGCACTGACGTGTCCGTTCTCGAGAAGCTGCTGGTTTGCTAGTGACCTGACACTGACGACCGATCGCTTGGGGGGGCACATTAAGGAATCCCTGATACTGCTGGCAAACCATCTCACGGCTGAGCAGTGGTCCGGGTTGGTGGCTACTATGTGGGGAATCTGGCGGTGTAGGAATGATTGTGTCTTTCAGGGTAAGGTACCGGTTTTTGACACTGTTCAGACTTATGGGAGTAACATCCTCTGGGAAAACGGACTAGCGGCTTCACTGGGATCTAAACTGGCGGGGGACCAGGTCAATCGGACCTACCTCCAAACTGTGCCTAAAAGCGGGATGATTTGCTACTTTGATGGGTCTTGGGCGTTCGGATGGATTGGGGGTGCCGGCTATGTACTCCAACTCAATGGTACGCTTATAGCATATCGGTTTGAAAGAACTATGGTATGTGGGGCTCTCCATGCGGAGGCATGTGCGCTGCTCAATGCTTTGAATTTCGTTCTCGAGAAAGGGTACACCGAGGTTAATTTTTTGACGGATTGCAAATGTTTGGCTGAGATCTACACTGGTATGCAGCCCCCTATTGATGTTGATTGGCGCGCATCTAAGGAAGTATACGATATCTGGAAAAAGATGAAGTGTAACTCTGGTTTCTGTTGTTATCACATAGGAAGAGGCCACAATGAGATGGCTGACATATTAGCAAAAAAGGGTAGGAGGATAGGTGGTTCTTATACTGGATACACGTATCCAATTTTTCCTATAGAATAGATTTAGACATTGTAACAGGGTGCATTTTCTTTTATCCTGTCACTGTGTAGCCTACGGGCATAAATCAATCAAAAAAAAAAAAATTAGGTCTCTCTAGACTTGATCTTGTTGTAATATTGTTTGAGTTGACTTCAGATTCATTGCCACCTGAACTGAATAATAGCAGTCAAAAACCACATGAGAATATATACAACAACTTGATATAATCTCGTGTTCTTCTTACAGTTTGGCTGGATATATACAGGCACACTGTATCGCGTTTTCTTCTTACGAATAAATTGATCCTATCTTAATATATTCATTAACGAAACATATATCAGTCCAGTTGAAATAAAGATTGATACTGAGAGAAATTAAAAAATTAGTATTGTTCACTATGCTAAAATCTGGCCCTGGGTTATTGTTAGAAGAATTTAGTTAAAAATCACCAAAGATGTCTCCTAAAATCATGGTTTGGAAAATCGGCCGATACTGAGTCAACTCGGCCGACTCAACTCGGTATCGGCCGTCACCGATCCGATTTTCACCCGAGTCTCGCGCCCGTGCGAGTTTTTCAGCAAAACTCGGATGAACAGTGCTTGACTCGGCTGAGTTAGCCGATTTTTAGGCCGAGTCAACCGATTTTACACCGAGTTGAGCCGATTCAAGGCAAAAATGACCGATTCTCGCCAACTTGGACCGAGTCTCAGCCGCCTATGCCGTCGCCAACTTGGACCGAGTCTCATTATACCATTTTTGTAACTCAAATCGGACCAATTTTGTATTTTTGGCAAGACAGTGGAAAGAATTTGGGAATAGAAAGGGGGCAGTCGCGTTTCACAAAGGAGGAGGTTAAATGATTATAAAATTTTGAATAGTCTTGGTGTACATATGATGTATAGTTTTGTTTTGAAAATATAACATGGTTTTATTGTGGACCATGTAGCACGTGATTTGGTGCAGCCCAACGGATTAAATGCCCCATTTACAACGACAACCCTGTAATTTTGAAATCCAAGCATTGCAGTGCTTGGAAATTAAAATCAAGCCCCTAACACCGAAGTTTCTTCACAAATAAGCCCCTGGAATGTATTTTTACACTCTAAACCACCTAAAAACCCAAAATTATGCCCGAAGTCATACTTTACAAAGCCCTCAAAACTTAATTTCTCTCACAAATAAACCCCTGGCGCCTAGAAAATTGACAATAATTGTGGAACCCTATTTAAAACCTAAAACATTAATAAACCAATTGATTCCATTATGCTAGTATGAAATATAACATTTAAGAAGATAATGGAGGCTTCCATTTTTAAGTAATGGAGAAAAATTTACAATGGAAAGAAAGACTTTACTCCTTCATTAAAGAGCAATTAATTTGCGGTATGAATTGATTAGCATCATACGGTGCTTATCACCCTTTGGACAAAGATGGTCCAAAGGGCTTCGGACAAGTTCTGCACCCGTTCTGAAATATGGACTCGGTTATTAACATGATTTTATTAAAAAGGGGTGTGCGGTCTAAGCAATAAACAGTTATTAAATAGTAAATAGGGACAGTAATTAATAATAACATAGTTTTATTATTATTATTTTTATTTGACTAAATTATTTTTTTATTAAACATTTGACTAAAGTAAATGGTGAACAGTATTTTGTTTTATTTATTTTTTATTTTGACTTAACGATGAGATGATCCAGCCAGCTCGGCATAGCTTCTGGCAATAAAAAGTGCATTCTATTTGTAATGCTTGTATTTTATTATATAATTAGTGGATTATTTGAGTTTAATATTTTGTCTTAACATAGTTTTTCTACAAATTATTTTTTACCAATTTTTTTCTACTTTTTGGCTACAAAACAAGCTTCTGCCAAAAAAATCCGAGTTACCGAGTCAACTCGGCCGATTCCAACCAATTCATCAGATTCCGATTCCACGGTCAAGAACCTGATTTCGATTTCGATTCTGAGCTTCAGAACCATGCCTAAAATAACTCAAAACTTCATGCAGTGACTGGTACAACTTCAGAATGACTGAAAACTAATTGATCTGAACACTAAATAAATTGTCATGTCACTAAATAAGTTGGTCTCAAGAGCTGAAAAATGATAGATTGCTCTCAAGAAATAAATAAATGGGAGTGAGGCTATGGTGCTATGCATAGCACGGATTGGGTCCGTGCTACGGCTCAAAATTTGACTTTTCAAAATTCTAACGGTCGATCCGAACTGTTCAACATGATTATAAAATGAATATGTACTTGCAAACCAAATTTTACATTTTTTCGAATTTTTTTACTATTTTTTTAGATAGGCTATTTTTGGATGGTCCAGAATGTTCAGATCAAGTGATTTTCGAAAAATTAGTAAAAAAATTCGAAAAAATGTAAAATTTGGTTTGCAAGTACATATTCATTTTATAATCATGTTGAACGGTTCAGATCGACCGTTAGAATTTTGAAAAGTCAAATTTTGAGCCGTAGCACGGACCCAATTGGTGCTATATATGCATAGCACCGTAGCCTCACTCAATAAATTGTATCAAAGTAAAGCTAAATTCAAACTAAATACATTTCATTAACAGACTCAAAAATTGGAGGATTCGTCACACATAACTTGTAGCTCACCTATACCAGTAGAGGTTCCATCAAGCTGAAATTGAGTTTGTGATTCAGGTGGTACACCATTTGTACCAGTAAGAATCCTGAAAAGCTCCCTGAACAGGTTTTGTGCTTTTAAGAGTCATAGTTAATTCCTCCTTCAACTTAATTAAACTAAATTCTAGTTCTGGACTAACAGCCATAGTCCTTGAGACCTTGAGCAAATTTTGTTGGGTTCCCAATTGCTAAAGAGTTAATGCAAGCAATATAAAGCAATTATGGAGGGAGAATAATATCATTGTCGACAATGCAATATATTCATTTCTGGACTACAACAGTGTCGAAGATTTAATCTAGTTCTTCAAGATTTAAAAAAAAAAATAGGAAACATATTTGCATTACTGCTAATTTAAGTTGCAAAACTTAAAGTGAACAGTTTTGTAGTTCTCCTGCAAATCAAATAAACATTTATATGGCCAAGATATCCAATTAAGGACAAATCTGTAATAAGAAAGGATTACCAAAAAAAAAAAAAATCAATGAACCTGAAATGCCCTCCACAACCTTAAATTAGTAAACTAGGGTACAGTAACTCAACCTGGTACACTGACATGTACCACTACTGAAAAGAAAAATGAAACATAAAAGATAAGATCAAAAACATTTAATCTAGTGAAAACAGGTTCTTTAACAGACAAATTGCACACCTTATGTCAACTAGAGTTGTGCTTGAATTAAACCTTAACCCCTTCACTTTAGCAGTTTTGCACATTGGCCCTTTTGAATTGCAGATATTATCTTTTATTATTTTGTCTCAATTGGTCATATATATAAGCATCAAATATACTATTGTTGAAACAAATGTTGTACCCAGATAAAACTTCAAATTTCTATTTCCAACTTGTACCATACTTAACTTTCTTGTTATTTTTTTTGTTTCACTATTTCACATGGAATTGTTAATTGTTTAATATACACTTTTCAAACTTTTTAAATAACCCTCCTCCTCTTGTCCGGGCTTGGGACCGGCTATATCATTTAGATATAGGCGGAATTAAAAGTTTGAAATGTTAGTATCTCTCAAATTTAATTTAATTTAAAAAGAAATATAACAGAAATTAATGTGTATTGATTTGAACTAATTTGGACATGCAGCAATTAAGTGCTCAAAACTTCATAGGCTTGATTTTGTAAGACATGTTATAGTAAATTTGGTTCGTTATATAATTAATTGAAAACTGAAAATAAAAAATTTGAAGTTTTGGTGAACCTATGAAAAGGAAATCCGAAATTCTGTTACGCGTAGCATCAAATAAGAGATGTCCTGAGATAGAAGGGAATTAAATGGGACCCGCTGCTCAGTAATCCAGCCACAGCTTGGTCACTTGTTATTAAAATTTGGGCCAGATTGCCCCTTCGCACGCAGGTTCTGGAGGGACCTCCTGGCTAGACACGATATCAGCGTGTCTGGGGGGTTGAAATCCTTAAGATCTGGTCCAGTCCAGCCGGTCGTTTGACACGGCTAGAAAGATCTTTCTGGGGGGGTGGTTTGGACGGCAGGAGTTTGGACCCTTTGAAAGGAAAGGAATAAGAGGTTCTTCTCAAACAAAAGGAGACCAGTGAATCTATTGTTAAATGATACAACTTTTGATATTTTATCATGGACGCGCTTCATATAGAAATGAGGGAGGTGCACCAGATGGGGGTGCATACTACACAATGCTGGCAGCATTGGTTGCAAGTTAGTTACAATACCGACTGTGTACTTTTTCCTTTTTATGGAGGGTGCTTTTTCTGAATAAATTGTGTAAATACTACTCTTTTTTTAATCAGTATATTTGTTAGCGGCAATCTTTGCCGCTAACTATAAAAAAAATAAAAAATTTGGACCAGATGGAAGATGCTACTTGGATTAAATTATTTTGGGCCTACTGAAATTGAAAAATGTTGGATTTGAAATTTAGGGATTGAGGAGTCCATTATATTCGTTGAGAAAAGTGACAGGATCCTGGAAAAATATTTATAGACTAAGAAAACTAATAATAACATCTGATTGTAAAATAGAAATAAAGTTACGAAATATTTGATATTAATATTATATAGTTCATAAACAATGGTTTATATGCATTGTCACGTTTGTAATTTTTATAAAAGTTTAGAGCAAACATAATTTATACACTGTTCTAACTTTTTTGGATTAACAATTTTTTTTAGTAAAAGTTGGAAGTCAAGCTACCAAACTATTTAATATCTACAAAGGATTTGTCCATCCAGATTTCGATCCTGCGACCTCGTGCACGGTACTAGGATATTGTTTTTGCCACTATATTAAAGGCTGGTTCTCTAGATTAACAAATTTAATATTCGATAAGCTATATCGTTCGTAAAAAGGTTATACTTATTGCGTTTTATTTATCAAATTTTCTTGTTTTCAGTTATTTCTCAGCAAAAGTTCTACAAAATTCTCAAATTGCAACCAAATTGAAATTGAGGACATAGCAAACACACTATGTTTGGTGGATATTAATCACTAGGTACCTGTTCGGCAACATGGATTTAGCCTCCTTAGAGTTCCTTAAGACCTTAAGCGGACCGAACAACTTTTCCTTAGGCAGGCTTAAACCTTCTCCTTAGAGTCAACAATTAAGCCCGGCTCCCACCTTCCTTAAGAAATTTTGCTCCTTAGCGCCTCCTTAGAGCCCAAAAGTGCTTTTTATTTTACAGTTCTGCCCCCAAACCAAGCAGCTCCTTAAGCCCCCTTCTATTATTTTATATAGTTTTCATCCTGTCTCTCTGAACGGTTCCCTAGACGCACGAAGAAGAAAATCCATCCACCTCGCCTCAGTCGCGAGTTCGTCTTCGACAAATTAATTAATTCGAAGGCACTGGAAGCTTCAGACCGAGTCGCTCTACCGATCGAGATCCAATTTAACTGGTTTCGTTGCCTCGTTATGTTTGAAATTCTCTCTTAATGGTGGGAGAAGCATTAAATTTCTCCGTTGAGGTTTTCTTTGTTCTCTTAGTTGATTTTCTTTGTTCTATTCTCATTGTGTTGTTTTAGAAGAGTTTAATTATTGTTGTTGCTTTGTTTTCTCTCAAAACCAAAATTTAAAGTTCTCCTTTTTTGTCTCAAAACCAGACTTGCCTTTGAGACAATACTTCTGTTTTCTATTAAGGAAACGAAATTACATGAAAGCTGGTACATTCATCAAAGCGGTTTTGATTAATGATGATCGATTTTGAGGGATTGATGGCATTCTATCACGGGCTTTGGATTTTGGGGTATTGATCGAAACCATAAATTTGGGTATATAATTAATTACTGTGATTTTCTGAAAGCATGGCTAAAATTTACGAAGTATCAATTAATGAAATTTATAAGGTGAATATAATTATTTGGCATAGTGGGTATTGGACCTATTGGTACAAGTGGTGATTTTCTAATTACTGGTACTATTACTGGTAAAATTTCTAAGTACTGATAAACATGTTGCTACTGGTAAACTGTAAATTACTATCAATACCCTCTTTTTCTAAATGTTTAATTAATGAAAATTTCTATTGAATAATGTTGGTACAGTGTGTACTTCTTTGATTAATTAATATTCTTCTATTTGTGTATTGAATTTATATTAAAGAAACAGAATTAATAGTCTTCACATGTGATGGGCAAGATAGTCTTTTACTTCTTCTTTAATATTATAATAGACATTCTTAATCCTCGATACTTGCCGAACGTGAGTTCCTTAGTAGAGCTTAAATTCTTAAGCCTCAATCTCTTAATCCACCCTGCCGAACACCCACTAGAGGTTCATTGTGAAAGGTCGTAATTTGGCCTCTAGATTTGACTTTGTCGTAATTTGTTTGAGTTGACTTCAGAATACTGCCACCTGAATAATAATAGTAAAAACCACATGATTGAAAAAGGAAACAGCACAGAAAACAACTTGATCTAATTAACCTCATGTTCTTCCTAGGAATCTGGCACTGAATCTTTTTCCTTTTACTTCATTCTATCTTAATATATTAATTCATGAATGAAACAGATATCAGTCCAGTTGAAATACAACTTGGAACTGAGTGAAATTAAAAAAATTGTACGGTTGACTGTATGCTAAAATCTAGGTATTGTCAGAATAAATTTAATAAAGAATCACTGAAGATGTCTTTATAAATTACTAATAATTCAAAATGCAACGACCGGTACAACGTCAAAATGACTAAAAATTGAAAGGTCTGAATGTTGGAGACAATTGCAGAAGTGTTCAAGAAATAATTTTGTCGAACAACTTGTGGACATACGCCAATAGCTGACCAATTGGAGAAAAATGGAACACACACAAAGAAGCCAACCACAACAAGCAATCAAGCACAAAAAATAAAGAGAAACACAAAGAAAATCAAGCAATCAAGCACAAAGAGAGACACAAGATTTTACGTGGAAACCCTTGCGGGAGAAAACCATGAGAGCACAGCACAAAATCACTATATCATGGAGTCTTTACAATACAACAAGATAATATAGCCAATAACACTCTCTCACACTATCTTACAATATCATACACTAACTTGAGTTTGCCTGGTGTATTTTGGTGAGATTAAAACAAGAGAGCAAACCCTTAAAAAGCTTGCAAAAGAGGCTTCTTTCTTCTAACAGAGAGACATGGCTTCTATCCTTTTCTCTCTTCAATTTCCTTTTCTATTCAAAAATGTTATTTCCATGAAAAAGCTAATGGTCTGAAGCCCATTTCTTTTGGCATAACGATATTCAACACTGAAACCTGAATAAATTGTCATGTCATGAATTAATAACCTGAATAATTAATTTAAGTGGCCCAACTTAAAGTGCATTGCAGTAAAAATCTGTCACAGGAAAAAAGACTACCAAAACAAAACAAAACAAGAATCTACGAACCTTAAGACGACTAATTAGAGAGTTACTGTAGTTTTGGTGCAAAATGCTTTATAATTTATTGTTGTTCTATTCACCATTTTTTTGTTACCAAAGTCCAAAATTATTAAACCAGGGTATGGTAACTCAACATGTACCACTAACAAAAAAAAACAAGAAAGACCCGATCAAAAGCACTTAATTTAACGAAAACCCTCAATTGAACAAACCAATTGCACAAACTTATGCCAGTTAGAGTGGTGCTTGAATTAAACGTGAGGCCCTCCACTTTCGAATATTTTCTCATTGGCCCTTTGAAATTGGAAGTACTATTTTTTATTTGCAAGAAACTCAACTCAAATGCTATCTAAATTGAATAAAAAGAGCAACTAGATATTGCGTTATTGAGTTGTACCCAGAAGAAACTTCAAATTTTCCATTTGCAACTTAAATATTGCGACTGTATTTAACTATGTTGTGATAACCTTTTGGTTTCACATTTGAGCATCCAGTTGTTTTTATTCAAGTCAAAACATTTCAAAAAAAATTAATAACACTCCTCTTGTCTTGGTTTGGGACCGGTTACATCATTTAGATATAGGCGGAGTTAATTTGAAAATGTGTTATTATCTCTGAAATTTCAATTTAAAAATAAATGTAACAGAAATTAATAAATTGGGAACAAGGAGAGATATATACCTTCATGAATAAACCACAGTGGCGCGCAGTTATTTGTATCTCGTACATGGTATTTATGTAATTACATTTTTTCCATGTGCTTAATGAAGTGGAGCTTGCATAATTTCATCATCTACTTCTTTGGACATTGATCACACCTATACAACAGCAATGTGGCACGTACTTGTTGGTGGGGTCAATGTTTGTGTCAAATTTAATAGAACAAATCAAGAACACAAAACTCCCATGAATCTCCCTTCCCTCCCTTATTTTTTATATCACAGAATTGTTTTTCTTACATACTACCCTCTCTGTATAGAGAGTATTTTATATCTATCATAGGGTTTACAGCTCACCTCTATTATCTTAGAAACAAATCATACTTCAATCTAAACTTGGAAGTAAATTACACACCAATCAATTATGACAAATCAGTTATGATAAACCAAGAATATATGTTGCCAAGAATCTATGTTGGCTTCTTTCTTCATTTTCTTCTGGATCGGATGTGAACGTTGTTGTACGTATTAGCTTGTAACTTCAACAGTTTGTGATTGCGTGAGTCATCTACAAGAAGTTACACAAAGACCAACGGTTGCAAATGAGAACTTAATCAATTGCAAGAGCCATTGAGAGGATTCAAAACTTGAAATAACATAGAGCATGGAACAAACAAAAACTAGGCAGGAAATATAATCATAATAACACTTACGAGGAGGGTTGAAATAGAGTCAGAGAGTTTAGGACCGTGTAATGTGCGTATAAGTCAGCGAAGTAGGCAACTCTGGGATTTCTTCCAGCAAAGTAGCTTTGTTAATGCGAAGGTGTTGAAGGGCAGTGAGCATCACCATTGTACCAGGCAATGACCGCAGCGAGCTTGCATCCCAGATGAACAAGCTCTTGAGGCTACTACTGTTTTGTAACAACCATTCCTCTGGCAGGGCCTCCATCCCTGAACACTTGTCCACATCCATGCCACTAACAAATCTTAGACATCTAAGTGGTTCAATACGAAGGAGGCAGAGGTGATCAATATCTAGAGAACTGATCTTTAAAGAGACCAAGTTGTTTCCTTGGTTGACAGTATGTGCTTGTGGCATAGATGAAATTTCAATGAGCTTGTCACATCCACGGATGGACAGGTGTCTGAGCGATGTAAATGCCTTTTCAGAGGAAGGGATACAAGTAATATTTGCACTGTTTGCAATAAGAAGATATTCAAGTGTTGAGAGCTGTGATGCTAACTCTAGCAATGGCACATCAAGTTCACCACAGTTACCCATTTCAAGATATTCTAGTTTCGCAGGTAGCAAGATGCTCTGGTTATCAACTGTTACCAGCTTTGGGCTTCCCTTTATAACTAAGGTTTTTAGTGACACAAAGTTCTCAAATGTACCAGTTGGTAACTGAACCAAAATCTCACAGTTTTCGATGGTTAGTTCCTTAACAGATAGTAAATTTAGGTTTTTTTGCTGCAGAAATCCATTCAATGATATTAATTTGGGACATTCGGTAATCTCTACTCTTCTAAGCGATGATTTCATACATGATGGTGCTTCATCTGTAATGCTAGAACTGTGGTGCATATCTGGAAGGGAATTAAGCCCCACACTACGTACTTCAAATTTGAGAAGAGAAAAAGGAATGGTCGGTATATTGGCCAGGTTTGGGCATTCTCTGATTACAAGTTCTTTTAGATTTGGAAAGCCATAACAAATGTGTGGTCCTGCCCAGGATTCCCATTTTGGCATGCAGAAGCAACATAGCTGTTCCAAAGATGGAAAAACACAATCACTTGTCCAAATTGGAGACCTGTGGCCTGTATAATACCGAATGGTCAATTCCTTGAGATTTGGATTGGGTCGGAGGTTATCAATGACTTGCTCAGGGTCATGATAATTGCTCCCTTTAGTCCATTCCAGGGATAGTGATATAAGACTTTCCTTTTTGGATAGGTTTGCATTTGTAGCTTCAAGTGGATCCCCTACATTCTCAATTTTCTCTATAGAAAGGTATCGGAGATTGTTTAGCATCTCTAGTTCATCTATATGCTGACCACTCTCCCGTCCAACAAAAAAATGTAACTTTTGTAGAGAGGTCAACTTGTGCACTCCGTGAATTTTTTGCATTACCTCGTTGGGAAGGTTCATATAGCGTAAACTAACAAGATTGGTAATTCCAGTTGTTTCAATACCCTCATAATCTGAAAATCCATTCCAATTGGTCATTTCTAGCACTTGAAGATGGTAAAGCTTATAAAGTGAATTATGAAGCAAATATCTATATGATTGTTGATACCTATATAGGTTGACCTTTAGAAAGCGAAGATGCAACAAACTACCAATCTCCTCCGGCAGTTCACATCTACCATCTCCTTGTATGACCAATAAACGCAAAGTTTTCTTAAGTGAACCATTTGGGGGAACAAATCGATCTCCAATCAAGGTTATTACCAAGGTGCGTAAATTTGTAAGATTGAATATCCTTTCAATTTTACTTTCTGGAACAGCGACATGTTGTGCAGTTAAAGGTATATTATCAGATTCACCATTTGGTTCTACTCTGCAACATTCTCCTTTCGATACATTCTGAGCCAGATCATGCATCAAATCATGCATAACATAGAATTCAGACCAAAACCTAAAAGATTTTTCAAAGAAAGATTTTCTAAAAAGGTAGTTGAAGTATTCTTCTCCGATATCTTCAGGTCTTTCTTCTCCATGTAACTCTTGGTGTGTGAATCCGTTGGCCATCCACATTTTGATCAACTCATCTTTGTTGAACATATAATCTTGAGGAAATATGCAGCAAAATCTAAAGCATTCTTGCAAATGTGCTGGTAGATGGTAATAGCTCAATTTCAGCACATCTGCCATATCCTTAGCTTGTTCTATGTTGATCAGCGAATCACGGTTCAAAATTCTTTTCCAGTATTGGAAATTAACGTTTGAATTCAGCAAGCTTCCAATCACCTTTGTTGCTAGGGGGCTACCTCGGAGCTTCTTTACAATATCATTTCCGATCATTTGCAAATCTCTATGATTGTCAGGGTTATCACCGGAAAATGCATACTCATTAAACAGTTCTAACAACTCTTTCTCTTCCAAGCCTTCTAACAATAGATTTTCTCGTTTCAAGTTTAGCACACGAGCAAGCATGTCAGCTACTGATTTCATTCTAGTTGTGAGTAAAATTTTGCTTCCTTGTTGTACATATTCGAAGGGCACAATCAATTTCTCCCAATCACACAGTTTATCATCATTCCAAACATCATCTAGAATAAAAAGAACTTTCTTTGAAAGTACCTTTTCCTTCAAGTTTCTGTGAAGGTGATTTAATGATTCATTACCATGGCATTTTTCACCAAGTTCTTGGAGAATTTTTCTTGTTATATCTTCAACATTGAAGCTTGTTGAAACACAAACCCAAATTGTTTTTTCAAAATGATTCTCTCTGCTGATTTCTTCAAAGATTAACTGTGCAAGAGTGGTCTTCCCTAATCCACCCGCCCCCACAATACAAAAGGCAGAGATATTTCCCTGAGATGCTGGTTTCTTTAACCATTCAATTATCATGGCCTTCTCAATTTCACGGCCAAAAACTTTGATTCCGGTTGAAAGGGAAGTAGTTTCTCGATTAGAAGTGTAAACTGGCTCATTATTGGGTTTTGTAAGGCCATAAACATCTAGTGCCATTGCAAATTGGAAGAAATGGCCAACATCTGCGGCAGCCAGATCTAACATTTTCACAGTTCCCCTCAATCTCTTCAATATATCTTCACTTTTGGAAGAACCACTAAATTTTTTCTTGAGCGAGCATATTTTTTTCTTCACTAGTGGTAGAACAGTTGAAGAGGAAGATCCACTAACCTGATCTCGATTTTTCACCATGTCTTCCAGCTCCCGGTACTTGAGTTCGTCAAGCACGTCTTCAGCTGCTAAGAAAGCTTCTTTGAATTGCTCCAGCCATTCATTCACCCCTGAATTCGGGTGCTTGAATTTTAGCACCTCGGCAACACCCATGACAGCTTTGATCTTGGGAAGAGCTGCTTTCAGGCTACTTAGCTGGGATTCAGTATCGGCAGGTAGCATACGCTTTCCCAAGTACAAATAGCCCGTTTCGACTAGTTTTCTAATGATAGCAGATCCTGCCCATTGAGCAACGGTTGAAAGAGCTACCTCCATGGAGATTTTCCTCTTCTAAGAATAAAAATTTAGCAAGGGGTGTCTTGAGTAGGACGAGAAATGGATATGCCAAGAGAAATTTGATCGGATAATAATGAAAGTTGATTACCAAGAGAAAGACAGATTATTTGAGCGAGAGATTGGGAAATGAGAAACAAAGTAGCCAAAGATGAGAGAGGGAGAGATTGCTTGAGAGGAAGACAAATTGCTTTTTTTTTTTTTTTTTTTTTTTTTGCTTTTTTGTAAGAAATTTTTTAGCAAGGAGTGTCTTGTATAGGACTAGAAATAGAGATGTGAACGGAAATTTGATCGGCTAATAATGAAAGTCGATTAGCAAGAGACAAACAAACAGACAAATTTTAACTAGCAGGGTTGTTGTGTACAGAACTCAGAAATATTGTTTATGTAGTAGATTGTTGGAAGAAAGATGAATTGAGAAATTGAGATTCAAAGAGAAAAATACAGATTGTATGAGCGAGAGATTGAGTTTGGAGAAACAGAGTGAAAGACAGAGAAGGAGAGACAATGGTAGCTTTCTGGTAGATGCAAAGGAGATGAAAAAGCAATAAAGTTGAGTTCACACAGCATTTTTGGCGATCAGATCCTCTGTGGCATGCACAATCTAAACATCATAGGTAGCAATTAATTAATAAGTCTAAATACATTCAGAAAAACTTAATTACACTGTCGGTGACCCGATACACAAATTGTGCTTTCCTAGCTAGAAGCACTGTGTAATCAACAATAAAATTGTGCTCTCCGATATCTTCAGTGCTTTCCTAGAGGAAGACAAATTGCTCTTTTTTTTACTTTTTTATTTTTTTGGCTTTTTTGTAAGAAATTGATCGGCTAATAATGAAAACTAGAAGGCAGTGTGAGTCACGGATACACAAATTGTGCTTTCCTAGAAGCATAGTGTATACTAAAAAAATAAAAAGAAGCACAGTTGATATTAAAAAAAAAATGGAATATTTTGTCCCTATTCCCTTGTAGCATATTTTGTCTCTATTCCCTTGCACCCCATGACGGATTCAAATCGGACGTTTACGATTCAAAACCTAAAAATTAAATTACTTTAAGGGGATTCGGACCCAATCAAATGAATTCAGATCCAGTGAAGTAACTCAATTTTTGGGTTTTAGATCGGGACTGTCCGATTCGAATCTGTGACAATCCATCCCCAAGTGGGGTGCACACATTTCAAGTGACGAATTCGAATCTCGAGGTGATCCCGAACGACGGAGTCGAATCGGACGTTCCCGATCCAAAACCCAAAAATTAGGTTACTTTAGGGGATCCGGACCCAATCAAATGAATTCAGATCTAGTGAAGCAACTCAATTTTTGGGTTTTAGATCGCGATGTTCCGATTCGAATCTGCGACAATCCATCCCAAGTGGGATGCACACATTCTGAGTGACTGATTCAAATCTCGAGGCGATCCCGAACGATGGATTAGAACCCAATCAAATTAATTTTATTTTTAAGTTAGAATGCCTCAAAGCACTTAGTCCAAATTAATTTTATTTTACGCAAAATCGTCATTATTTGAAAAACTTGTGTTGGCAATTAATTGATACTTCTACAACCGTCCGATGATACAATTCTGCTTTAATCCCTCATTATATTTTATATAGACATGTCTTGAATATATATATTTCAATTTATTTAATTTACAAATATTGGTTAAATTAATAAGCCTCTATCGAAATAATTTATAAGTTTTGCTTTTTCAAATTACAATTACATAAAAAGATTTGTATTCGTACAATTAAAATTACAAGATAATAATTGTAGAGTACCGGAATTATCCTAGAAAGCCACCGATAAAAAAACAAACCAACTTGTAATAAATTATACCTTAGACAAAGAAACATACCTACTCCTCCATGTTGCTTGTCACTTGGATTAATTTAATAAAAGGGACTAAAGACTTTAAAAAAAAAAAAAAAACTCTATATGAGCGTGTAAAATCATAGACAAAAGTATTATAAATAATTTTATTTAGCTCATGTATTCTTGTATTTTTTTTTAAAGACTGAACAACAAATCTTTCTAAAAAGATAACAACTTCAATAACTTTTGTATGTGTTGACACTCATAATCCAAAATCATGTTTTTGCTATGAAACCAACATGTTTTATGTAATTTAGTATTTTTTTTTTCAGTTTTAACATTCAGTTCGGTTCCCATTTTTTGTTATTTATGATCATTTCATTGGATTTTTATTTTTACCTAACCGAATAAATTGATCCCGATTATAGTAATAAACACGTCTAATATTTGTAAGCAATGAGCTTGTACTTGACATGAGGGTACTATTCATTTATCTTGATTAAAATATAAAATATTTAATTTCTATCAAATTTTTGTAAGTTTTGCCTTTTCAAATTACAATTACATAAAAGATTTGGATTTCTATGATTAAAATTTCAAGAGATATAATTATCGTACATGAATCATCCTAGAAAGCCATCGATAAGAAAATAAAGCAACTTGTAATAAATTATATCTTAGAAAAAAAAAAACATACCTACTCTCTCCATGTTGCTTGTCACTTGTCAATTATTTTAAAATGGATGATACGGACAACCAAAATAGCAAAATAGAGGGTCCATTGGATGAATTCAATAAGAGGTAATAAAAATCAATTGACTATTTATAATAAAAAAAAACTCTATATCAACAAGTAATAATTTAGGAGAGTGGCTAATATCAAAACGTTTGCACCAAGGTCCTCGTGCAACCAAGTCGTTTTCGGATTTTCAAAGTCCAAACAGTCGATCCAAACCGTTAGATGTTCAATCTATATTAAAATCTGCTTGGAGACGAAATTTTACATTTTTTGGAATTTTTTTAACTATTTATTAAGCCACTTTGAAAATTACTGATCACATGATCCAGAATTTGGTTGCACTGTTTTTACTGTTCACCCGGATCAGTAATTTTCAAAGTGGCTTAATATATAGTAAAAAGATTCCAAAAAATGTAAAATTTGGTCTCCAAGCAGATTTTATATAGATTGAACATCTAACGGTTGGATCGACTGTTTGGACTTTGAAAATCCGAAAACGACTTGGTTGCACGAGGGCCTTGGTGCAAACGTTTTGATATTAGCCACTCTCATAATTTAGACAAAAATATTATAAATACTTCTATTTAACTCCTGTATTTTTGTAATTTTTTAAAGACAGAACATCAAATCTTTCTAAAAACTAAACAAATTCAATTACTTAATTTGTGTGTGTGTGTGTGTATATATATACATATATATATATATATATATAGAATTGAGCTATGATGAGACGTGGAGTAAAACAAGTTTGTACTCCATGGCACTATATTTTCATTTTGAAAATCCAAACAACCGATCCGAACCATTCAACATGTTCTCTATATTGAAATGTGCTTCGAGATCAAATTTTACATTTTTTGGAATTTTTTTTACTATTTATTAAGCCACATTGAAAATCGCTGATCCGGTGGTCCAGAAAATTTTACTGTTTTTACTGTTCACAGTGGATCAGCGATTTTCAAAATGGCTTAATAAATAGTAAAAAACTTCCAAAAAATGTAAAATTTGGTTTCCAAGAACATTTCAATATAGAGAACATGTTAAACGGTTCGGATCGTTTGTTTGGATTTTCAAAATGAAAATATGGCGTGGAGTACAAACTTGTTTTACTCCACGTCTCACCATAGCTCATCTATATATATATATATATATATATATATATATATATATATATATATATATATATATGGGCTATTGTGCTTTGCAAAGTAAATGGGGGGTTTACGTCGAGCCATATTTTCATTTTAAAAATTCAAATAACCGATCCGAACCATTCAACATGTTCTAAATATTGAAATGTGCATGGAGACTAAATTTTACATTTTTTGGAATTTTTTTACTTTTTATTAAGCCACTTTGAAAATCGCTGATCCACAGTGAACAGTAAAAAACAATAAAATTTTCTGGACCACCGGATCAGCGATTTTTAAAGTGGCTTAATAAATAGTAAAAAAATTCCAAAAAATGTAAAAGTTGGTCTCCAAGTACATTTCAGTATTTAGAACATGTTGAACGGTTTAGATCGGTTGTTTGGATTTTCAAAATGAAATATGGCCCCAAGTAAACCCCCCATTTACTTTGCAAAGCACAATAGCCCATCTATATATATATATATATATAGTATGGCTAATTTGCTTCCTGAAGCATTTTTACGAAGTGCTAACAGGGGCATATCTTAGTATTTGATGTTCAAACAACAAAATCCGAACCGTTAGATGTTCAATCTATATTAAAATGTACTTGGAGACCAAATTTTATATTTTTTGGAATTGTTTTACTATTTATTAAGCTGGTTTGCAAACTGCTGTTTTTCAATGCTGAAGAAATTTAATAAAAATAGTGGTTTTCAAATCAGTTTAATAAATAGTAAAAAATTTCAAAAAATGTAAAATTTGGTCTCCAAGTACATTTTAATATAGATTGAATATCTAACGGTTTGGATTTATTGTTTGAACATCAAATACTAAGATATCCCCCCGTAAGCACTTCGTCGAAATGCTTCCGGAAGCAAATTAGCCATACTCTATATATATATATAGAGAGAGAGAGATGGGCTACGGTGCTTCGCAAAGTAAATGGTCTTTTTTACTTCACATCATATTTTCATTTTGAAAATCCAAACAACCGATCCGAACCATTCAACATGTTCTAAATATTGAAATGTGCTTAGACTAAATTTTATATTTTTTGGAATTTTTTTACTATTTATTAAGTCACTTTGAAAATCGCTGATCCACTGTGGACAGTAAAAAACAGTAAAAATTTCTGGACCACCGGATCAGCGATTTTCAAAGTGGCTTAATAAATAGTAAAAAAACAGCTACCGATTAATAAATAAAGAAACGTGTTATATATTAGAAAAATAAGCACACCTACTCTGTGCACTCTTTCACCCGAAATTTTTATTAATAGACAAGAAAATAAAAAAATATCGATAATGAGGAAGTATTTCGTGGAAATTCGATATGTAGGAAAAACTTCATAGTCCATAACGTCCAGGGGACGTTATAGACCATCACGGCTAACTTAACAAAATCAAGTTACCGCTAATTAACAAACTCTGGACATTGTATAGTATCACGGTCTGGTCTGGCCGTTGTGGTCTATCACGGCCAGAGATATTTTATAAAAAAAAAGATATATGTGTTATGTTGGGAGCTACTTACCTAGTGTTTATGGTTGGTTTGCATTTGTATATAAGATTGACACCACTCAATTAATATTTCTTCTTCATTTTATATTTTACAGGTAATAAAGTTGAGTTCAAACAAAATTATTGGCGATCAGAATCTCTGTGGCATGCACAAACTAAACATTCTTTGTAACAATTAATTAATAAGCCTATCCACCTTCAGAAAAACTAAAGAACAGGGTTAGCAACCCGTTACATGGTATCTTAATGTTTTCGTCAAAAAAACAAATGAAAACTAGAAGTCTGTGTGAGTCACGGATACACAAATTGAGCTTTCCTAGAAGCACAGTGTATATTAAAAAAAAAGATGCAAAGTTGATATTAAAAAAAAAATTTGGGTACTTTCACTACAGCAAAACGGAGCTTCAGCGACCGGTATCAGCGACCGGTGGTGACGCCGGTCGCTGATTCTCAATTTCTCTCCAAAAATAAAGATTTTCACTCAAATTCCGGCGACCAACTGTATCAACGACCGGTATCAGCGACCGGCGACAACACCGGTCGCTGAAAGTTTTTTTTTTTTTTATCGCTGAAAAAAACGCGGCTGCTGAAAAATAAAACGCCTCCGCCAAAATCAAACCCTTCCCCAAAATCAAAACGCCCGACCCCCCTGCGCTGCCCGAAGCCCCTCCGCCCGACCCCCCGCTGGAACCCCGACCCCGATCACTGACCCCGACCCCGATCAGCGACCCCGACCCCGCTCTCTGACCTCGACCCCGACGCTGTGACCCCGACGCTGTGACCCCGCCGCTGGAGATCGGAGTGACCCCGCCGCCTCGGGTGGTGTCGGGTCTTATGCGGTCCAGCTGGCGAAGCTTGGGCCATAAATGTTGATCTGGTGAGAAGCTTGGGCCAGTGACCCCGACCACAAGGTGCTACTCTTCCTCCACTCTCATCTCTCTGAAGGATTCGCCTCCTCCTTTTCGTATCCAGGTAATATATTAAGGAGTTGATTAGATAAGTTAGCTATTATTGTTTGCCTTCATTTCTTGGAGGAACTCGCTAAGAGATGTCTTTCAACAGGTAAAGAAGCAATTTTGACACCTTTGTTGAATTTATTTGTAGTTGGAGTACCGAGCTTAATTGGGAGAAATATTAATCTAAACTTAATCTCTCTCACATGGCTTGTATGTACATTATTTTTCAAGCATGGTCAATCCCTTCGAGTTACAGGAAGGTGAATTAGAACACTCATCCCCTTTAATCTTTCTTCATTTCATTTTTTCAAACAATACACAATTACCTCTGGTAATTTTTAGTTTCTTTCTCAAAAAAAAAAAAAAAATTTAGTTTCATGTATTAACATACCACCTTGTACCAGTACTGGTACTGTATATTAAGGTAATAATACATTAGTTGTTTTATTATTTTGTCCAGGCTTGAAGCTTATCAAGCTGAGACTGGAATTGCTGAGATCAGTGATGGAAATGTCAGATTGAAAATCGACACACAGCATTTGACCGACCTAGTTTTCTGTGCTGGTTCTTTGTACCAGTTCATTGGTGAACTGGTAATTGGTTTCAATACCAACGATGTATGTATCTGTTATCAATTAAGCTTCTATTTAACTTGGGTTATTGCTTGTAATGTCATGCTTTAATTTTTTATTTACTAAATTGTTGTTTTATTTTATATTTTTGTAGGTGCTATTGCAAGCTCGTGTGGGGAGGATGGTAGAGGGGCTAGATCTAAATCTATATCAGCAATCTCTCCACCTCAAGTAGGAAACTCGAATCCTATATATCAAATGCAAGTAGATCTAAAAGAAATTTATAGGGTAATTCTACTAAATTTTGATTGATTTTTAACATGCAAAAGAATGAGTTTTATTGTGTGTTTGTGTGATGGAACCTGAGAAATTACAACCCGAATGAGTTACGGTTAAATTTGTGGTTTATTATGAGTAATCATGCTGTGGGCCCATGAAAACACGAAAATTGACTATCCTGACAGAAAAAGGGCATGTTAATACCAGTAAATTCATTACAAAGCTGATTTGAATGCACAATGTGCCTGAGTTTTGTATGTACATTATTTTGCTTTTATATAGATTTCTGTGTTTAGAGTTCAAACTATGATGATTTTTTCCAGCTAAGCAATCAAATCATGTGAGAGAGATTAAGTCTTAGTAGGGAAATATTAATATTTCTTTTATATAGATTTCTGTGTTTAGAGTTCAAACTATGATGATTCTTTCATCTCTCTGTGTTTCGCATGTTTTAAGTCTTAGTAGGGAAATATTAATACTTGGAGTAAACTCGAAATCCCAAGGTTTGCTGTATTTGAGGAGAATTTGATGTCATTACAAATATGTACTATCTTTTAAGATAAATTAGAAGAGCATAAAAAACCTTAGCTAAGACTCAAAGCTGACTTCATAATTGAAAATTCAAATGAGATAATTAGCCAAAATATCAAACTTAAATGGTGCAAATTTAAATAATAAAAAAAATTATAAAAACCTGATAGAAGACTTTCAGCGACCGGGGTTTTGACTTTCAGCGACCGTTATATTTGATCGCAGATACCTTTTGCTGACGTCAGAAAAAAACAACAGCGACCAAAAAAAAGTGGTCGCAAAAACAGTATCAGCGACCGGGTGACGTCATTCAGCGACCGGTGACGTCATCAGAAGAGTATCAGCGACAAGGCTTACAGCGACTGGGGTTTCAGCGACCGGTTTTGACTTTCAGCGACCGGATCAAGTATCAGCGGCCGGCGCCCATACTATCAGCGACCGGAATACCGGTCTCTGATAGTGCTTTTTGCTGTAGTGTTTGTCCCTATTCCCTTATAGCCAACTCCTCCGGAATCAAGTTGGAGTAGTTTCCCTCGGAATCAAATCCACCACCTTCAGAAAGACTAAGGATATGGTTGGTTGCAAAACAAGAATAGCTAGAATACTCAAATAAAAAATAACTATTGTTTGTCTTATTAGAATAGCCAAATCAAGAATAACTATTATTTGTCTTATTAAAATAGCCAAATCTTAAAACTCTTAGGAATAGCTTATTCTAATAAGACAAAAAGTTTGAATTCTCTATTCTAGCTATTCTAACCCAACCAAACACCGAATAGGCTATTCCGAATAACCTAAACCCAAAAATAGTCTATTCTCAATCCAACCAAACATACCCTAAAAGAACAGCGTCAGTGACCCGTTACACGGTAAATTACTGTTTTGGTCAAATCATCATTTTTAGGTCAAACATATGGAATCTAAGAGTCACGTGATATACAAGTTGTGCTTTTCTCGAAACACTGTGTATATTAAAAAAAAAAAAAATGGGCTTTTGTCCGTTGGAGGCTGTAGCCAATTCCTATGGAATGGTTCCCTTGAAGAGTGCATATTTTCATTTTTTTTGTCGGTTAGAATGAGTTGAAGCACTCAGTGATTGAAATCTTAATTTATTTGATTCTACCCCAAATTCTTATTATTTTACAGACGTGTTTACAAATGATGATTATTTTCATGGCAATAAAAATTATTAATACTAGAATAGAGAGTGGCTAAGGTCAAAGTGGTATGACCAAGGCCTTGGTGCTACCAATTAGTTTTTGCAATTTTAAAGTTCAAATAGTCGATTCAAACCGTTAGATGTTCAATCTATATTAAAATATGCTTGGAGACCAAATTTTACATTTTTTGGAATTTTTTTACTATTTTTTAAGCCACTTTGAAAATGGCAGATCCGGGTGAACAGTAAAAACAGTGCAACCAAATTCTGGACCATGTGATCAGCAATTTTCAAAGTGGCTTAAAAAATAGTAAAAAAATTCCAAAAAATGTAAAATTTGGTCTCCAAACAGATTTTAATATAGAGATTACATCTAACGGTTTAGATCGACCGTTTGAACTTTGAAAATTCAAAAACGACTTAGTAGCACCAAAGACCTTGGTCATACCACTTTGATCTTAGCCTCTCTCTACTAGAATATATATGTAAATAATATTAACACATTTACAGCCATGTATTGATAAAATTGTAGCGTCGTATCCCAATTGATTATATTTTGAGAACAGTTGGCGACCCAATTATATAGAAAGACAGATTGTTTGATAGAGAGATTGGGATATTACATATAAGAAACTGAGATAGCAAAAGCCGAGAGCGCGATTTCGGAACCTGATCTCATAGAAGCGCACATAAAATAAAAAACTGTGAGTCAGAATGCTTGAATTGAGACCGACTTGTCAATTTTGAAATTCCAAATTAAGACCAAGTTGTATTAGAAATTGTCTCTCCTTTCTAACTAGTTAGTTGAGAATTCGAAATCACCTTATGACTTTTCATAAAAACTATAAAATAATAATTGGTGGTATACCCTTGAAATTCTTTGAATTGTCTATTTTCTATTAAAACACTTAAATTTTTTTTTTTCTCTTTGACATATCATCAAAAACTTCTTAATATATAATTTTTTTATTAAAACTTGAAATTTACATATTTTTCACTAAAAACTAACCAAGACACATTCTTACTATCCTTTTTTCATTTTTCCTTTCTTTAATCTAATTATATATTTTCATTTGAGCTATTGTTATTTTTTTACTTTAAGATCAAACCACTAATTTACCGTTTCTTTTCAAACGAATACATTCTTGCTGTCCAACTACAATCAATATTGTTTTGCATTCTATCAACCAAATGTTAAATGTTAATGTGCAAGTTTATGTACTGACATTACATTGATGAAAACACAAGGTTTATTTTGATACAAGTAACAAACTAACAATCGTCTTCTTCATTGCAAAATTTTATTTTCAAAAGCATCTAATGTCAAATTGGCTACAAAAATTTATACAATTCATAAATTAATTTCTGTAAAAATTAGAAACTTGTTTTCTATGATTTATGTACACATGGTAGTCAGCTAAATCCCGAATAAGGAGACCACAGACAATCAATAGTTGTGAGTCAGAATGCTTGAGTTGAGTTCTAATGATTTTGCTGATAGCATTTAAACGGTCGCATGAATATATAGATAAATTATAGAACCGGTCTAGTGGCAAAACCACATGGTCTCTGATATGAGAGTTCATGGGTTCAAAATCTTTTTGAAATCTATCAAACAAAATACCCCTCTACTATAATTATTAATAAAATGCTCTTGTGAGCCCCAATTTACCAAGTCTGCATCGTCTGCATTAACTCAACAGAACATTTTTTGAGTTAACGCATCTCAGCCGTCTGATTTTAAACGGAGCCAATCCGACCACAACCTATAATTCAGGGCCCTTTAATATTAGTGTAGATCTAGTCTGCATGAATTTTAAAGCGAATCAGACGATCCAGATACATTAACTCAAAAGATTCTTTTTTGAGTTAATGCACAAGATACGAATTCCAATTTACCCCTCATTCCCTCTCCCTCCCGCTTCATTCCAATCCCTCATTTCTCCTTCCTCAACAACATATACAATACAAAATTAATGAAGAAATGATACAAAAATCTTAATACAACTGCACAATCAAAGAAAAAATGCATGCATCACAATAGACATGGATGCAATATGTGCCGCACAATAAAAAATGAAACTTGTTCATTGCACAATCAAAGTAATTATAAGATCAACACACAATGAAGTTTTTCAGCAAATGACCACTTTCCGGAAAGCTTGAAGTTTCCGATTAAGATTTTCATTTCTATTATTCCATCTAAGTAGCTCAGTAAATTAGTTACATAATGAACTTGTAGAATACCAATTTCTATTTTTAAAATTTTTTTACTATTTTTTATGATTCATGAAAGATGGCACAAAATCGGTCTACTTTATAGAAATTTTGCGTAGTTTAGCGTAATTTACTGCATTTTTGTCAATTAGCGAAGTTATTGTAATTTAGTGTAATTCAACATAATTTATTGTAATATATGTAATTCGACATAATTTCAAGTAATCTAGTGTATTTTAGTATAAATATGGTAATTATAAATCAAAAGAAGTAATCTAACAAATAATTTTAAAAAAAATTTGAATTTTCAGTGTTAGATTTCATTATTTTGCCCTTCATAGTGTCTCTAAAAAAAAAAAGGAGTTAACCGGCCATAAAATGGCCGGTTTGGGCATTTTTGGTGAAAGTCGGAAATTATCGGCATAAATATTAATTTCTAATTAACTTTGGATATTAATAAAAATATCGGAGTACTTTACGTTGTCATTTCTTTTGAGTTCCATATAATGAATCAAGAATTAATTTTTTAACTGATAATTAATACTTGTTGAGGAAATTTCGACCTATAATTTTACTTATTATTTTGACTGCCCTTTTACAAAACAAGCACTTTGATGAGCTCCACAATGCACTATGCTTTTAGCAACAAGTTCAAACAAATAACATTGTTTGTTGATAAAGTCAGGTATTAACATAAGAATTTCGATTATTATTTTTTTGAGAAAAAAAAAATTGGTTACAAAATGTTATCTTTATATTATTGAAAAACAAAAGTTAGGCCCATGTTTAATTAGCTATTTTGTATATTGGAGTCAGGCCCATTTCTGATGCTTTTAGCATGTAGTCTTAAATTTATTTTATGAAGAAACAAAATAAATTTTGTGCTGTACCGATCATGTGCTGATAATGAAACATACTGTACTCCGATCATATCAGGAAAAAATATTGATGGTTTACTTGGCACGGTTAGTGTTTAGTGTTTACTGTTTAGAATGTAAATTGGCATGCATTAATTCAACACAAGCATGGTATAAGGAGGAGTCCTATTTTTTATTCAGGTGGTACTAGCTTGGATGCTGCTAGAATAGATACTAGCTAGTTTTTGGTTGTTGTTACCATAAAATTGAGTTGGACACCAGTAAATTAAGACTCACAGGAAGGAAGGAAGGAAGGTGCCTGATTGTAACTTGTATAGTCTTTCAGCTACCCTTGAAAAAAATTATTCTTCTTCTTCTTCTTATGGCATTTTATTGAAACTAATTTGATGAATAAAATTGAACTTGCAGAAGAAACAAGGGGAGAAGTTTGATCCGTTATTGCATAGCAACAACACACAAAGGAGTGTTGCATAATGGATCATACCAGTCCCCTTGTTTCTTCTCAGAGTTTGCCTCACTTCGAAAAGAGCTCACCGACCAAAGCGTAATCAATCGCGAGATGAGAGGCTGGGATGGCCTGCCGCTGCAGTGCTGATTTTAGGGTTGGGGCTGGGGAAGAAATCGCGTGAGAGATGGGGAGTGCTGGGTTTCACATTCCTAATTCAATTGCTCTTTTTCATGCTGGGCTTTGGGCCTACTGAAATCCCCAGATAGAGAACTTCAAAAGGATCAACAACAAAAATATATATACACACTTGCGCACGCAAAAAAAAATAAATAATAAGACGATCAAATCAATTCAAATTTGAAATCCAGAGTTACATTCGCCTCTTATAGACGATCAAATCAATTCAGACTTTGCTAAAAATCACAAAGAAATGAATCCTAATAACTCTCCGTTCGCCACATCAGTTGCCACGTCTATGGAGATGCTTATTTTGGCTCAGCAATTGCTTACCTGGCCTAACTCACTGAAACGCACGCTTCAGTCTGACTTGAGGAGCCCCTTGCTAGCAATAATACCCTCTAATGATCCCTGACCTTCATTTAACCCTTGGGACCCGCTAGCAGCCACTCTCTTCTTTAATTCCACCTGACCGCACCCTCTGACAAGCCTGCCCACTGCCCCTTCTTCCTTCTTCTCCTCCATTAGCCCAACGGCTACTCCCAATTTTGCCAAATTCGATTCCACTCATTGCAGATTGACACAAAATTGAAATTGGATTCATAACAAACACACTTTGTTTGGTGGTTATTAATCGCTAGAGGTTCACTGTGCAAGGTTATAATTAGGTCTCTCTAAACTTGATCTTGTTGTAATATTGTTTGAGTTGACTTCAGATTCATTGCCACCTGAACTGAATAATAGCAGTCAAAAACCACATGAGAATATATACAACAACTTGATATAATATCGTGTTCTTCTTAATATATTCATTAACGAAACATATATCAGTCCAGTTGAAATAAAGACTGATACTGAGAGAAATTAAAAAATTGGTATTGTTGACTATGCTAAAATCTGGGCCTGGGTTATTGTTAGAAGAATTTAGTTAAAAATCACCAAAGATGTCTCCTAAAATAACTCAAAACTTCAAAATGCAGTGACTGGTACAACTTCAGAATGACTGAAAACTGATTGATCTGAACACTGAATAAATTGTCATTTCACTAAATAAATTGGTCTCAAGAACTGAAAAATGATAGATTGCTCTCAAGAAATAAATAAATTGTATCATAGTAAAGCTAAATTCAAACTAAATACATTTCATTAACAGACTCAAAGATTGGAGGATTCGTCACACATAACTGGTAGCTCACCTATACCAGTAGAGGGTCCATCAAGTTGAAATTGAGTTTGTGATTCAGGTGGTACACCATTTGTACCAGTAAGAATCCTGAAAAGCTCCCTGAACAGGTACTGTGCTTTTAAGAGTCATAGTTCATTCCTCCTTCAACTTAATTAAACTAAATTCTGGTTCTGGACTAACAGCCATAGTCCTTGAGACCTTGAGCAAATTTTGTTGGGGTCCCAATTGCTAAGGAGTTAATGCAAGCAATATAAAGCAATTATGGAGGGAGAATAATATCATTGTCGACAATGCAATATATTCATTTCTGGACTACAACTGCGTCGAAGATTTAATCTAGTTCTTCAGGATTTAAAAAAAAAATAGGAAACATATTTGCATTAACTGCTAATTTAAGTTGCAAAACTTAAAGTGAACAATTTTGTAGTTCTCCTGCAAATCAAATAAACATTTATATGGCCAAGATATCCAATTAAGGGCAAATCTTTAATAAGAAAGGTTTACCCAAAAAAACCAATGAACCTGAAATGCCCTCCACATCCTTAAATTAGTAAACCAGGGTACAATAACTCAACCTGGTACACTGACATGTACCACTACTGAAAAGAAAAATGAAACATAAAAGATCAGATCAAAAGCATTTAATCTAGTGAAAACAGGTTCTTTAACAGACAAATTGCACAACCTTATGTCAACTAGAGTTGTGCTTGAATACCCCTTCACTTTGGCAGTTTTGCACATTGGCCCTTTTGAATTGCAGATATTATCTTTTATCATTTTGTCTCAATTGGTCATATATATAAGCATCAAATATCCTATTGTTGAAACAAATGTTGTACCCAGATAAAACTTCAAATTTCTATTTCCAAATTATACCATACTTAACTTTCTTGTCATTTTTTTGTTTCACTGTTTCACATTGAATTGTTAATTGTTTAATATACACTTTTCAAACTTTTTAAATAACCCTCCTCCTCTTGTCCGGGCTTGGGACCGGCTACATCATTTAGATATAGGCGGAATTAAAAGTTTGAAATGTTAGTATCTCTCAAATTTAATTGAATTTTAAAAGAAATATAACAGAAATTAATGTGTATTGATTTGAACTAATTTGGACATGCAGCAATTAAGTGCTCAAAACTTCAAAGGCTTGATTTTGTAAGACATGTTATAGTAAATTTGGGTCGTTATATAATTAATTGAAAACTGAAAATAAAAAATTTGAAGTTTTGGTGAACCTATGAAAAGGAAATCTGAATTTCGGTTACTCGTAGCGGCAAATAAGAGATGTCTTGAGATAGAAGGGAGTTAAATGGGACCCGCAGCTCAGTAATCTAGCCACAGCTTGGTCACTTGTTACTAAAATTTGGGCCAGATGGAAAATGCTACTTGGATTAAATTATTTTGGGCCTACCGAAACTGAAAAACGTTGGATTTGAAATTTAGGGATTGACGAGTCCTGAAAAAATATTTATAATAACATCTGATTGTAAAATAGAAATAAAATTACGAAATATTTGATATTAATATTATATAGTACATAAACAATGGTTTATATGCATTGTCACGTTTGTAATTTTTATAAAAGTTTAGAGCAAACATAATTTATACACTGTTCTAACTTTTTTGGATTAACAAATTTTTTCAAGTAAAGGTTGGAGGTCAAGCTAGCAAATTATTTAATATCCACAAAGGATTCGCTCATCTAGGTTTCGTTCCTGTGACCTCCTACACGGTGCTAGTATATTGTTTTTGCCACTATATTAAAGGTTGGTTCTCTAGATTAACAAATTTAATATTCGATAAGCTATATCATTCGTAAAATGGTTATACTTATTGCGTTTTATTTATTTTATTTATCAAATTTTCTTGTTTTCAATTATTTCTCAGCAAAAGTTCTACAAAATTCTCAAATTGCAACCAAATTGAAATTGAGGACATAGCAAACACACTATGTTTGGTGGATATTAATCACTAGAGGTTCATTGTGAAAGGTCGTAATTTGGCCTCCATATTTGAATTTGTCGTAATTTGTTTGAGTTGACTTCAGAATACTGCCACCTGAATAATAACAGTAAAAAACCACATGATTGAAAAAGGAATCAGCACATACAACAACTTGATCTAATTAACCTCATGTTCTTCCTAGGAATCTGGCACTGAATCTTTTTCGTTTTACTTGATCCTATATATCTTAATGTATTAATTCATGAATGAAACATATCAGTTGAAATACAACTTGGAACTGAGTGAAATTAAAAAAATTGTACGGTTGACTATATGCTAAAATCTGGGGTATTGTCAGAATAAATTTAATTAAGAATCACTGAAGACAATTGAAATTCAAAATGCAACGACCGGTACAACATCAAAATGACTAAAAATTGAAAGGTCTGAATGTTGGAGACAATTGCAGAAGTGTTCAAGAAATAATTTTGTCGAACACCTTGTGGACATACGCCAATATCTGACCAATTGGAGAAAAATGGAACACACACAAAGAAGCCAACCACAACAAGCAATCAAGCACAAAAAATAAAGAGAGACACAAAAAAAATCAAGCAATCAAGCACAAAGAGAGACAAGATTTTACGTGGAAACCCTTGCGGGAAAAAACCACGGGAGCACGGCACAAAATCACTATATCATGAAGTCTTTATAATACAACAAGATAATATAGCCAATCACACTCTCTCACACTATCTTACAATATCATACACTAATTTGAGATTGCCTGGTGTATTTTGGTGGGATTAAAACAAGAGAGCAAACCCTTAAAAAGCTTGCAAAAGAGGCTTCTTTCTTCTAACAGAGAGACATCGCTTCTATCGATCCTTTTCTCTCTTCAATTTCCTTTTCTATTCAAAAATGTTATTTCCGTGAAAAAGCTAATGGTCTGGAGCCCATTTCTTTTGGCATCACGATATTCGACACTGAAACCTGAATAAATTGTCATGCCACTGAATAAATTTGTTCTAAGCAACTGAAAAATGATAGAGCACATCAATTCATGTAATATGATTTAACCGTCTTAGATATCCTTAATTAAGTGCCAGATAATTTTGCTGAAACATAAATTGGTCTACTCAATAAAAAATTGAAAAAAAAGCCCAGTAAACTTATACAATTACACCAAAAAATTAACCTAAATTCGAATTAAATACATTTAGTTAACAGCCTCAAAGATTGGAGGAGTAAGCACAAAAAACTGATAGCTCACCTATATCTACCAGTAGAGTGTTTTTGGCTGAGCAAATTTTGTTCGGGTCCAAAATACAAAGGATTTAATGCAAGCAATTAATATATGGAGAGAGTATTATATCATTGTAGACAAAAATTTTAGTTCTGAAATACAACAGCTTGGGAGATTTAATCTAGTTCTTGAAGATTTGCACATAATGAAATATTAGAAAATAAAAAAATTGGAAAAAATATGTGGAACCATTTGTTAGTTAAATTAGCACTGACCTGCTAATTAATTTAAGTTGCCAAACTTAAAGTGCATTGCAGTAAAAATCTGTCACAGGAAAAGACTACCAAAACAAAACAAAACAAGAATCTATTGTGAGTTACTGTAGTTTTGGTGTAAAATGCTTTAGAATTTATTGTTGTTCTGTTCACCAAATTTTTTTACCACAGTCCAAAATTATTAAACCAGGGTATGGTAACTCAAGCTTGTACACCCACATGTACCACTACTGACTACTGAACTAAAAAAAAACAAGAAAGACCCGTTCAAAAGCACTTAATTTAACGAAAACTCTCAATTGAACAAACCAATTGCACAAACTTATGCCAGTTAGAGTGGTGCTTGAATTAAACGTGAGGCCCTCCACTTTCGAATATTTTCTCATTGGCCCTTTGAAATTGGAAGTACTATTTTTTATTTGCAAGAAACTCAACTCAAATGCTATCTAAATTGAATAAAAAGAGCAACTAGATATTGCGTTATTGAGTTGTATCCAGAAGAAACTTCAAATTTTCCATTTGCAACTTAAATATTGCGACTGTATTTAACTTAAATATTTGCAAATTAAATTTTCCATTTCCCATTGTTTTTATTCAAGTCAAAACATTTCAAAGAAAATTAATAACACTCCTCTTGTCTTGGTTTGGGACCGGTTACATCATTTAGATATAGGCGGAGGGTACTACTGTTTTGTAACAACCATTGCTCTGGCAGGGCCTCCATCCCTGAACACTTGCCAACTATCAGAGAACTAACAAATCTTAGACATCTAAGTGGTTCAATACGAAGGAGGCAGAGGTGATCAATTTGCAACATACTGATCTTTAAAGAGACCAAGTTGTTTCCTTGGTTGACAGTATGCGCCTGTGGCATAGATGAAATTTCAATGAGCTTGTCGCATCCACCGATGTACAGGTGTCTGAGCGATGTAAATGCCGTTTCAGAGGAAGTGTTGAGAGCTCAACAAGTGTTGAGAGCTGTGATGCTGACTCTAACAATGACACATCAAGTTCGCCACAGTTTCCCATTTCAAGATGTTCTAGTTTCGCAGGTAGCAAGATGCTCTGGTTATCAACTGTTACCAGCTTTGGGTTTCCCGTTATAACTAAGGCTTTTACTGACACAAAGTTCCCAAATGCACCAGTTGGTAACTGAACCAAATTCTCACAGTCTTCGATGGCTAGTTCCTCAACAGATTGTAAATCTAGGGTTTTTTGCTGCAGAAATCCATTCAATGATATTAATTTGGGACATTCGAAAATCTGTACTATTCTAAGCGATGATTTCATACATGATGGTGCTTCATCTGTAATGCTAGAACTGTGGTGCATATCTGGAAGGGAATTAAGCCCCACATTATGTACGTCAAATTTGAAAAGAGAAAAAGGAATGGTCGGTATATTGGCCAGGTTTGGGCACCCTTCTATTTGAAGTTCTTTTAGATTTGGAAAGCCATAACAAATGTGTGGTCCTGCCCAGGATTCCCATTTTGGCATGCGGAAGCAAGTTAGCTGTTCCAAAGATGGAAAAACACAATCACTTGTCCAAATTGGAGACCTGTGGCCTGTATAATACCCAATGGTCAATTTCTTGATATTTCGATTGGGTCGGAGGTTATCAATGACTTGCTCAGGGTCATGATAATTGCTCCCTTCAGTCCAATACAGGGATAGTGATATAAGACTTTCCTTTTTGGATAGGTTTGCATTTGTAGCTTCAAGTGGATCCCCTACATTCTCAATTTTGTAAATAGAAAGGTATCGGAGATTGTTTAGCATCTCTAGTTCATCTATATGCTGACCACTCTCCCGTCCAACAACAAAATCTAACTCTTGTAGAGATGTCAACTTGTGCACTCCGTGAATTTTTTGCATGACCTTGTTGGGAAGGTTCATATAGCGTAAACTAACAAGATTGGTAATTCCAGTTGTTTCAATACCCTCATAATCTGCAAATAATCCATGGGTCATTTCTAGCACTTGAAGATGGTAAAGCTTATAAAGTGAATTATGAAGCAAATATCTATATGATTGTTGATAGCTATCAATTTTGACCTTTAGAAAGCGAAGATGCAACAAACTACCAATCTCCTCCGGCAGTTCACATCTACCTTGTCCTTGTATGACCAATAAACGCAAAGTTTTCTTAAGTGAACCATTTGGGGGAACAAATCGATCTCCAATAAAGGTTATTACCAAGGTGCGTAAATTTCTAAGATTGAATATCCTTTCAATTTTACTTTCTGGAACAGCGACATGTTGTGCAGTTAAAGGTATATTATCAGATTCACCATTTGGTTCTACTCTGCAACATTCTCCTTTCGATACATTCTGAGCCAGATCATGCATCAAATCATGCATAACATAGAACCTTCCAGGCCCAAACTGTTTTTCAAAGAAAGATTTCCTAAAAAGGTGATTGAAATACTCTTCTCCGATATCTTCTGGCCTTGCTCCTCCATGCAACTCTTGGCGTATGAATCCCGAGGCCATCCACATTTTGATCAACTCATCTTTGTCGAACTCATAATCTTGAGGAAATATGCAGCAAAATCTAAAGCATTCTTGCAAATGTGCTGGTAGATGGTAATAGCTCAATTTCAGCACATCTGCCATATCCTTAGCTTGTTCTAAGTTGATCAGTGAATCATGGTTCAAAATTCTTTTCCAGTATTGGAAATTAACGTTTGAATTCAGCAAGCTTCCAATCACCTTTGCTGCAAGGGGGCTACCTCGGAGTTTCTTTACAATATCATTTCCGATCTTTTGCAAATCTTTATGATAGTCAGGGTTATAACCGTAAAATGCATACTTATTCAACAGCTCTAACAACTCTTGCTGTTCCAAGCCTTTTAACACTAGATTTTCTCGTTCACCATTTAAAACATGAGCAAACATGTCAGCCACTGATTTCAGTCTAGTGGTGATTAAAATTTTACTTCCCTGTTGTACAAATTTTAAGGGTGCAACCAATTTTTCCCAATCACCCATGTTATCGTCATTCCAAGCATCATCTAGAATGAGAAAAACTTTCTTTGAAAGAATCCTCTCCTTCAAGCTTGTCAATAGGCCATTTAATGACTCACCATGATGGGTTTTCTCTCCAAGGTCTTCGAGGATTTTTCTTGTTATATCTTGAACACTAAAGCTTGTTGAAACACAAACCCAAATTATTTTGTCAAAATTATTCTCTCTGCTAATTTCCTCAAAGATAAACTGTGCAAGAGTGGTCTTCCCTAATCCACCCGCCCCCACAATACAAAAGGCAGAGATATGAATGTGTGATTCCATTTTCTTTAACCATTCAATTATGGTTGCCTTCTCAGTCTCACGGCCAAACACTTTGCTTTCGGTTAAAAAGGAAGTAGTTTCTCTACTAGAAGTGTAAACAGGCTGATTATTTGGTTTTGCAAGGCTCTGAACATCTAATGCAGTAGCAAATTGGAAGAAATGGCCAACTTCTACGGCAGCCAAATCTAACTGTTCCACTGCCCCCCTCAACCTCTTCAAGGTATCTTCACTAATGGTAGAACTAGTAAATTTTCTCTTTAGAGAACCAACTATTGAAGAGGAAGATCCACTAACCTGATCTCGATTTTTCACCATGTCTTCCAGCTCTCGGTACTTGAGTTCATCAAGCACGTCTTCAGCTGCAAAGAACGCTTCTTTGAATTGCTGCAGCCAAGCATTCACCCCTGAATTCGGGTGCTTCAATTTTAGCGCCTGGGTAACACCCATGACAGCTGCAATCTTTGGAAGAGCAGCTTTCAGCCTACGTAGCTCAGATTCAGTATCGGCTGGCAGCATACGCTCGCCCAAGTAGGAATAAGCCGTGTCGACTAGGTTGCTAATGATTGCGGATCCCCACCATTCAGCAAAGGTTGAAAGAGCCATCTCGATGGAAATTTTCTTCTTCTAACTTACTATCTCTCTGTTTTCTTTTTTCGTTTTTTTTTTGTTTTTTAACTAGCAAGGGTTGTTGCGTACAGAAACAGAAAAAACACTAACAATTTGTAGTAGATTGTTGGATGAAAGATGAATTGAGAAATTGAGATTCCAAGAGAAAATAGATGGGCTAACAAAGGAAGTCAATTACCAAAAGACAGATTGTATGAGAGAGAGATTGAGATCTGAGAAACAGAGTGAAAGACAGTAAAAGTAGCGAAAGAGATGAAGTTTGTGGGATGTGTGGGTATCATGCAACGCAAGTAAATTCTCCACCCGTTTTGAGTTGAAACAACATTATTGGCGATGAGATTTTCTGTGGCATGCACAAACTAAACATTATAGGTAGCAAATAATTATAAGCCTATCCACCTTTAGAAAAACTAACGTACACAGTGACCCGTTACACGGTAAATTAATGTGATATACAAATTGTTCTCAAGTAGAAGCACTGTGTATATTAAAAATTAAAATAATGGGAGACTTTTGTTTCGTCCCTTATGGGTTAAGTCAACTACTATGGAATCATTACCTCTACTCCAAATTCTCATTATTTCAATAACTTTTTTTTGAAGGTCATTTGGAGTAGAGGTAATGATATAATAAGTTCGTTGTTAAACATTTAAACATTCCACAGCATGGTGAATAATGTTGTATTGTTTGGTAAAAAATAATTTTGTATTATTGGGTCTCATTCAAATATTTCACATAAATTATCAGAGGAATTAATAGTTATTTTTAAATTATTACTCGAACTCTAGTACCAGATGTTCAAATAGAGAAACCTTCAAACACTTTATCAAAAAGAAGAGCACTATGAATGGACCAGAGGAGATGCATCCACCATACATACTTTATCATCTTATCTTAAAGCAATACATTGAATCCAATATCAATGGTTGGAATTCTCTGGGTTGATGCATAGTACTACAAGTTAAACGGTGACTAATTCTCAAACCGAAATATTTATTATTTTTCCTTGTTACTTCATTATTTGTTAGTGATATTCCTAAAATAATTATAAATTAATTGACAAAAATATAAATATTAATTACAATTCAGATATGATAGACATTAAATCTGAAAGTCAACGAATTTAATTTTTTTTGCGAGTACTATCACATATATATATAAATTATGTTTGACATTTATAAATAATTATTACTGGGCAGAAAAATTAGACCGGTACAAATTAAAAAGAGTAAAGATGTAGTCCCCCCCACTTCAGTCCCCTAAACGTCCCCCCCATTATAACTAACTTTTTTCAATCATTGAACCACCTTGAAAAACGTGTAAAACGTGTACAAGTTGAGTCCAGTTTTTTTCTTTAAATACTTATCATAAGTATGAATACTTCATATCATAGGTATTCATACTTTCTATTTTGGGTGAATACTTTCCATATTTGAGTCCAGTTTTTTGGATTTAAATACTTGATATCTTAAGTATGAATACTTGATGAATTATATATAAATATTTGATATGTTAGGTATGAATACTTTCCATTTTGTATGAATACTTTCCATATTTGAATAGTCCAGTTTTTTTTTTTAAATACTTATCATAAGTATGAATACTTCATATCTTAGGTATTCATACTTTCTATTTTGGGTGAATACTTTCCATATTTGAGTCCAGTTTTTTGGATTTAAATACTTGATCTCTTAAGTATGAATACTTGATGAATTATATATAAATATTTGATATGTTAGGTATGAATACTTTCCATTTTGTATGAATACTTTCCATATTTGAATATTTGATACCTTGAAAAACGTGTAAAAGTATGTCATCATGGATCTCATTTGAAAGAGAAAAAAAAAATAAAAAACATTCGTGTTTTTAGATTTGCAAAATTCCTCATAAATCGTCCCAAAAATTAGTTAGAATGAATGGAGAAAAACAAAAACTGCCTTGAAAAACGTGTAAAAGATGAGTAGTATTGTGTCCAGTTTTTAGAGTATGAACTTGATATCTTAGGTATGAATACTTGATGAATTAGATATGCATACTTCATATCTTAGGTATTCATACTTTCCATTTTGTATGTGAATTAATTTAATCAATGAATGGGGGACTGGTGGTGTGATCCACGTGACTTTTTGGTTGTGGTCCCCGAGGCAGTACTGTCCCCGAAAAGTAATGGTCCCCAGTCCATATATGAATTAATACTTGATATGTTAGGTATGAATACTTGATGAATTAGATATGCATACTTCATATCTTAGGTATTCATACTTTCCATTTTGGGACTGAATTAATGTATGTTGAATGGGGGACTGACAGTTGTACTTTGACAGTTAGGGGGACGTTTAGGGGACTGAATGGGGGGGACTGTTAGTCGATCCCTATTAAAAAATGTGGAGGGTTTAAATGCCTCATGCCTTTCATGCCTTAATGTTCCTTACATCCTATATATCCGTTTTCAAAGTCCAATTGGTCGATCCGAACCGCTCAATATGATAACCATATAAAAATGTGCTTGGAGACCAAATTTCATATTTTTTTGAACTATTTTTACTATTTTTTTTAGATAGGTACAAAATCATTTTTTCTTGGACCATCCAAAAAATAATTATTTTTGTACTTTCTAAAAAAATTGTAATCAAATTTGAAAAAATATAAAATTTGGTCTCCATGTATAATTTTGAAAACGAAGATATAAAATGTGAGGCATAATAAGGCATGAAAGACATGAAAGGCATGAGGTATTTGAACTGTCCCTTTAAAAATATAGTATTCCAAATTTGCCCACTCTAAATTTTACATTTTTTCAGGCCGGTATAATTTAAAAATAATTATTATTGATTTTCTTACATTATTGAACGACTTAACTTGACAGCTTAACAGTAAAAACAAAACAAAAAAGATAATAGAAGGTCTAAATCAGAAACCCACAGGAAATTAAAAGTTGTGAGTCAGCATGCTTGAGGCCATCAAGCTAATAGCATTTAGACTGACGGATCAATATATAGATAATTTTTTAGACACACTGCTCAATTTCAAAATTCTAAATAAACAAAAGAAGTTTTAGAAATTGTTTGTCCTTTCTAAGCAATTGAGGTTCTGAACCACTTCCTGACTTTAAAAATATAGTAGAACTAGGGTGTTCTTAAGTTTATCAAGTTTCTTTGTGAATTCAACTCTAAAATCTATCAGATTGATTTCAAATGATGAATCTGAACAGTTAAAACTCGTCTACCTTACAAGTGATGCGTCTTGATGCAAAAAATTTGCACTTTCAAATTAATTTAGTGTAAACTCAAGCGGTCAAAATTTGAAGGTTCATAAATTAATTTTAATGCATTCATTTTTTGAACGTTTTTTTTTACCAATTGAATCTATACAAAACTAATTCAAAATTTTAAAATTTTTGTATGTAGACGCATCACTCGTAAGGTAAACAGGTTTTCACGGTTCGGATTCGTCATTTGAAGTCAATCAGATGAATTTTAAAACTTAGGAACACCCTAGTTTCTACTCTTAAAAATATGAATATACAAATTATCTTAATGCGTAAAAATCTATGCTTATATTATAATTTATGTTCGCTTGATGTTATTTTTTTAATTTAGTGATATAGTGTGGCTCGTGCAACAATTTATATTAAGAAACTTATAAAAAAGAAATATGATTACAATTGAATTCTTAAAAAAAAAAAAAGTAGACTCCATAAATCATCACAAGGGTTAAATTGAACAAAATGGTTAATGCAGTTGAGCATGCAATAATTTTAAAGTCAGGTCTTTGGAATTAGTCTTTGGCGATTAATAGACTCAAGTCAATCAGCTTTCCTTAAGAATAGATATATCCTAGATAATATGATACTTAGTCAAGAGATTATTCATTCCTGTCAGGTTACCAAACAACCTGGAGTGGTTATTAAGGTTGACTTTGAAAAAGCCTATGATAAGATACACTGGAGATATCTTTTAGAAGTATTAGCTAGTAGAAATTTTGGATCTAGGTGGATTAAATGGATTACTCTCTGGTTACATAGTTCCCAATCATGTATTAGTGTAAATGGGGAATTGACAGAATATTTCTACTGTAAAAGAGGGGTTAGACAAGGAGACCCCTTATCACCTTTCTTATACATACTAGCTGCAGATACACTTAGCAAAATGTTCAATAAGGGTAGGAGAGCTAATGTAATACAAGGATTAGGACCTGAATGTCTGGATAATACAGCAGTTACCAATTGCCATTATGCAGATGACACAATATTGTTCCTGGCTGGCCAGGGAAATAATGTGGAGGCTGCATGGTGAATCATGATGGCTTTTGAAGCCTTGTCTGGGATTAGAATGAACTATGAAAAAACTGAAATGTACCATCTTAATTTAGATAATAATGTAGGCCTCAATCAAATTTTTAGGTGTCAAATAGGGGAATTCCCCATTAAATATTTAGGGCTGCCTTTACACAATCACAAACTACTGGTTGCAGATTGGGCTTTTCTTGTAGATAAATTAGAAAGTAGATTACCTAGCTGGCAGAGCCAACTCCTTTCTATAGGTGGTAGGACTACACTACTTAATTCAGTTCTAAGCTCAATACCACTCTATGCCTTATCGGTATTTAGAATTCCAAAAACTGTATTGAAACAAATAGATAAAATTCGTAGAAGGTTTTTATGGCAAGGGTCAGAAAAAAAATTTAAATATGCTCTTATGAATTGGGAAACAATTTGCATTGCCAAACAATTTGGAGGGTTAGGCGTATTAGATCTAAATCAAATGAATATTGCACTAATGCTGAAATGGTGGTGGAAATATAAGAATGATGAATACCAAGGGTTATGGAAAACCATCATTATCCATAAGTACTATACTGATAACCCTCTCCCATTTTCTCCCTTCTGGTCTCATGTAGTACAGTTAGAATCAGTGGGTGAACTTAGCATTACATATGAACCAGGGATACATTCCACAGCCAAATTCTGGACTGATATATGGTTTTTAGAGTGTTCTTTAGCTACTAGATTCCCATAACTATATCAATTGTGTAGTACAAAACAAATTCTGCTAACTGATGTCATTAGATCCCAAGGGGCTCAATTGTCTTTTAGAAGAACTTTAGAAGGGGCTAATCACAAAGATTGGGGGGAACTGCTTCATATCATCAATAGTACATCCTTCCATCATACACATGACAAAGTGAACTGGAGATGGAACCCTTCAGGGAAGTTTACTACTCAATCCTTATATCAATTTCTAAACTGCAGATGGGATTTTCCAGTTTTACCCTTGATGTGGTGGACATTACCAATACCCCCCAAAATCAGAATTTTTATGTGGTTGACACAAAATAATAAAATCCTTACAAAAGACAACCTTTCTATCAAAGGTTGGCAAGGATCAACTACTTGTACATTCTGTTCTGATAATGAAACAGTTACTCATCTATTTCTAACTTGTCCTTTATTACAACAAATCTGGTTTTGGTTAGGTAAAACACAAGACCTTGTGCATCACTGGCATTCTTTTTCAGATATAATTGACTTTGCTCGAATGCTTCCACCTTTACAGAGAACTGGATTCCTTATAGTATTCAGTGCATTATGTTGGGTAGTGTGGAAACATAGAAATGCTATATGCTTTGATAATTGTCAAATCCAGTCAGCCAGAAATTTAATACTGCTTATTAAATCAATGTCTCTATTTTGGGCAGGTACTAAGAAACAAAAGTTCAAGACTGCTGTTGAAGATTGGCTACCAGTGATCGAAGATGCAGTGCCTCTAGCACAGTACATGCCTCAGGAGATTGTAGTCTACCAACCTCCAGTGGTCCCAGCACCAGAATGAAGCCGAAAAATCATTACTGTTTGTTATTAGTTAGCGTACCTAGCCCTTTATTATGGGGCTTAGTTAGTGCAAACTTAGCTTTCTTTTGGAGATTAGCTATATCTCAAACTTGGTTTTTATGTTTGATGTGCTACTTAGGATGTTGCTTGCCTTTCAGTGTCCCTCTTGTACGAGGACTTTTGACCAGCTTTGCTGGATAAAACACTAACTTGTATTTACAAATTTCAGCAATGAAATGGGCAATCGCCTTTTTAAAAAAAAAAAAAAAAAGTAATTGGAAATTAACTTAAGAAATGTAATCTTTATATTATTGAAAAAAAATTAAAAACAGTTGGGTTGGGCCCATGTTTAATGAGTACTTGGTATATTAGAGGCAGGCCCATTGCTGATGCTTTTGCATGTGGGCCTCAATCTTATTTGTCTCATTCATTATTTATGTTTAGCTTAATTGGGTATTGGAAGAAACTTTGTGCTCTACAGAGTGTGATTTGTACTCAAAATGAAATACTCACCCAGCAAGTAGCGAGAATAATTTATTTTTTTTGTAAGCATAATTAAAAGCAAGAAACAAAAAAAACTTTTAATTCTTAGCTAATATAAAAAAATACATCTAGACATCTGTTTTATATATAACTGTTTAGATTCGGAATAACAGAAAATAAAATAAGAAATTAGTGTCCAAATCCTCTGTTAAGCCTGTCAAGATCTTTGTGGGAAAACCAAAAAGTTTTTTGGGCTTGATTTCCTTGTTTTTTGTTAACAAAGCCCATAAAATCAATCAACAGTGACTTGCTCTGCATCAGATACTGATTGTTTAGTTTGGCACGCTTATTGTTTTAATGTTAATTGGCATGCATTAATTGAACACAGAAGTGTTATATGGAACTGTCCAATTAAAATCTATTATAATTTTTGTATGGCTCCAACTCATTGGTACAAAATAGCGCCAATCTGGACCATATGATTAATTTTGATAGACCGGTGCACTATATCAAAATTAAGTAACATATGCCGGGTGCAGTTACATTAATTAGTTCTACAACAAAATGCTCCTAATTTATGCATCAAAAACAAGGCGGATTAAACATTTTCAATTGATGCATAAATTGTGGCTAATTCATAAGTGAAAAGAAAAATCTTCAAAACTCCATTTATCTTAATAGTTTTGTGAGATCTCGAAACATGTCCAATCTTCAAGTCATTATTATCTATTTTTGGTTAATTTTTTAAAGAGTGAGGCTCGGTGCTATGCATAGCACGGATTGGTCCGTGCTACGGCTCAATATTTGAGTTTTCAAAATTTTAATGGTCGATCCAAACCATTCAACATGATTATAAAATGAATATGTACTTGCAAACCAAATTTTACATTTTTTCAAATTTTTTTACTATTTTTTTAGATAGGTAGAAAATTACTGTTTTTGGATGGTCCAGAATTTTCAGATCAAGTGATTTTCTACCTATCTAAAAAAATAGTAAAAAAATTCGAAAAAACGTAAAATTTGGTTTGCAAGTACATATTCATTTCATAATCATGTTGAACGGTTCGGATCGACCGTTAGAATTTTGAAAACTCAAATATTGAGCTGTAGCACGGACCAAACCGTGCTATGCATAGTACCGTAGCGTCACTCTTTTTCGAATTGTGATATTTTAATTGTTCGATCATCTTAGTGTGTATTTGAACTAATTTTGGACAGACAGCAAGTGCTCAAAAATTTATGGGCTTGATCTTGTAAGACGTGTTTTAGTAAATTTGGTTTGTTATATAATTAATTCTGAAACTGAAAATTAAATTTTTTAAGTGGTGAGCTTATTTCATTATTTTTTTTTCAGCACTCATGGCTTGTCCAAATATGTGCACTTCAAGAAAAATCCCGAATATTTGTTTAAATAAGAAAAATATGTTTAAACATGTCTACTTAAAAAAAATTACAAAAAATTCTTATAGCGAAAAACAACAATATGTTTTCTTCAGAATAAAAATTAAATGAAAGAAAGAAATGGATGAATATTGAATAGTCTTATTGTTCAAACTGAGCAGCTCTCTGTTTGCAAATGGGACACACAGCTTGCTCCTCCATCCACTTGCCAATGCAACACAAGTGGTATTCGTGGGTGCATTTCAGTTGTCCCTTTACATCAGCATCTTCATATTGTTCCTGCCAAAAATTCAAATCTTTAATTAAATTTATGAGGTATAATTTCGGTCTTAAGTCCGCATTTTTGGCCATTCTAGACCCATTTGGAATTGGCTTTTTTTATGGAAATACATGGTTGAACCACTAGGATTCATTCTATAAACCAAACACAGTCAAAAGCTTATCCATCAATTATGGTTCTAGTTGTACCAATTTTGCTAACAATGGTGTCTAACAGACTAATATAGAGAGAAAGAGAATCATGATACCAGGCAGATGACGCATCGCTCTGCCTCATCCTGCTCCCCACAACAGATTATATATTTCACAAATTTGGAGAGCTCGGTGGAAATAAAGGCCTCGTAGCTCATGCAGTTGACATCCATAGGCATATCGCAGTGTCTGACAGCTTGTATAATCTGACGGTTCTGAAATTCACAGAAGGAAACCATGCAGAAAACAGTTATCCAAGGAACATTGTTTAATGCTAGTAGTTCTCTATTTTTTGTACAAAATTTTTTTTTGCTAGCAAAGAACAGGTTAAATTTCTCAAAAATGAAACAAATCAAGGAAAAAGGGGAAGCTGGAGTACTTGTTTAGGTAGTGTTGTGTACATTTAAGTATTATGCTAATTTGAGTACAAGAGAATTTTGAATAAACTTTTCTTTAGTCCCTGGTGCAAGAATAACTTTAAAGATCTCCTACATGTGGAAGTATCAATTGCCGGCACTAAGTATTAGTACTAAAACTTCATAAACAAAGTCTGGAATACTTGTGTAGAACCCTAACGGTACAAAGAGGGTAATGAAGCTAAGACTGCCGATAGCAATGCATGTTCTAGTTATAATATACTGACATCATCCATCGCCATCCCATTTTCTACAAAAGAAAGATAATGTTATTGCTGGGAGAAAAAGAAGTACATGATATTGCGAATGGTTGCTAGTTTGACCCTTAGATGAACGAATCTGAGGGTGATCACTGAGATGTGATGCTGTGAATCGAACCAATGAATGGCCAGTTGGAGGTGTTACGGTTGAAAGAATTACCCTTGTGTTGTTCCACCGTAGAGCCACAGGAGGGAGAAGTGTCCAAAATGGGTGAAGGTTGTGTGCTGCATCTGAGGAGTCATAAATGCTCTCACCGGGAACTGATGTAGGGCTCTGATGGTCGGTATGCCGATTTGGGGCTACAGACTGAACCCCTGACTGAAAGCCATGAGGCTGCTCCAAGGAAACAATCCTCTGTCTCTCTTGGGACCGAGCAAAGGGATTGCACATCCTAGCATTTCTCTGTGGCACACGAGGGGATGTAGATCCGGCCAATGCCTGAAAGCCTTGTGGCGTATCTAAGGAGCTAGAAATGTTCTCACCAGAAACTGATGTAGGGCTCTGATGGTCGGCATGCCGATTTGGGGCCATTGATGGATCCCCCGGCTGAATGAGGTTGCTCCAAGGAAACGGCACTCTGTCTGGGCATAGACGGAGTACAGGGATTGCGGATCCTAACATTTCTCTGAGGGTCGTCTTGGGAAGATGTACTTGGAAGTTGTCGCTTCATGTTAGAGCTTCAATTTCCCTGTCAAAGATAAAAATTTATAGTATTGATGTTAAATTCATAATGGAAACATAAATATTGCGCTATATAATTATTTTAAGATGAGATTTCAAATACCTCCATTTCTTTGTACCTCAACTTTGATATCCTCAATAACAGAAGTTTAGAAATTCAAATAAGAAAATAAAACTATTTGAATAATTCATTTGTCAAATCCTCAATTTTCTTGCTACAGATGGTATCACAACAACTGCTACAAAAGCCTAGTTAACAGATGCCAACTACTGAACGAAAGAAAGAAATGCCTTATGTTTCTCAACTATTATCCTAATTTGTAGCACTAAATCTCTTGTAATTTCTAGAAAGATCATGTCAACTATTATCCTAATTTGAGCTGCACGTGAAGGGGCTTATTCTATTGTAACACCAAAGAATTTGAAGAATTCATACTAAGAATAACACATGCTTCTAATCCTGAGATCTTTTTACAGGAATCAACAGCTATCAAGGGGGGCTGTGTGCAATTCAATAGGCACATGTATGGTGAGTTAGTACAGAAATGGCAAGAAATCTTGACCAATTTCCACCTAAATAGGGATGAAGAGGATATATTAAACTGGAAGTGGGATTCAAAAGGCTATTTTAGTACCCAGGCACTTTACAATTTGCTACCTTGAGGGGGGTAAAAAAAAATTCCATACTTCGGTAGAAACTATAGTTTCTCCCAAAAATTTACAACAATAATGTCGCTGGTACACAAAAAGAAAATTAAGAAATACTGTGTGATTAATTTGATTCATTTTTAATACAACAAGTTATGTGAAAAAATTGACTAAAAGCTATAACAATAAAGTTATTGATCTAGAACTCACCTGTGAAATCTAATGGTAGTTAATTTTCAGAACAAAATCAGATCAAGTCACCTATTTTCACAAATTGACTCGATGTATGACTTTATACACTAAAATAGGAATAATTTTCAATTCATTTTTGGTAAACTTTTGATGTAAATAGTACAGCCAAGTATAACCGGGTGAAAAATACCAATTCTTACCAAAAATAATAACATAACAAATTGGGAATGACCGCAAAATGCTCTAATATTTGTCCAACCCTATTTTATCAATTGATAAAAAAAAATACCGCATACTTATGAATATAATAGGATTTTAAGTAATCTGGTGGTGTAATAGCGCGCTAGGTTTAAAATAAATACAGAGTTAAAGAGTTAATTAGTCTCCAAATTTAAAAAAATTCAACTCCTAAACTCAACCAAGTTAGTTTAAAGAGTTAATTAGTCTACAAATTAAAAGAATTCTATAGAAACAACCGTTGGGCAGAAAAGAACAATTTTGGATGTTGGTTATATCATTTTTTTTCTTTTCTTGTTGAGGCTTTATATAAAAAAATAGGAAAATTTCCTTGATAACAAGATTCTGCTAGGTTAGATTAAAAAAAATTATCTTACGATTTGACAATGATTTGATCAATACATTCTTTCTTTATAAAAATAAAAAAAACAATAATACAATCAAATTATGTTTTGTTCAAAAGTTTCGGGTACCAGAAAAATCGAGATGCTTATATCAATTGGGTATTGAGCATTCATAAGCCCATGTAGAAATGACTCTAAGACAAAAGTACATATACTAATACAAGAAACAAAGAATAATTTTGATTGTTGGTTATATATCATCATTTTTTTTCTTTCCTTGTTGAGGCCTTATATAAAAAAATAGGAAAATTTCCTTGATAACAAGAATATGATCGTTTGGATAAAAAAAATTATCTTACGATTTGACAATGATTTGATCAATCCATTTTGTCTTTAAAAAAACAGAAAAAACAATGATACAATAAATTGTCAAACGATTTTTAGTTCAAAAGTAAAGCATTCAAAAGCCCATGTAGAAATGACTCAAAGACAAAAAAAAATTATAAGAAAAGTAAATATAATAACAAGAAAGAAAGTTCATAGATTGATTAAGTACCTTGATTTGAAATCGTAGATCTGAATCGGCCTCTTTTCTTGGAGAAATTGAATCTCTTGGGCGAGTTCCTTCTGATTGTTTATTGCTTTCTATTTTTCCACAAATTTTGGAGAGGAGAGAAAGATACGGAGAGGACTATTGATAAGGTTTATTGCTATTATTAATCATGAGTTATAGACGAGAAAGAAGTTGGTTTCCTTATTTTACCACTTTTATTTTAGAAATTTTCATAAAAAGGAATCATGTATACATTAAATCTGGAAGTGCTATTTTCAGCTCATCAACTATTACAATTTTTCGCATTGAGAGAAACTTCTCTATATAAATATCTATTTTACCCTTCTACTTTTCTATCTTCTCTCTCAATTAAAAAAAAAGTTTAACAAGGAAAAAGTAAAAATAGGAAGGTACTTTCTAAAGAAAAAAATCTGCTCGGATCTCATACCTAGTTCTGCTAATGCCATTTTAATGGTGACATAAACTTGATGAAGTGATATTTTCAGCACAACTAAAATGTTTTTTTTAGAATAAAGTGTTATTTTAAAAAACAAAAATTTGGTTGAGCTGAAACTATCACTTAATCAAATTTAGGTCACCATTAAAATTGCATTAGAAGAACTTGGCATGAGATTCGGGTATTTGAATTTGAGCACCTCAGCAACACCCATGACAGCTGCCATCTTGGGAAGAGCTTCATTCAGTCTACTTAGCTGGCATTCAATATCGGCTGGCAGCATACACTTGCCCAAGTACGAGTAAGCTGTCTCGACGAGTTTTTTAATAATAGCAGATCCCGTCCATTGAGCAACGGTTGTAAGAGCTAACTCCTTGGAGATTTTCTTCTTCTAACTTACTATCTCTCTGCATGCAATCCGAAAATAGGATTGCAATCCTCAAATTTATATGGTTACTGTACAATTATTCTGTCTTTTCAAATTACAATTGCGTAACAAAATTTGGATATATATTTCTTCAATTAAAACTTCAAGAAGAATAATTGTACGTACAGTAACCATCATAGAAACTAGAAAGCCATGGATTGATAAATAAAGCTATCAGTATTGGTTTACATCTTAGAAAAATAAACTTACCTACTCCATGATGTTTTTTGTCTGCCACCAGTAACTACCGATCGAGTGCACTCTGATACACCAACCCAAGGGAATTTCAATTAATCAGACAAAAGTGAGGTCCAAAAAGACAGGAAAACGAATTAAACTTGAATTAATCAGATTTTTACATTTTCTACAAAGCTGGCATTCAGGAAAACGGTATGTTCATTGCTGCAGTGCCTCACCTCAGGCCAATCATTAGTATTGATGCATGTTTCTTGTTTGGCTGGTATCAAGGGAGATTGTTGATGGCGTGTGGTTATGATACTGAGAACCAGTTGCTTCCTCTGGCTTTCGCAAAAAAAAAAAAAAACCTACTTTGTCAGTCACTGTTGGTGGGAGAGCGGAAAAGGGGGGCAAAGCTGGACATCGTGGAGAAGAACGGCCCGTGCATGGCGTTTTCCTAGTCGTTGTCAGTGAGTAGAGAGCATAGATGGAGCGGATCGAGTTAGAGACAGAAGAGGAAAGAAAGGGACGGGGGCGCATGAGTTATGGGGACCTAGCCGTGATAAACAACAAAGGCGAGAGTTTTTTTTTTCACTGTGCCAGGCCGCGATAGATCAAAACGGCCGGAGTTTTTTTTTTCTGTTGACAAGCCGTTGTACACCATAACGGACAATACTCCACAACGTTCAGTTTAATTTCGTTAATTAGAGATAAGTCGTTTTTACTAAACTGACCGTGATGGTCTATAACGTCTCCTGAACGTTATGAACTATCACGTTTTTCCTATATCACGAATTTCCCATAAGCCCTTCCCCATTGTCGATATTTTCTTATTTAATTTTCTATTAATAAAAATTTCGGACCTATAAAGGCTAAAGTAAAAGGTCAACGTAAAGATAAAATAAAGAGAAAATCTCTCAAAATACAAAAATTTCAAGTTCAGAATAGAAGCCACAATGTAAAAGGCCGAAAATTTGTGGCAGTAGGACTTGAATGTTTCCAGTAATTATGACCATGGACAAAATGTTCTCTCAAAACCAACAAAAGCATCTCTTGAAACAATCATGCCTAAATTTAGACGATGGTTAAAACAAAAGAGCGGAAAAAATATCAACTTCAAAATCTATAATTGAAGAAAATGCGAGGTCCAATAAGGCATGAAAATGTGAGGTCCAAAAAGATATAAAATGTGAGGCATAATAAGGCATGAAAGACATGAAAGGCATGAGGTATTTGAACTATCATCTTTAAAAATATAGTATTCCAAATTTGCCCATTCTAAATTTAACATTTTTTCAGGCCGGTATAATTTAAAAATAATTATTATTGATTTTCTTACATTATTGAACGACTTAACTTGACAGCTTAACAGTAAAAACAAAACAAAAACGATAATAGAAGGTCTAAATCAGAAACCCACAGGAAATTAAAAGTTGTGAGTCAGCATGCTTGAGGCCATCAAGCTAATAGCATTTAGACCGAGGTCAATTTCAAAATTCTAAATAAAGAAAAGAGGTTTTAGAAATTGTTTGTCCTTTCTAACCAATTGAGGTTCTGAACCCCTTCCTGACTTTAAAATAGAGTAGAACTAGGGTGTTCCTAAGTTTATCAAGTTTCTTTGTGAATTCAACTCTAAAACCTATCGGATTGATTTCAAATGATGAATCCGAACCGTTAAAACTCATCTACCTTACAAGTGATGCGTCTTCATGCAAAAAATTTGCACTTTCAAATTAATTTAGTGTAAAGTCAAGCGGTCAAAATTAGAAGGTTCATAAATTAATTTTAATGCATTCATTTTTTGAACGTTTTTTTTACCACTTGACTCTATACAAAACTAATTCAAAAATTTAAAATTTTGTATGTAGACGCATCACTCGTAAGGTAAATGGGTTTTCACGGTTCGGATTCGTCATTTGAAGTCAATCCGATCAATTTTAAAGTTGAGTTCATAAAGAGACTTGATCAACTTAGGAACACCCTAGTTCTACTCTTAAAAATATGAATATACAAATTATCTTAATGCGTAAAAATCTATGCTCATATTATGATTTATGTTCGCTTGATGTTATTTTTTTAAATTAGTGATATAGTACTTGGCTCGTGCAACAATTTATATTAAGAAACTTATAAAAAGAAAAATGATTACAATTGAATTCTAAAAAAAAAAAATAGACGCCATAAATCATCACAAGGGTTAAATTGAACAAAATGGTTAATGCAGTTGAGCATGCAATAATTTTAAAGTCAGGTCTTTGGAATTACTCTTTGGCGAGTAATTGGAAATTAACTTAAGAAATGTAATCTTTATATTATTGAAAAAAAATTAAAAACAGTTGGGTTGGGCCCATGTTTAATGAGTACTTGGTATATTAGAGGCAGGCCCATTGCTGATGCTTTTGCATGTGGGCCTAAATTTTATTTGTCTCATTCATTATTTATGTTTAGCTTGGGTATTGGAAGAAACTTTGTGCTCTGTAACAGAGTGTGATTTGTGCTCAAAATGAAATACACTGTAATCTCATCATATCATATTACGAAAATACTCACCCAGCAAGTAGCGAGAATAATTTTTTTTTTTGTAAGCATAATTAAAAGCAAGAAACAAAAAAAAAACTTTTAATTCTTAGCTAATATAAAAAAATACATCTAGACATCTGTTATATATATAACTGTTTAGATTCGGAATAATAGAAAATAAAATAACTGCCTAAATATATACAATAAGAAATTAGTGTCCAAATCCTCTGTTAAGCCTGTCAAGATCTTTGTGGGAAAACCAAAAAGTTTTTTGGGCTTGATTTCCTTGTTTTTTGTTAACAAAGCCCATAAAATTAATCAACAGTGACTTGCTGTGCATCAAATACTGATTGTTTAGTTTGGCACGCTTATTGTTTTAATGTGAATTGGCATGCATTAATTGAACACAGAAATGTTATATGGAGCTGTCCAATTAAAATCTATTAATTTTTGTATGGCTCCAACTCATTGGTACAAAGTAGCGCCAATCTGGACCATATGATTAATTTTGATAGACCGGTGCACTATATCAAAATTAAGTAACATATGCCGGGTGCAGTTACATTAATTAGTTCTACAACAAAATGCTCCTAATTGATGCATGGAACAATGCGGATTAAACATTTTCAATTGATGCATAAATTGTACGCTAATTCAAAAGTGAAAAGAAAAATCTTCAAAACTCCATTTATCTTAATAGTTTTGTGAGATCTCGAAACATGTCCAATCTTCAAGTCATTATATCTATTTTTTTTTTTTTTTTTTCAATTGTGGTCTTTTTATTGTTTGATGATCTTAATTAGTGTGTATTTGAATTAATATTGGACATACAGCAATTATGTTCAAAATTTTATGGGCTTGATTTTGTACGTAAGACATGTTTTAGTACATTTGGTATGTCATATAATTAATTCTGAAACTGAAAATTAAAAATTTTAAGTTTTGGTGAGCTTATTTATTTATTTTTATTTTTATTTTTTTGTGAGCTTCAGAGAAGACAAATTGATATAGCCCGGATGATGGTGAAGCTAAGAAAAGGAATCCGAATTTCTGTTACATGTAGCAGCAAATATGGAGGTGCTTGGATTGCCAAGTGAAGGGAGCCGCATGCAAATAAGACAATAAGAGGTACCCTGAGATATAATAGAAATTGGACCTGCTACTCGCTGATCCGGCAAAGGTTATGGACAGAGCTAGGTTGACTTCACGCATCGCACGATCAATAGAGATAAAATTCTGAAACTTCCAATTGCATTAAAAACCAACATCCTCCGCAAGAAGAACAAAAGCAAGGCCGAGGTGATATATTCTGTGTTGCCATGTTTGGTTGAGACCTAGTGGTTGGTCAGAAAAACCAACTAAATTTGGAGTAAAAATTATTTTGGGCCTATTGAAATCGAAAATTTTGGATTTGAATTTTTGGGATTGAGGAGTCCACTATAATGATTCAGAAAAGTAATGTCATCCTAAAAAAATATTTATAGGCTAAGAAAACTAATGATAACATATTTTAAGAAGGTTGGTGGCAATGGCATACTATAATCTTATCAACCACTCAGAAAAAGTTTGTACAAGAAATAAAAGCATCTTTACAAATACATAATTAAAATAGAAATAAAGTTGATAGATATTTGATAGTAATATTATATAGTACATAAACATTAATGGTTTATATGCATTGTCACCTTTGTGATTTTTATAAAAGTTTAGAGCAAAAATAATTTATAGACTGTTCTAAGTTTTTTGGATGAACAAATTTAAAACTAGATAAGCTACATTGTTCGTAAAAAGGTAACAAGTATTGTGTGTTATTTGTTTTAGTTTTTAAACTTTCTTTGTTTTCAGTCTTTTCTTAGCAAAAGTTCTACGAAATTCTCAAATTGCAATCAAATTGAAATTGAGGACATAGGAAACACACCATGTTTGGTGGATATTAATCACTAGAAGTTCATTGCGTGAGGTCATATTTAGAACTCCTGATTTGATTTTGTTGTAATTTGTTTGAGTTGACTTCAAATCGTTAAAAAACAACATGATTGAAAAAGGAATCAACATGAGAATACAACAACTTCATGTAATGAACCTTATGTTCTTCTTACCTTGTGATCTCCTCATGAGAATACAACAACTTGATCCTCATTTTGGAATATGGAACTTATCCTGGTACTGAGTGAATTAAAAAACTGGTATGGTTGACTGTATGCTAAAATCTGGGGTACTATAAGAAGAAATTTAATTAAGAATCACTGAATTAAGATGCCATTAGAAATTACACAAATTTGCAAATGCATTGCCTGGTACACTGTCAAATGACTAAAAAATTGATAGGTCTAAATGTTAATTACTGTCGTGGAAGCGTTCAAGGAGTAATTTCGTTAAACATGTTGCAGGCATACATTAATACCCGACCAAATAGAAAAACAATGGAACTCACACAAGAAGCCAACCGCAACAAAAAATCAAGCACGAAAAATAAAAGAAAGACACAAGATTTTACATGAAAACCTTTGCGGGAGAAAATCACAGAAGCACAACACAAAATCACTATATCAAGGGGTCTTTACAATACAAAAAAAATAATCAAACCAATAACACTCTCTCACACTCTCTTACAATATTATACACTAATTTGAGATATCCTAATGTATTTTGGTGGGATTGAAACAAGAGAGCAAATCCTAGAAAAAGTTTGGAGAAGAGGCTTCTTTCTTCTAACAGAGAGACCCGGCTTCTATCTTTTTTTCTCTCCAATTTCCTTTTCTATCTAAAGCTTATTTTTTTTGCTTTGTGATATTCAACACTGAAAAGTGAAACCTGAATAAATAATCATGTCACTTAATAAATTTGTCAGAGCACTGAAAAATGATAGAGCACATCAATTCTGGTAATATGGTTTAACCGTAAAAGATATCCTTAATCAAGTGCCAGATATTTAGCAATGAAGGAAAAATCGGCCATTTCGGACCGGAATCGACCAATTCGCATCGGAATCGGACTGTACCAATCTGATATCTGATCGAGTTACGGTAAGTAAATATTTCGTCGAATTTCGGCCGAAACGGTCCTATTCAAGTCAAATTTCGGCCAAAACAGGCCTATTTCAGTCAAAATTCGGCCGAAACGTGTCTATTCAGGAAAATACAAACCGTTCCGTCCTCCAAAAACTCCTCAAAAAATTGTCCCCCGCGCGAATAGAACCCAGGATGTGTTGGATGAGAACATGTAATTATGATATTTAAAATTTACTTGGATTTGGAACTAAACCCATATTAGAAATTGTATTATATTATATAAACAAATTTTCTGTGTGTAATATTTTGTTTCAATATATTTTTTAACATATTATTATTTTAGAAACTTTTTTACTATTTTTTAAGTACAAAACAAGCTTCTGCCAAAAAAATCCGAGTTTCCGGTCCGATAAATTAGGAAAAAAGATAAATTGGTCTACTCAACCAATTCTGATTTTTCCTTCTATGATATTTAGCCTAAACATAAATTGGTCTACTCAACCAAAAAAATGAAAAAAGCGCAGTAAACTTATACAACACCAATAAATTAAGCTAAATTCAAACTAAATACATTTTGTTAACCGCCTCAAAGATTGGAGGAGTCACACAAAACTGGTAGCTCACCTATACCAGTAGAGGGTTTTTGGCTGAGCAAATTTTGTTCGGGTCCCAAATGCTAAAGATTTAATGCAAGCAATATATGGAGCGAGAGAGCAATATATATCATTGTCGACAATACATTTTTTTTTTAGTTCTGAACTACAACAGCTTGGGAGATTTAATCTAGTTCTTCAATAATGAAAATATTAGAAAATAAAAAAATTAGGAAAAAAGATGTGGAACCATTGTTAGTTAAATTAGCACTGACCTGCTATAATTAATTGAAGTTGCCAAACATAAAAAATCTGTAGAAGGAAAAGACTACCAAAACAAAACATAAAAAAACTACGATGACTTTTCATATTAATGAAATTGTACATAACTTTTCTTATTAATGAAATTTTGTACAAATGCTTTACAATTTTGTACATAACTTTTCTTATTAATGAAATTGTCAGCTTATGCTGACCTTCGAAAAAAAAAAATGCTTTACAATTTAAAGAGTTACTGTAGTTTCGGTGCAAAATGCTTTAGAATTTATTGTTGTGCTATTCACCAAAAAAAATTACCAAAGTCCAAAATTATTAAACCATGGTGCGGTAACTCAAGCTTGTACACCCACATGTACCACTACTGATTACTGAAAACAAAATAAAAAGAACAAAAAGACCCACATGTACCACTACTGATGACTCATGGCTTGCCTAACTATGTGCACTTCAAAACAAATCCCCAATATTGTCTAAATAAGGAAAATATATTAAATATGTCTACTTAAAAGAAATTACAAAAAATTCTTATAGCGAAAAACAACAATATGTTTTCTTCAGAATAAAAATTAAATGAAAGAAAGAAATGCATGAATAGTCTTATTGTTCAAAGTGAGCAGCTGTCTGTCTACAAATGGGACACACAACTTGCTCCTCCATCCACTTGCCAATGCAAGAGAAGTGGTAGTCGTGGCCGCACTTCAGTTGTCCCTTTATATCAGCATCAACATATTGTTCCTGCCAAAAATTTAAATTTTTAATTAGATTTACGAGGTATAATTTCGGTCTTAAGTCCGCATTTTTGGCCATTCTAGACCCATTTGAAATTGACTTTTTTTATGGAAATACATGTTTGAACCACTTAAATTAGATTCATTCAATAAACCTAACACAGTCAAAAGCTTATGCATCAATTACGATTCTAGTTGTACCAATTTTGCTAACAATGGTGTCTAACATGCTAATATAAAGAGACAAAGAGAATCATGATACCTGGCAGATAACACATCGCTCTGCCTCGTCCTGCTCCCCACAACAGATTATATATTTCACAAATTTGGAGAGCTCGGTGGAAATAAAGGCCTCGTAGCTCATGCAGTTGACGTCCATAGGCATATTGCAGTGTCTGACAGCTTGTATAATCTGACGGTTCTGAAATTCACAGAAGGAAACCATGCAGAAAACAGTTATCCAAGGAACATTGTTTAATGCTAGTACTTCTCTATTTTTTGTACATAATTTTTTTTTGCTAGCAAAGAACATGTTAAATTTCTCAAAAATGAAACAAATCAAGGAAAAAGGGGAAGCTGGAGTACTTGTTTAGGTAGTGTTGTGCACATTTAAGTATTATGCTAATTTGAGTATAAGAGAATGTTGAATAAACTTTTCTTTAGTCCCTGGTGCAAGAATAACTTGAAAGATCTCCTACATGTGGAAGTATCAATTGCCGGCGCTAAGTATTAGTACTAAAACTTCATAAACAAAGTCTGGAATACTTGTGTAAAACCCTAACGGTACAAAGAGGGTAATGAAGCTAAGACTGCCGATAGCAATGCATGTTCGATTTATAATATACTGACATCATCCATCGCCATCCCATTTTCTACTAAAGAAAAATAATCTTATTGCTGGGTGAAAAAGAAGTACATGATATTGTGAATGGTTGCTGGTTTCACCCTGAGATGAACGAATCTGAGGGTGATAACTGAGATGTGATGCTGTAAATCGAACCAATGAATGGCCAGTTGGAGGTGCCATGGTTGAAAGAATTACCCTTGTGTTGTTCCACCGTAGAGCCACAGGAGGGAGAAGTGTCCAAAAAGGGTGAAGGTTGTGTGCTGCATCTGAGGAGTCAGAAATGCTCTCACCGGAAACTGATGTAGGGCTCTGATGGTCAGTATGCAGATTTGGGGCTACAGACTGAACCCTTGACTGAAAGCCATGAGGCTGCTCCAAGGAAACAACCCTCTGTCTCTCTTGGGACCGAGAAAAGGGATTGCACATCCTAGCATTTCTCCTAGCATTTCTCTGTGGCACACGAGGGGATGTAGATCCGGCCAATGCCTGAAGGCCTTGTGGCGTATCTGAGGAGCTAGAAATGTTCTCACCAGAAACTGATGTAGGGCTCTGATGGTCGGCATGCCGATTTGGGGCCATTGATGGATCCCCCGGCTGAAAGTTCACATGAGGTTGCTCCAAGGAAACTGCACTCTGTCTGGGCATAGACGGAGTACAGGGATTGCGGCTCCTAACATTTCTCTGAGGCTTGTCTTCTGAAGATGTACTTGGAAGTTGTCGCTTCATGTTAGAGCTTCAGTTTTCCCTGTCAAAGATAAAAATTTATAGTATTGATGTTAAATGGAAACATAAATATTGCGCTATATAATTATTTTAAGATGAGGTTTCAAATACCTCCATTTCTTTGTACCTCTAACATTGAAATTCTCAATAACAGAAGTTTAGAAATTCAAATAAGAAAATAAAACTATTTGAATAATTCATTTGTCAAATCCTCAATTTTCTTGCTACAGATCGTATCACAACAACTGCTAGAAAAGCCTAGTTAACAGACACCAACTACTGAACGAAAGAAAGAAATGCCTTGTGTTTCTCAACTATTATCCTAATTTGTAGCACTAAATCTCTTGTAATTTCTAGAAAGATCATGTCAACTATTATCATAATTTGAGCTGCACCTCGAGGGCTTATCCTATTGTATAACAAAAGAATATAACGAATTCATACTAAGAATAACACATGCTTCTAATCCTGAGATCTTTTTACAGGAATCAATAGCTTTGAAGGGGAGCTGCGTGCAATTAAATAGGCACATGTATATAGTGCTATCACAGAAATGTCAAGAAATTGTGGGGATCTGACCAATGTCCACTTGAATAGGGATGAAGAGAATATATTAAACTGGAGATGGGATTCAAAAGGCTATTTTAGTGCCCAGGCACTTTACAATTTGCTAGCTTTAGGGGGGTAAAAATATTCCATACTTTGGTGGAAACTAAAAATTCTCCCAAAAATTTACAGCAATATATAATGTCGCTGGTACACAAAAAGAAAATTAAGAAATACTGTGTGATTAATTTGATTCATTTTTAATACAACAAGTTATGTGAAAAATTGACTAAAAGCTATAACAATAATGTTATTCAAGAACTCACCTGTGAAATCTAATGCTAGTTAATTTTCGGAACAAAATCAGATCAAGTCACCTATTTTCACAAATTGACTCGATGTATGACTTTATACACTAAAATAGGAATAATTTTCAATTCATTTTTGGTAAACTTTTGATGTAAATAGTACAGCCAAGTATAACCGGGTGAAAAATACCAATTCTTACCAAAAATAATAACATAACAAATTGGGAATGACCGCAAAATGCTCTAATATTTGTCCAACCCTATTTTATCAATTGATAAAAAAAAAAATACCACATACTGATGAATATAATAGGATTTTAAGTAATCTGGTGGTGTAATAGCTGGGTTTAAAATAAATACAGAGTTAAAGAGTTAATTAGTCTCCAAATTTAAAAAAATTCAACTCCTAAACTCAACCAAGTTTGTTTAAAGAGTTAATTAGTCTACAAATTAAAAGAATTCCATAAAAACAACCATTGGGCAGTTTTTATTGTTGGTTATATCATTTTTTTTCTTTTCATGTTGAGGGTTTATATAAAAAAATAGAAAAATTTCCTTGATAACAAGATTATGCTCGTTTGGATAAAAAAAATTATCTTATGATTTGACAATGATTTGATCAATACATTCTTTCTTTATAAAAATAAAAAAAACAATAATACAATCAAATTATGTTTTGTTCAAAAGTTTCGGGTACCAGAAAAATCGAGATGCTTATATCAATTGGGTATTGAGCATTCAAAAGCCCATGTAGAAATGACTCAAAGACAAAAAAAAAATATATAAGAAAAGTAAATATAATAATACAAGAAACAAAGTTCATAGATTGATTAAGTACCTTGATTTGAAATCCTAAATCTGAATCGGCCTCTTTTCTTGGAGAAAATATTGAATCTCTTGGGCGAGTTCCTTCTGAGTGTTTATTGCTTTCTCATTTTTCCACAAATTTTGGAGAGGAGAGAAAGATACGGAGAGGACTATTGATAAGGTTTATTGCTATTATTAATCGTGAGTTATAGATGAGAAAGAAGTCGGTTTCCTTATTTTACCACTTTTATTTTAGAAATTTTCATAAAAAGGAATCATGTATACATTAAATTTGGAAAGTGCTATTTTCAGCTCAACTATTGCAATATTTAGCATTGAGAGAAACTTTTCTATATAAATATCTATTTTACCCTTCTACTTTTTCTCTCTTTTCACTCTCAATTAATAGAAAAGTTTAATAAGGAAAGAGTAAAAAAGGAAGGTACTTATGAGAGTAAAAAAGAAACTATCAAATTTAGGTCACCATTAAAATTGCACTAGCAGAACTTGGCATGAGATTCGAACAGATATATTTCAATTAATCAGAAACATGGAAAGCGAATTAAACTTGAATTAATCAGACACTTGATTAAGGGTTACCCAAGGGAATTTCAATTAATCTGACAAAAGTGAGGTACAAAAAGACTGGAAAACATGTACCTTTTTTTTTTTAACAAAAGTGAAGTCCAAAAATGCCTCTCACCGATTTCTAACTGAAACAAGAGTTACAAAAGAGTACATTTACTACTATGGAATGAAAGACAAAATAATAAATTGTTCAAAACATCAATTTTCTAAATTCACAAAAACTTCAACCTTTTTCTCCCATAAGAGTAAGCTTATATTAGATCTCTGCTAAATCTTCAACTTCCATAATTGGTCCAGACTCGGTTGTGGGATCAGAATCCTCTTCCTCTGTCATCACTGTACCTAAAACTGGTATTAAAATCTTAATATGCAAACGAAGAATAAGAGTAAGGTTAAAGCATATTTTGTCACATCTACTCTTACACCACAAAAAGCTAAAATATAATTTTGGCAGCTATACAATGAACATATATAATTTAAGTTTGAATCTCTAAAACACAATCTGTTTGTCTCTAACCAAATAACCCCATAATATTGTTCCTTTAACTAATTCAATAAGAGGTTTATCTTTTAAAGGAATATAAGCATCTAATACTATAAAACATTAACAGTTTCACAATTAAAAACAAAAACCATTAAAATTTGCTATCCAACTCCAAATTTGAAAAACCAATAGACAAATAACAAATAAATGATTTGGAAAACATATACCTAATTGAAACTTTCTTTCTAGGTTTCTCTATTGCGTTGTCTAGGCTACCCCTGCAACACTGGGGATGTCCATTTGAGCACCACCAGAGACAAACATGAGTGCCCTTGACTACTGATCCCAATTGTTCTCCCATATCAGGAAATGAAACCCATAATAGTGCATGCTAAAACCTGGAGTATTGTCAGAAGAATTAGGTAAGAATCATAGATGATGACTCAAAACTTCAAATGCAATGAGTGGTACAACTTCATAATGTTTGAAAAATAATAGGTCTGAACAACTGAATAAACTGGCATGTCACTAAATAAAATGGTTTGAACTGAAAAAAAAATTATATTTATATTTATATTTTTTTTAAATCATGGGTTGGAGGTCAAGCCACCAAATACACTTTCAAATCCCTGTATATATTACAGAAAATTTCCTCAGTGTGGGTTTCGAACCATGACCTCTCACATGGGAGCCATATGTACCTTTACCACTAAACCAAAGACATGTTCTTATCTGAAAAAATGATAGAACACACCAATTATGGTTATATGGTTTAATCATCTTAGAAATCCTTAATCAAGTGTCAGAACATAAATTTATCTATTTGACCAAAAAAATAATTTTTTTTCAAAAAAACCAATGAAGTGGGCCAGAAATCAAACTACCCAGAAGCTAAACTAAATTCGAACTAAATACATTTTGTTAACAGTCTAAAAACTAATAGCTAACCTATATTAGTAGAGGGTCAATCAAGCTGCAATTGAGTTTGTGATTCAGGTGGTACTAGCTTGGATGCTGCTAGAATAGATACTAGCTAGTTTTTGGTTGTTGTTACCATAAAATTGAGTTGGACACCATTAAATTAAGACTCACAGGAAGGAAGGAAGGAAGGAAGGAAGGTGCCTGATTGTAACTTGTATAGTCTTTCAGCTACCCTTGAAAAAAATTCTTCTTCTTCTTCTTATGGCATTTCATTGAAACTAATTTGATGAATTAAATTGAACTTGCAGAAGAAACAAGGGGAGAAGTTTGATCCGTTATTGCATAGCAACAACACACAAAGGAGTGTTGCATAATGGATCATACCAGTCCCCTTGTTTCTTCTCAGAGTTTGCCTCACTTGGAAAAGAGCTCACCGATCACCGACCACAGCGCAATCAATCGCGAGATGAGAGGCTGGGATCGCCTGCCGCTACGGCGCTGATTTTAGGGTTGGGGCTGCGGAAGAAATCGCGTGAGAGATGGGGAGCGCTGGGTTTCACATTCCTAATTCAATTGCTCTTTTTCATGCTGGGCTTTGGGCCTACTGAAATCGAAATTGTACAAGATGATCTTACATACATGCTAGCAATATAGTTCCCCAGATACAGAACTTCAAAAGGATCAACAACAAAAATATATATACACACATTTGCGCAGGCAAAAAATAAAAAAAATATTAAGGAGTACTATACAGAGTTGCAAATTTTTTGAAAAAAAAAACATTGCTGATTGTTTGATATATTTTAGATAGTATACAAGGAATAAAAAATTATAACTAAATTGAACATCGAAGATTAATTTCGTTGCTCCTATCAGGGGCAGAGACACTAAAAATATATGGGAGTCAATGGACACATTTTTTTTTTCTAAATTTTTGTGTTTACAAATAATTTTTTATATTGTTTAACATAAAATACAATAATACTGTAAGATTGATTTTCATTGGCAACATAAAATTTTTATATGATTAACTCCATTGTTTGAAGGCATGGCTCTTTCCCAGACATTAGTCAATGGCATCCGACAGCCTAATGCAATTTAGATCCTCCCCGGTACCGTAATAGGAAATCTTTTACAATTACTAGATCTTGACCGTTCTTTTTAAATTGGCACAAATCTCAAAGCCTAATAATACTGCCCCTGTGCTAGCCCGAATCTTAAAGCGGCTGGGAATTAATCTCAAACTATAAATTAAGTGAATGAAATCTTTTAATATATATGGTTCACACATATATTAATCAAGAGAAACCATCAAGAAATGTTAATACACTTTTTAGTACCGCGTGCACAAATTTTGATGCACTGAAATGCACCCTAAGCAATTAAAAATGATATCAAAATCCTAATTACATAAATGCTACATCAAAACTGCAACATAATTACATTAATAACAAACCAACAATTAGCCTTAAATTTTTTCAAAATGGGTTTTGTTTCCAATTAATCAAAATCTATTAACCTCTGGATTTGTTTATTACTCTATTAATTTTCCTTATGATCGTATGAAAAATAAATAACAATTAAATTTTGTCAAAGAAAGATGATTTTATTTTGGGTACGTATATTATGAAATATATATTTTTTTTAAATATGTCCCCTGCGTTGCTAATGTACAAATTGTACTTTAGAAACCAATATACATCAAAATTTTGATATAAATTAAATTTGTTAAACTTTAATTAATCAGACATTAGGGAAACAATGTTCTGTCTTTGTCTAGGCTAACCTGCAACACTGGAGATCTCAAGTTTGTGGTTTTTTCAATTGTTCCGCCTATATCAGTAGATGGAAACAACATCCTGTTTTTCACCGAAAGGGATTAATTAATTGGTTAGTCACATCAATTGAGATCTGGCGCGTTCTGTATTTTTCTCTTCTCAAAATCCTCAAAATTCATCAGCAGTTCCAAAAATTCTCAGATTGTGCTACAAGAAACAATCTTGGAGCTTCCTAGGATCGATTGAGATCGATTCAGAGAAGAAATGAATAGAAAGAAGGTGGAATTTCAGAATACAAGGTAACGAACAGTGATAAGGAAGAAGAGAAAAATTCTCTCAATTTGTATTATTCTTTTCATAATGAAATCCAGAGTTACATTCGCCTCTTATAGACGATCAAAACAATTCAGATTTTGCTAAAAATCACAAAGAAATGAATCCTAATAACTCTCCGCTCGCCACGTCAGTTGCCACGTCTGTGGAGCTGCTTATTTTGGCTCAGCAATTGCTTCGCTGGCCTAACTCACTGAAACGCACACTTCAGTCTGACTTGGGGGGCCCCTTGCCAGCGATAATACCCTCTAATGATCCCTGACCTTCATTTAACCCTTGGGACCCGCTAGCAGCCACTCTCTTCTTTAATTCCACCTGACCGCACCCTCTGACAAGCCTGCCCACTGCCCCTTCTTCCTTCTTCTCCTCCATTAGCCCAACGGCTACTCCCAATTTCGCCAAATTCGATTCCACTCGTTGCAGATTGCCACAAAATTGAAATTGGATTTATAACAAACACACTTTGTTTGGTGGCTATTAATCGCTAGAGGTTCACTGTGCAAGGTTATAATTAGGTCTCTCTAGACTTTGAATCTGAACTCACAAGCACTAGACTTGATCTTGTTGTAATATTGTTTGAGTTGACTTCATATTCATTGCCACCTGAACTGAATAATAGCAGTCAAAAACCACATGAGAAAATATACAACAACTTGATATAATTTCGTGTTCTTCTTCAGTTTGGACTTGATACAGGCACACTGTCTCTCGTGTTCTTCTTACGAATAAATTGATCCTATCTTAATTTACTCATTAACGAAACATATATTAGTCCAGTTGAAATAAAGAGTGATACTGAGAGAAATTAAAAAATTGGTATTGTTGACTATGCTAAAATCTGGGCCTGGGTTATTGTTAGAAGAATTTAGTTAAAAATCACCAAAGATGTCTCCTAAAATAACTCAATACTTCAAAATGCAGTGACTGGTACAACTTCAGAATGACGGAAAACTGATTGATCTGAACAGTGAATAAATTGTCGTTTCACTAAATAAATTGGTCTCAAGAACTGAAAAATGATAGATTGCACTAAAGAAATAAATAAATTGTATCATAGTAAAGCTAAATTCAAACTAAATACATTTCATTAACAGGCTCAAAGATTGGAGGATTCGTCACACATAACTGGTAGCTCACCTATACCAGTAGAGGCTCCATCAAGCTGAAATTGAGTTTGTCATTCAGGTGGTACACCATTTGTACCAGTAAGAATCCAGAAAAGCTCACTGAACAGGTACTGTGCTTTTAAGAGTCATAGTTCATTCCTCTTTCAACTTAATGAAACTAAATTCTTGTTCTGGACTAACAGCCATAGTCCTTGAGACCTTGAGCAAATTTTGCTGGGGTCCCAATTGCTAAAGAGTTAATGCAAGCAATTTAAAGCAATTATGGAGGGAGAATAAATGAATAATATCATTGTCGACAATGCAATATATTCATTTCTGGACTACAATAGTGTCGAAGATTTAATCTAGTTCTTCAAGATTTAAAAAAAAAAATAGGAAACATATTTGCATTAACTGCTAATTTAAGTTGCAAAACTTAAAGTGAACAGTTATGTAGTTCTCCTGCAAATTAAATAAACATTTATATGGCCAAGATATCCAATTAAGGACAAATCTGTAATAAGAAAGGATTACCAAAAAAAACCCAATGAACCTGAAATGCCCTCCACAACCTTAAATTAGTAAACCAGTGTACAATAACTCAACCTGGTACACTAACATGTACCACTACTGAAAAGAAAAATGAAACATAAAAGATCAGATCAAAAGCAATTAATCTAGTGAAAACAGGTTCTTTAACAGACAAATTGCACAACCTTATGTCAACTAGAGTTGTGCTTGAATTAAACTTAACATCTTCACTTTGGCAGTTTTGCACATTGGCCCTTTCGAATTGCAGATATTATCTTTTATCATTATGTCTCAATTGGTCATATATATAAGCATCAAATATCCTATTGTTGAAACAAATGTTGTACCTAGATAAAACTTCAAATTTCTATTTCCAACTTATACCATACTTAAGCATCAAATATCATTTTTTTGTTTCACTGTTTCACATTGAATTGTTAATTGTTTAATATACACTTTTCAAACTTTTTAAATAACCCTCCTCCTCTTGTCCGGGCTTGGGACCGGCTACATCATTTAGATATAGGCGGAATTAAAAGTTTGAAATGTTAGTATCTCTCAAATTTAATTTAATTTAAAAAGAAATATAACAGAAATTAATGTGTATTGATTTGAACTAATTTGGACATGCAGCAATTAAGTGCTCAAAACTTCATAGGCTTGATTTTGTAAGACATGTTATAGTAAATTTGGTTCGTTATATAATTAATTGAAAACTGAAAATAAAAAATTTGAAGTTTTGGTGAACCTATGAAAAGGAAATCCGAATTTCTGTTACGCGTAGCGGCAAATAAGAGATGTCCTGAGATAGAATGGAATTAAATGGGACCCGCTGCTCAGTAATCCAGCCACAACTTGGTCACTTGTTACTAAAATTTGGGCCAGATTGCCCCATCGCACGCAGGTCCTGGAGGGACCTCCTGGCTAGACACGATATCAGCGTGTCCGGGGGGTTGAAATACTTAAGATCTAGTCTAGTCTGGCCGGTCGTTTGACACGGCTAGAAAGATCTTTTTGGGGGGTTGTTTGGACGGCGGGAGTTTGGACTCTTTGTAAGGAAAGGAATAAGAGGTTCTTCTCAAACCAAAGGAGACTAGTGAATCTATTGTTAAATGATACAACTTTTGATATTTTATGATGGACACGCTTCATATAGAAATGAGGGAGGTGCACCAGATGAGGGTGCATACTACACAATGCTGGCGGCATGGGTTGCAAGTTAGTTACAATACCGACTGTGTACTTTTTCCTTGTTTTTTTTCCTTTTTATGGAGGGTGCTTTTTCTAAATAAATTGTGTAAATACTCTTTTTTAATCAATATATTTGTTGCTGCTAACCATAAAAAAAAAAAATTGGGCCAGATGGAAAATGCTACTTGGATTAAATTATTTTGGGCCTACTGAAATTGAAAAATGTTGGATTTGAAATTTAGGGATTGACGAGTCATAATATTCGTTGAGAAAAGTGACGAGATCCTGGAAAAATATTTATAGACTAAGAAAACTAATAATACATATGATTGTAAAATATAAATAAAGTTATGAAATATTTGATATTAATATTATATAGTTCATAAACAATGGTTTATATGCATTGTCACGTTTGTAATTTTTATAAAAGTTTAGAGCAAACATAATTTATACGCTGTTCTAACTTTTTTGGATTAACAATTTTTTTTTAGTAAAAGTTGGAAGTCAAGCTACTAAACTATTTTATATCTACAAAGAATTTGTCCATCCGGGTTTCGATCCTGCGACCTCATGCACAGTACTAGGATATTGTTTTGCCACTATATTAAAGGCTGGTTCTCTAGATTAACAAATTTAATATTCGATAAGCTATATCCTTCGTAAAATGGTTATACTTATTGCGTTTTGTTTATTTTATGTATCAAATTTTATTGTTTTCAGTTATTTCTCAGCAAAAGTTCTACAAAGTTCTCAAATTGCAACCAAATTGAAATTGAGGACATAGCAAACACACTATGTTTGGTGGATATTAATCACTAGAGGTTCATTGTGAAAGGTCATAATTTGGCCTCCAAATTTGAATTTGTCGTAATTTGTTTGAGTTGACTTCAGAATACTGCCACCTGAATAATAACAGTAAAAAACCACATGATTGAAAAAGGAATCAGCACATACAACAACTTGATCTAATTAACCTCATGCTCTTCCTAGGAATCTGGCACGAATTATTTTCCTTTTACTTGATCCTATCTTATATATTAATTCATGAATGTAACAGATATCAGTCCAGTTGAAATACAACTTGGAACTGAGTGAAATTAAAAAAATTGTACGGTTGACTTTAGCAGTCAACCTAAAATCTGGGGTATTGTCAGAATAAATTTAATTAAGAATCACTGAAGATGTCTTTATAAATTACTAAAAATTCAAAATGCAACGACCGGTACAACATCAAAATGACTAAAAATTGAAAGGTCTGAATGTTGGAGACAATTGCAGAAGTGTTCAAGAAATAATTTTGTCGAACACCTTGTGGACATATGCCAATATCTGACCAATTGGAGAAAAATAGAACACACACAAAGAAACCAACCACAACAAGCAATCAAGCACAAAAAATAAAGAGAGACAAAAAAAAAAAAATCAAGCAATCAAGCAAAAAGAGAGACACATGATTTTACGTGGAAACCCTTGCGGGAGAAAACCACAGGAGCACGGCACAAAATCACTATATCATGGAGTCTTACAATACAACAAGATAATATAGTCAATCACACTCTCTCACACTATCTTAGAATATCATACACTAATTTGAGATTGCCTGGTGTATTTTGGTGGTATTAAAACAAGAGAGCAAACCCTTAAAAAGCTTGCAAAAGAGACTTCTTTCTTCGGAGAGACATGGGTGCTATCCTTTTCTCTCTTCAATTTCCTTTTCTATTCAAAAATGTTATTTCCGTGAAAAAGCTAATGGTCTGAAGCCCATTTCTTTTGGCATCACAATATTCAACACTGAAACCTGAATAAATTGTCATGTCATGAATTAATAACCTGAATAATTAATTTAAGTTGCCAAACTTAAAGTGCATTGCAGTAAAAATCTGTCACAGGAAAAGACTACCAAAACAAAACAAAACAAGAATCTACAAACCTTAAGACGACTAATTAGAGAGTTACTGTAGTTTTGGTGCAAAATGCTTTAGAATTTATTGTTGTTCTATTCACCAAATTTTTTTACCAAAGTCCAAAATTATTAAACCAGGGTATGGTAACTCAAGCTTGTACACCCACATGTACCACTACTGACTACTGAACAAAAAAAAAACAAGAAAGACCCGATCAAAAGCACTTAATTTAACGAAAACCCTCAATTGAACAAACCAATTGCACAAACTTATGCCAGTTAGAGTGGTGCTTCGAATATTTTCTCATTGGCCCTTTGAAATTGGAAGTACTATTTTTTATTTGCAAGAAACTCAACTCAAATGCTATCTAAATTGAATAAAAAGAGCAACTAGATATTACGTTATTTAGTTGTACCCAGAAGAAACTTCAAATTTTCCATTTGCAACTTAAATATTGCAACTGTATAATTTAACTATGTTGTGATAACCTTTTGGTTTCACATTTGAGCATCCCATTGTTTTTATAAGTCAAAACATTTCAAAAAAAAATTTAATAACCCTCCTTTTGTCCGGGCTTGGGACCGGCTACATCATTTAGATATAGGCAGAGTTATAAATTTGAAAATGTGTTAGTATCTTTGAAATTTAAATTTAAAAAGAAATGTACAGAGAAACTAATAAATTGGAAACAAGGAGAGATATATACCTGCATGAAAAAACCACACTGGCAGTTATTTGTAGCTCGTACATGGTATTCATGTAATTACATTTTTGCCTTGTGCTTAATGCAGTGGAGCTTGCATAATTTCATCCTCTACTTCTTTGGACATTGATCACACCTATACAACAGCAATGTGGCACGTACTTGTTGGTGGGGTCAATGATTGTGTCAAATTTAATAGAACAAATCAAGAACACAAAACTCCCATGAATCTCCCTTTCCCTCCCTTATTTTTTATATCACAGAATTGTTTTCTTACATACTACCCTCTCTATATAGAGAGTTTTTTATATCTATCATAGGGCTTACAGCTCACCTCTATTATCTTAGAAACAAATCATAATTCAATCTAAACTTGGAAGTAAATTACACACCAATCAATTATAACAAATCAGTTATGATAAACCAAGAATCTATGTTGCCTTCTTTCTTCATTTTCTTCTGGATCGGATGTGAACGTTGTTGTACGTATTAGCTTGTAACTTCAACAGTTTGTGTTTGCGTGAGTCATCTACAAGAAGTTACACAAAGACCAACAGTTGCAAATGAGAACTTAATCAATTGCAAGAGCCATTGAGAGGATTCAAAACTTGAAATAACATAGAGCATGGAACAAACAAAAACTAGGCAGGAAATATAATCATAATAACACTTACGAGGAGGGTTGAAATAGAGTCAGAGAGCTTAGTCCCGTTCAATGTTCTTAAAAGTCAGCGAAGTAGGCAACTCTGGGATTTCTTCCAGCAAAGTAGCTTTATAAATCTCAAGTTGTTGAAGGGCAGTGAGCATCACCATTGTACCAGGCAATGACCGCAGGGAGCTTGCATCCCAGATGTCCAATCTCTTGAGGGTACTACTGTTTTGTAACAACCATTGCTCTGGCAGGGTCTCCATCCCTGAACACTTGCGAACTGTCAGAGAACTTACAAAGCTTAGACATCTGAGCGGTTCAATACGAAGGAGGCAGAGGTGATCAATATCTAGAGAACTGATCTTTAAAGAGACCAAGTTGTTTCCTTGGTTGACAGTATGTGCTTGTGGCATAGATGAAATTTCAATGAGCTTGTCGCATCCACCGATGTACAGGTGTCTGAGAGATGTAAATGCCTTTTCAGAGGAAGGGATACAAGTAATATTTGCACTGTTTATAATATAAAGCTCAGCAAGTGTTGAGAGCTGTGATGCTGACTCTAGCAATGGCACATCAAGTTCACCACAGTTTCCCATTTCAAGATATTCTAGTTTCGCAGGTAGCAAGATGCTCTGGTTATCAACTGTTACCAGCTTTGGGCTTCCCTTTATAACTAAGTGTTTTAGTGACACAAAGTTCCCAAATGCACCAGTTGGTAACTGAACCAAATTCTCACAGTTTAGGATGGTTAGTTCCTCAACAGATTGTAAATCTAGGTTTTCTTGCTGCAGAAATCCATTCAATGATATTAATTTGGGACATTTGGTAATCTCTACTCTTCTAAGCGGTGATTTCATACATGATGGTGCTTCATCTGTAATGCTAGAACTGTGGTGCATATCTGGAAGGGAATTAAGCCCCACATTATGTACTTCAAATTCGAAAAGAGAAAAAGGAATGGTCGGTATATTGGCCAGGTTTGGGCAGTCTACAATTGTAAGTTCTTTTAGATTTGGAAAGCCATAACAAATATGTGGTCCTGCCCAGGATTCCCATTTTGGCATGTGGAAGCAATATAGCCTTTCCAAAGCACAATCACTTGTCCAAATTGGAGACCTGTGGCCTGTATAATACTCAATGGTCAATTCCTTGAGATTTGGATTGGGTCGGAGGTTATCAATGACTTGCTCAGGGTCATGATAATTGCTCCCTTCAGTCCATTTCAGGGATAGTGATATAAGACTTTCCTTTTTGGATAGGTTTGCATTTGTAGCTTCAAGTGGATCCCCTACATTCTCAATTTTCTCTATCGAAAGGTATCGGAGATTGTTTAGCATCTCTAGTTCATCTATATGCTGACCACTCTCCCGTCCAACAAAAAAATGTAACTCTTGTAGAGAGGTCAACTTGTGCACTCCGTGAATTTTTTGCATTACCTCGTTGGGAAGGTTCATATAGCGTAAACTAACAAGATTGGTAATTCCAGTTGTTTCAATACCCTCATAATCTGAATCTTCATTCCAATTGGGCATTTCTAGCACTTGAAGATGGTAAAGCTTATAAAGTGAATTATGAAGCAAATATCTATATGATTGCCTCATAGGTAGTTTGAGTTTGACCTTTAGAAACCGAAGATGCAACAAACTACCAATTTCCTCCGGCAATTCACATCTACAATATTTTCCTTGTATAACCAATAAACGCAAAGTTTTCTTAAGTGAACCATTTGGGGGAACAAATCGATCTCCAATAAAGGTTATTACCAAGGTGCGTAAATTTCTAAGATTGAATATCCTTTCAATTTTACTTTCTGGAACAGCGACATGTTGTGCAGTTAAAGGTATATTATCAGATTCACCATTTGGTTCTACTCTGCAACATTCTCCTTTCGATACATTCTGAGCCAGATCATGCATCAAATCATGCATAACATAGAACCCTTCACACCCAAACTGTTTTTCAAAGAAAGATTTTCTTAAAAGGTAGTTGAAGTATTCTTCTCCGATATCTTCAGGTCTTTCTTCTCCATGTAACTCTTGGTGTATGAATCCGGTGGCCATCCACATTTTGATCAACTCATCTTTGTCGAACTTATAATCTTGAGGAAATATGCAGCAAAATCTAAAGCATTCTTGCAAATGTGCTGGTAGATGGTAATAGCTCAATTTCAGCACATCTGCCATATCCTTAGCTTGTTCTAAGTTGATCAGTGAATCACGGTTCAAAATTCTTTTCCAGTATTGGAAATTAACGTTTGAATTCAGCAAGCTTCCAATCACCTTTGCTGCAAGGGGGCTACCTCGGAGTTTCTTTACAATATCATTTCCGATCTCTTGCAAATCTTTATGATAGTCAGGGTTATAACCGTAAAATGCATACTTATTCAACAGCTCTAACAACTCTTGCTGTTCCAAGCCTTTTAACTCTAGATTTTCTCGTTCACCATTTAGCGCACGAGCAAACATGTCAGCCACTGATTTCATTCTAGTGGTGAGCAAAATCTTGCTTCCTTGTTGTACAAATTTTAAGGGTGCAACCAAGTTTTCCCAATCACCGTCTTTATCGTCATTCCAAGCATCATCTAGAATGAGAAAAACTTTCTTTGAAAGAATCGTCTCCTTCAAGATTTTCAATAGGCCATTTAATGACTCACCATTATGGGTTTTCTCACCAAGGTCTTCGAGGATTTTTCTTGTTATATCTTGTACACTAAAGTTTGTTGAAATACAAACCCAAATTGTTTTGTCAAAATGGTTCTCTCTGCTAATTTCCTCAAAGATAAACTGCGCAAGTGTGGTCTTCCCTAATCCACCCGCCCCCACAATACAAAAGGCAGAGATATTTCCCTGAGATGCTGGTTTCTTTAACCATTCATTTATGATGGCTGTCTCATTCTCACGGCCGAACACTTTGGTTTCGGTTAAAAAGGATGTAGTTTCTTGACAAGAAGTGTAAACAGGCTGATTATTTGGTTTTGCATGGCCATGAACATCTAATGCAATAGCAAATTGGAAGAAATGGCCAACATCTGCGGCCGCTAGATCTAACATTTCTACAGCCTCCCTTAACCTCTCCAGTGTATCTTCACTAATGTTAGAACCAGTAAATTTTCTCTTCAGCGAACCAATTATTGAAGAGGAAGATCCACTAACCTGATCTCGATTTTTCACCATGTCTTCCAGCTCCCAGTACTTGAGTTCATCAAGCACATCTTCAGCTGCTAAGAAAGCTTCTTTGAATTGCTCTAGCCAAGCATTCACCCCCTTATTCGGGTGCTTCAATTTTAGTGCCTCGCCAACACCCATGACAGCTGCAATCCTGGGAAGAGCTGCTTTCACCCTACGTAGCTCGGATTTAGTATCAGCAGGCAGCATATGCTCGCCCAAGTAGGAAGAAGCCGTGTCGAGTAGTTTGCTAATGATTGCAGACCCGAACCATTCACCAGCAGTTGAAAGAGTGAACTCCATCGAGATTTGCTTCTTCTGACTTACTATCTCTCTGTTTTTTTTTTCTCTCTTTTTGTTTTTTTTTTGGGTTTTTTTTTTTCTAAGTAGCAGGGTTGTTGTGTACAGAACCAGAAAAAAATACACTAACAATTTGTAGTAGATTTTTGGATGAAAGATGAATTGAGAAATTGAGATTCCGAGATAAAATAGATTTGCTAACAAAGGAAGATAGTGAAACAGATTCAATGAGAGAGATTGAGATCTGAGAAAGATAGTGAAACAGTAAAGATAGCAAAAGAGATGAAGTTTGTGGGATGTGTGGGTATCATGCAACGCAAGTAAATTCTCCACCCGTTTTGAGTTGAAACAACATTATTGGCGATGAGATTTTCTGTGGCATGCACAAACTAAACATTATAGGTAGCAAATAATTATAAGCCTATCCACCTTTAGAAAAACTAACGTACACAGTGACCCGATACACAGTAAATTAATGTGATATACAAATTGTTCTCAAGTAGAAGCACTGTGTATATTAAAAATTAAAATAATGGGAGACTTTTGTTTCGTCCTTATGGGTTAACTACTATGGAATTATTACCTCTACTCCAAATTCTCATTATTTCAATAACTTTTTTTTAAAGGTCATTAGTTCCATAACTTGTGTGTTTACAAATGATATAATAAGTTCGTTGTTAAACATTTAAACATTCCACAGCATGGTGAATAATGTTGTATTGTTTGGTAACAAATAATTTTGTATTATTGGGTCTCAGTCAAATATTTCACATAAATTATCAGAGGAATTAATAGTAATTTTTAAATTATTACCCGAACTATATATAGTACCAGATGTTCAAATAGAGAAACCTTGAAACACTTTATCAAAAAGAAGAGCACTATGAATGGACCAGAGGAGAAGCATCCACCATACATACTTTATCATCTTATCTTAAAGCAATACATTGAATCCAATATCAATGGGTGGAAGTCTCTGGGTTAATGCATAGTACTACAAGTTAAACAGTGACTAATTGTCAAACCGAAATATTTATTATTTTTTCCTTGTTACTTCATTATTTGTTAGTGATATTCCTAAAATAATTATAAATTAATTGATAAAAGTATAAATATTAATTACAATTCAGATATGATAGACATTAAATCTGAAAGTCAACGAATTTAATTTTTTTTGCCAGTACTATCATATATATATATAAATTATGTTTGACATTTATAAATAATTATTACTGGGCAGAAAAATTTGAAAAAATATAAAATTTGGTCTCCATTTATAATTTTGAAAACGAAGATATAAAATGTGAGGCATAATAAGGCATGAAAGACATGAAAGGCATGAGGTATTTGAACTGTCCTCTTTAAAAATATAGTATTCCAAATTTGCCCACTCTAAATTTTACATTTTTTCAGGCCGGTATAATTTAAAAATAATTATTATTGATTTTCTTACATTATTGAACGACTTAACTTGACAGCTTAACAGTAAAAACAAAACAAAAAAGATAATAGAAGGTCTAAATCAGAAACCCACAGGAAATTAAAAGTTGTGAGTCAGCATGCTTGAGGCCATCAAGCTAATAGCATTTAGACCGACGGATCAATATATATATAGATAATTTTTTAGACACACTGGTCTGGCTCAAGTCCGTTTCCTGTCCAAATTGACCAATCGTCTAGCAGCCAAGCCCCAGTTCAGAGGGACCGATCGTCTAGTAGTCGCCCCCCCCCTGTCGGGCTCCACCCCAGATTGACCATCCTTCATCTAGTCGGACCGCTACTTGGGGTCAATCTTGTGATCCGGATGAAACCGATGAAACAGTGGATCTGAAATTAGAAGAGGTAGAGAAAAATTGGGGTGATGTTGATCCTGAGAGTATGAGCGATCAGAGTGACCAGGAAGATACCAGGCCTATGCTTGGACAGAGGTTTTTCAGGATGAATCATCGGTTTCAGATAATTGATCGCGGGTTTGAGCACCCGGTTTCGGCTTTCAATGACACATCAGGGTTTC
>CM022079.1:9284654-9370647 GCA_011114355.1 Carex littledalei
TGATATTTTTGTTACTATAAGAGTTTGAGAGAAAGATGAATGGTTTTGTATTATGTCCTTGATACAGAGTACATCGCTATATATAGCATACCAGTAGCTGTTATCTGATATTAATACTAGTTACATTTGTTTAACAGAAAGTTTAACCGAAATATTAATTGCCTAGGATATACTAACTGCCTAACAGCCTTGATTAGTCTTTAACTGCCAGCTTCACTTTTGTTATTCCCTTTAGTTACACTAGGTAATTCAAACTTCTAAACTGAATTACTTTGTGTGAATTGATGATTGGTGCCTAATTCAATTAGCTTAAGTTATGATGTGTGTGCTGTGATTTTTAGGCTATTTGAATTTCTCTCATTCATGTATTGTGCCCTTTCTTTTGATTTATGCAGTTTTTTAACTGAATCCTAGCTATTGGAAACGGGGCAGTATACAGCGGACTTTTCTGGTATGTACTGGTACAGAGAATTGCTGGAAACAGAAAAACTGCTGGTAAACTTAAACAGATTTCTGAAAACTGCTCAATTGTATTTTCTCAATTCATCAAATTACAGAAATTCATACATATTTAAAGGACTACTCTATACCTAAAAATATAATTTAATCTAAATATAACATCTATATTTCCTAAAATACCCCTGCTGTGCAGTATGCTAAAATTGCAAATTATAGATGTACTAACTAATTTTGGAATCCACTAACTCCACTATTGAATCAATATTCAACAAAAGCATGCTGCCTTTTGTTTCGGGTTTAAACCCAACTGCTATGAGCTCATGTCAATTCTCCTCAATTACTGGTATTGATTCGAATTTGTGATCATTTACTGCTAGAAATGTGTATTTTCTTCTGTAACTTGAAATTACAGTTTATTACTCTCTGTGACTAAAATTAATCAGCACCAGATTATGAGTTGATATTTGTTAGAATTAATGATCAATTGAATAATTATTGGTTTTTCAGGGAATTTTGATACTTCCTCCTTTTCATAATTGCCTCCTTATCGGGTTTGAACCCGAGTTACTACTCTCAATAGATTTCAATCATTTTCTTGCTGTACCAACTGGCAAAGTTTTGTACCAGAATTATATATATATTTTTCCTAATCTTGGCAATCGGAGTCCAATCAAATGGAATGCAGATCCACTTAATCAGGGCAGAGAGCGGTTTGTTGAGCCCAAACAGGGACATATATAATTGGGCTGGGCTTGGATTGATAATTCTATAATTGGGTCAATTTGGGCTGCGTCAAAAAGAGGCCAGCTGGATTGATAATTCAACAAAATTAGGCCGAATGAAACAAAAATCAAAATTTAAGATGTCTATGTTTCATGCAGAAAACTAAAAGATAATAATGTAACCATTCAATCATAATCCAATTTCCCTGAATAGATCAATAATAAAGGGCATGCACATTGCAAAAATGCTAGTCCGGAGAATTTTGATCATATGATATTTATGTAGAAATAAAATATAGTAATTTGTGCAGTGGCTGAACATGATCAAATTAACTCTAAATTTATTTGGTTTGTTTGGGAGGCGAAAATTAGCAGCTTAGTGCTGATTAAACTAACAATGGTTAACAACTTGCCTTTGATCTAATGGCAAAGGTACTTGGCTCTCATGTGGGAGGTCATGGGTTCTAAATCCACAAAGTGGAGAAATCCTCTATAATATATGAGGAGGGATACACTTACAACAAATTTGAGTTACAACAAAGTTACAACATTCATTTTTTTTTCATTTTCAAAGTCCAAATTGTCGATTCAAACCGTTCAACATGATTATCTAAATAAAATGTACTTGCAGATCAAATTTTATATTTTTTTTAATTTTTTTTACTATTTATTAAGATGGGTACAAAATTCAATGGTCTAAGTATGGCTATTTTTTGTACCCATCTTAATAAATAGTAAAAAAATTCAAAAAAATATAAAATTTGATCTGCAAGTACATTTTATTGTGGAGATCATGTTGAACGGTTTGGATCGACGATTTGGACTTTGAAAATGAAAAAAATGAATGTTGTAACTTTGTTGTAACTCAAATTTGTTGTAAGTATATCCCTCCTCATAATATATATAGGAGTTTGAAAGTGTGTTGGGTGGCTTGACCTCCAACCCATGATTTCAAAAAAAAAAACAAAACAATGGCTGGACATCTAATTTGCTAATTTATTTATTTTGTAATATTTGAATTATGTGCTGTTTTAATCCAGAAATGAATATATGGCTCACAATTCCACTTCAATTTTTATTTGCTTTCTACTTCAATCCTCCACATCAATTTTTATTTGCTTTCTACTTCAATCCTCCACATCAATCTTGTTTTCAAGTTTTAAAATTCGGATTAAAATGGAATCACAGAAGACAATCACATACTGTAAGTATGTTTTTTATCCCATGAATGTATATATACTTTTTCGTTGATTTAGATAAATAAGCAGTAACGTGGTCGATTTTTGATATTACCAGGCCATATCTGATTATTTACAGTCTCTTTTTACTAGGCTCATAAGGAGTGAAAAGTACCCTTATACACTGCTATTTTTAAGGCCAGAACCAGCTGACATTTATATTAAAGTTTAAAAAAACTATACATGAGTTTTTATTACAAGACACACCTCAAACACCGAAATTTTTATTTATAACATTTAAAAAAAAAAAACCAAAACACTCCGAAATCCGAGTTTTTCCAATTCTACCTAGGCCGCACCGGTGACCTGCGGCCCCATTTTTTTTTATCCTAAAGGTTTTTTATTTGTTTTGGTTTTTGTTTTAAATATCGTTTAATCTGAAAATATTTTTCGTTTGTCAGATCAAATATAAAGAAGCCATAAAAATAAATATAAAGGAGCCATAATAATCTAAAAATAAATATAAAAAAGCCAACAATAGAACAATATAATGCTAATGTTCTCACGAGTACAATAAAAATACGTCTAATAAACCTAAAATAAACAATGTTCTTATAAATACAATTAAAACATTGATTTAGCTCCTAGATAAACATCCAATTCATTGATTGTCTCTCAACCTGCAAATTTACAAACAAATAGTGATTGTTAAATCTGATTGTTTCAATAATTTTTTAAAAGTTGAAAAAAAATTATCTGCCTCGTGCATTACGAGCAGCTATGTTATGTCTTTCCTGTGTATCTCGGCCGGCTTGGTGTCCTCTTCTCCTATTATTTAGTATGTTTATCCATTGGGGAATCATGTTGTGTCGCATTCTACCCAAAATACCATTTTTTTGTTTCTGGAACAAGGACAGGGCCCTCGTGTTCAGGCCATCTTGACTAATTTTTATACACATGCCATTCAGCCCTTCATGGCATGGGTTGATCAGTGTCTGGATGTGGTAGTAGTGACTTACAAAGCTGCCAGGGTCGATGCCTCGGTGACGGCACACAGACAGAACATGAGAACATAGTATTCTGTCTAATTGAGTCTTCTGGCATGTGCATTCCACCGTGTTATTATCCCTGATGACCACCGTGTATTTGAAATTGGTCTTGGTAAACCGGCCAGAATCGTTAGGCAATAAAGCATGAACTCATTGTAGTTGCCAAATCCCCCAAGCGTTTTCATAGTATTGGACCTCTCGAACCGTCTGTTAATAAGCTACGAACAATTAAAAAAAAAATAAAGAAGTGATTTTTTTAAAATGAAGTTAATAAAAATAGATGAAGAAAAAACTAAAAATAAAAATATCTTATGCACACGACACGAGAACTGTTGTCCTTGTCTGGCTTCAAATTCTGTTTTGGCCCTCCTTTGCGCAAACCATGTGAGACTTTTGTAAAATGTGTCTTACTTCAAAATGTAACTTACGAGATGATCCGAAACATGATTTAGCGACTCGGAACCGTTTGTAGTCATAATTCCCCAAAGGGAACCACCGTCCAGCGCTTGAAATATCTTCTATAGTTTTGGACACTCGTTCTCATCTTGATCCAAATACTTACCCACACCGTCCAGCCAATTGAGAGCACAGTCACATACATCCCCCATTGCATGCATTCCTTGCTCGTATCTCCTCATCTTCCTCTTAGCCACATATATCCTAAAAAACTTGATTGCCGCTTCACTGCAACAGTTCTTCTTCATATTCTCCGCTATGTGAGTAGCACAAAGATGGTGAACACATTGATCCTCATCCTCATTATTCTACCCCAGATTATCTTGTCTGAATACCTTCTTGATACCCTTTCCCTTATCAGTGATGACACACATGAATCTAGAGCAAATTAAGTTGCGTCGCAACTATTGCATTAACCACGTACAATCTTTGAAACACTCTGACTCAACCAGTGAAAAGCCAATAAGAGAAGCTGGTTTTCTGCATCGTACCCGGTTGCAATCAACAATTTACCTATATTAACCCATCAATCAATTAAAACAATTAAATTGATTTCAAAAATTAAATCAACTAAATTAAATAAAGAAAATTTAATAATTTAATTACCTTTGTATCGGCCTGATAGGAAACAAGCATCAACGGTGATGACTAGTCTGAGGTGTTGAAAAGCAGCTATGCACGGTCCAAATGTCCAAGCAGTCCAGGTTTACATGTGGGAAATGTGGTCACCTCAAACAATATTTCTGTCATTAATTTAAAATAAATAAGTTCAATTGTTAATTTTGTTACAATGACGTAAAAATAGAAGGAACAATATAGTACCTGGATTTTTTCTCTTGATTGCCTCCAACAACGGAACTATAAGAGCGTGTGACCCCTCCCAACTACCAAATTGGTGGGCAATTGCCAACTCACGGCCACGCCATAATTTGTTGTACGCTGATATCTGACCGTTGTATCTTTCAGCTACAACGATCCGACAACTTGGATACTCAAATCAATATAGTTTCTCATGTGAGACGATATGCAATCGGCGACCATACTAGCCGACAACTATGCATGATCTATTCTTATCGCATCCGTGTGATAAGAATGTTTTGTTGAGCACCTAGAGACATGCCATTATGTACCGTAACCAGTGGCCCTCGTGAATATTTACCAGCCACATCTACTGTCCTTGCACTTGAACCTCATTCGGGTCATGTCACTGTGCATATTTATTATCTCTTTGTTGCAAAGTATGTGAAACCTGGCAATTGCGCTCTTCATTTGCTCTTTTGAGTCATGGGTTTGTCCATTTGACAATTCATTCTCATACTCTGCTGCCCTTCCAAACAAACTCGTATTGGCTTCCAGAAACCCTAATGTGTCATTGAAAGTTGAAACCGGGTGCTCAAACCCGCAATCAATTATCTAAAATCGACGATCCATCCTGAAAAACCTCTGTCCAAGCACATGCCTGGTATCTTCCTGGTCACTCTGATCGCTCATACCCTCAGGATCAATATCACCCCAATTTTTCTCTACCTCTTATAATTCAGGATCCACTGTTTCATCGGTTTCATCTGAACCACAAGATTGACCCCAAGTAGCGGTCCGACTAGATGAAAGCTGGTCAATCTGGAGTGGGGCCCCACCGGGGGGGCGACTACTGGACAATCGGTCCCTCTGAACTGGGGCTCGGCTGCTAGACGGTTGGTCAATTTTTTGGACAGGGGACGGACTTGAGCCAGATGAGTTAACCCGACTACGGCCCTAGATTAACCTCATAACTGGGTTGGTACGCCAGACTCGGGTAACCTCCACATGCCAGGCTCAATCATTCTAAACTGGAAAGAGTTGGTACCAGATTTGTGCTGAACTAGTGGGCATGCTAATTTTGGCATGAATATTAAGGTCATACTGACCCTGATCCAATCCTAAACTCTGACAAATATTCGATTTAATCCCCATATAATTAGTACTCTGCAATACCGGAATCACAGTAATATGTCCGATACTATAATAAATCCCATTAGGGCCTGTTAAAACATCACTACCAGTATAAATTGATACCATAAGAGCCATTTTGAATCTAGTACACAAGAAACCTAAAATTAAAAATTAACTAAATTAATTATTAACCTACTGAAAAAGAAAAAAAAATAAAAATAAAATGACAAAAAACTTACAAATCAGAAGCTCTTGTCTAGGAGAGAGAATGAATGTGAGTGAGAAATAAATTTCTCTCTACTAAACAACAATATAAAGAAACAGGGGCCGCAGGGGCATTGTGCGGCCCCCTGGTTGGGGCCGCAAGGGCATTATGCGGCCCCCAGTATTTGGGGCCGCAGATCACCAGTGCTGCCTGGGTAGAATTAGAAAAACTTGGATTTCAAGATGTTTTTGTTTATTTTTTTTTTAAATAATGTTATAAATAAAAATTTCAGCCTCAAACACTTGGTAGAAACATACTCCCTAATTATCGTATACACCATTTGAAATTGACTTTACCAGTGGAACAAAATAAATAAGTGCTTTTGCAATAAAAAATTCTAATGATGAGTAAAAAAGCAATTTAGATGGTTATCTTATGTAATGAGTAAAATATAATTTGTATGACACTTGAAAATCTAAAAGTGTTGAGGTGAATTTATGGAATATATTCACGCTAATAAGGTGCTTTATAAAAAATACAATTTAGTTTGAGTTTATTGCACATTTATTTTATTTTTTATTAGTAATGGAATTACATATGTGTGGAATGGATGAGTTTTTGATATTTCATTTGTAAAATATAATAAAACAAATTATTATATTATTATTATTATCTGTTATTCACCCACTGCTGTTTCGTTATCCGATAATATTAACCGGTAAGGGTAGGATAGGATAAAATTAATTTTTAATGGGTAATGGTAGGATATGGATAAAGTCAATTCACCCACTACAAGAGAAACTAGTATAAGATATCTTAAAATCATAAAAAAATCTTACCGAGACCCATGCTGAAGCGCCTGAATTCTTCCTCTCTCTGTCAGTTCCTCCTCCCCTGTAGATCTCATCAATTTCGAAAAAAGCTTTCTAAGTTAGCAGAAAAATAAAAAGTAAAAAGATAATAAACCCCTTGCCCTGCTGTATCTTCCGTCTCAATCGTTGCTTCTCTTTTTTAATTTTTATTTCATATGTTAGTATTCATGCGACAGCAGCACAAATACAAACAGTTCATTAATTAGTGAAAAAGAGAGTTCATAATTAATCATTTTCCTAAAGAGTAATTATTAGAATTATAGTCTGCGCTGAGCAACAGTTACAATTAGAAGGTAGATAGATACATAGTATATTTTTTTTTGCAAGTACAAACTCATCGGCATGATGATCTATATTCTATATTTTCTTTCAAAAATCAGAAGAGTTAATGGGATCAATTTATTTGGTTGGGGAGAAATAAAAACACTAAAAAGGGGAGCCAAATGAATGTTAAAATCGAAAAGAAAAAACAATCTTAATTATTGAAAACACGTAGTTGGTTTCATAGCAAAAGGCATGATTATGAGTGTCAACATATATTGGGAAAGTTGTTGAATTTTTTTACAAAGATTCCGTGTTCAGTCTTTATAAAAATTACAAAAAATACATGAGTCCAATAAAAAGTATTTACAATATTTTCATCAAAAATATTACACGCTAATATAGAGTTTTTTTTTTTATAAAAAAGATTCAATTGATTTTTATTTCCTCTTATTGGATTCATCCAATGGACAATTAACTCTATTTTGTTTTTTTTGTTGTCCATATCCAAAATATTTGAATCCCCTTCGGTAGGTGTATGAGAGTGCACTCGGTAGTAACATGTACTTGCAGAGAAGCAACACCAAGGGATAGGTATGTTTATTTTTCCAAGATATAATTAATTACAAGAAGGTTTATTTTTTTTATCCGCGGCTTAATTACTAGGATGGTTCCTCTAATCTATAACTATTTCTCTTGAAATTTCAATTGTAGAAATCCAAGGGAATAGGAACAAAAAGTACGTACCCAAATGCATTTTTTTAATACAAATTGTGCTTCTACGAAAGCACAATTTGTATATCCCGCGAGTCATAGTTTCCATTTGTTTGACCTGAAAATGATATTTTGACCGAAACATTAATTTACCATGTATTGGGTCACTGACGCTGTACTTTATTAATAAATAATGCCAATTAATTATTTGCTACCTACAACGATTACTCTTTCCATGCCACTTGCCCCAGAGATAATGATCGCCAATATTGTTGTTTAAACTGTACTCTACCCGTTGTTCATATCTTTTGCATCTACCGGAAAGCCATTTTTTTCTCTCCATCTCTATCGTCTACATCTCTGTTTTCTGTCTTTTGTTAATTAACTTCCTTTTTTAGCCAATCTTTTTTCTCTCGCTCATACAATCTAAAAGTTTTCTCTCGCTCATACAATCTGTATTTTTCTCCTGAAATCTCAATTTCTCAATTCATCTTTCTTTCAACAATCTACTACAGAAACAATATTTCTAAGTTCTGTACACAACAACCCTGCTAGTTAAAATTTGTCTGTTTGTTTGTCTCTTGCTAATCGACTTTCATTATTAGCTGATCAAATTTCCGTTCACATCTCTATTTCTAGTCTACAAGAAAAAGAAAAAAAAAAAAAGCATGTCTTCCTCTCAAGCAATCTCGTCCTTACAATCTCTCTCCCTCTCTCATCTTTGGCTACTTTGTTTCTCATTTCCCAATCTCTCGCTCAAATAATCTGTCTTTCTCTTGGTAATCAACTTTCATTATTATCCGATCAAATTTCTCTTGGCATATCCATTTCTCATCCTACTCAAGACACCCCTTGCTAAATTTTTATTCTTAGAAAAAGGAAAAAAAAAAGGAAAAAAAAAACAGAGAGATAGTAAGTTAGAAGAGGAAAATCTCCATGGAGGTAGCTCTTTCAACCGTTGCTCAATGGGCGGGATCTGCTATCATTAGAAAACTAGTCGAAACGGGCTATTTGTACTTGGGAAAGCGTATGCTACCTGCCGATACTGAATCCCAGCTAAGTAGCCTGAAAGCAGCTCTTCCCAAGATCAAAGCTGTCATGGGTGTTGCCGAGGTGCTAAAATTCAAGCACCCGAATTCAGGGGTGAATGAATGGCTGGAGCAATTCAAAGAAGCTTTCTTAGCAGCTGAAGACGTGCTTGACGAACTCAAGTACCGGGAGCTGGAAGACCAGGTGAAAACCCGAGATCAGGTGAGTGGATCTTCCTCTTCAACTGTTCTACCACTAGTGAAGAAAAAAATAAGCTCGCTCAAGAAAAAAATTAGTGGTTCTTCCAAAGGTGAAGATATATTGAAGAGATTGAGGGAAACTGTGAAAAAGTTAGATCGGGCTGCCGCAGATGTTGGCATTTTCTTCCAATTTGCAATGGCACTAGATGTTTATGGCCTTACAAAACCCAATAATGAGCCAGTTTACACTTCTAATCGAGAAACTACTTCCCTTTCAACCGGAATCAAAGTTTTTGGCCGTGAAAATGAGAAGGCCGTGATAATTGAATGGTTAAAGAAACCAGCATCTCAGGGAAATATCTCTGCCTTTTGTATTGTGGGGGCGGGTGGATTAGGGAAGACCACTCTTGCACAGTTAATCTTCGAAGAAATCAGCAGAGAGAATCATTTTGAAAAAACAATTTGGGTTTGTGTTTCAACAAGCTTCAATGTTGAAGATATAACAAGAAAAATTCTCCAAGAACTTGGGGAAAAATGCCATGGTAATGAATCATTAAATCGCCTTCACATAAACTTGAAGGAAAAGGTACTTTCAAAGAAAGTTCTTTTTATTCTAGATGATGTTTGGAATGATGATAAATTGTGTGATTGGGAGAAATTGATTGTGCCCTTGGAATATGTACAACAGGGAAGCAAAATTTTACTCACCACTAGAATGGAATCAGTGGCTGAGATGCTTGCTCGTGTGCTTAACGTGGACCGAGAAAATCTAATATTAGAAGGTTTGAAAGAGCAAGAGTTGTTAGAACTATTGAATAAGTATGCATTTTCTGGTTATAACCCTGACAATCATAGAGATTTGCAAAAAATCGGAAATGATATTGTAAAGAAACTCCGAGGTAGCCCCCTTGCAGCAAAGGTGATTGGAAGCTTGCTGAATTCAAACGTTAATTTCCAATACTGGAAAAGAATTTTGAACCATGATTCACTGATCAACTTAGAACAAGCTAAGGATATGGCAGATGTGCTGAAATTGAGCTATTACCATCTACCAGCACATTTGCAAGAATGCTTTAGATTTTGCTGCATATTTCCTCAAGATTATCAGTTCGACAAAGATGAGTTGATCAAAATGTGGATGGCCACCGGATTCACACACCAAGAGTTACATGGAGAAGAAAGACCTGAAGATATCGGAGAAGAATACTTCAACTACCTTTTTAGAAAATCTTTCTTTGAAAAACAGTTTGGGTCTGAAAGGTTCTATGTTATGCATGATTTGATGCATGATCTGGCTAAGAATGTATCGAAAGGAGAATGTTGCAGAGTAGAACCAAATGGTGAATCTGATAATATACCTTTAACTGCACAACATGTCGCTGTTCCAGAAAGTAAAATTGAAAGGATATTCAATCTTACAAATTTACGCACCTTGGTAATAACCTTTATTGGAGATCGATTTGTTCCCCCAAATGGTTCACTTAAGAAAACTTTGCGTTTATTGGTCATACAAGGAAAAAATAGATGTGAACTGCCGGTGAAGATTGGTAGATGTGAACTGCCAGTGGAGATTGGTAGTTTGTTACATCTTCGCTTTCTAAAGGTCAAACTACATAAGAGACAATCATATAGATATTTGCTTCATAATTCATTTTATAAGCTTTACCATCTTCAAGTGCTAGAAATGACCAATTTGAATGAAGATTCAGATTATGAGGGTATTGAAACAACTAGAATTACCAATCTTGCTAGTTTACGCTATATGAACCTTCCCTACAAGGTAATGCAAAACATTCACGGAGTGCACAAGTTGACCTCTCTACAAAAGTTACATTTTTTTGTTGGACAGGAGAGTGGTCAGCATATAGATGAACTAGAGATGCTAAACAATCTCCGATACCTTTCGATAGAGAAAATTGAGAATGTAGGGGATCCACTTGAAGCTACAAATGCAAACCTATCCAAAAAGGAAAGTCTTATATCACTATCCCTGAAATGGACTAAAGGGAGCAATTATCATGACCCTGAGCAAGTCATTGATAACCTCCGACCCAATCCAAATCTCAAGAAATTGACCATTGGGTATTATACAGGCCACAGGTCTCCAATTTGGACAAGTGATTGTGTTTTTCCATCTTTGGAACGGCTATATTGCTTCCACATGCCAAAATGGGAATCCTGGGCAGGACCACACATTTGTTATGGCTTTCCAAATCTAAAAGAACTTGTAATAGAAGACTGCCCAAACCTGGCCAATATACCGACCATTCCTTTTTCTCTTTTCGAATTTGAAGTACGTAGTGTGGGGCTTAATTCCCTTCCAGATATGCACCACAGTTCTAGCATTACAGATGAAGCACCATCATGTATGAAATCATCGCTTAGAAGAGTAGAGATTACCGAATGTCCCAAATTAATATCATTGAATGGATTTCTGCAGCAAAAAAACCTAGATTTACAATCTGTTGAGGATCTAACCATCAGAGACTGTGAGAATTTGGTTCAGTTACCAACTGGTGCATTTGGGAACTTTGTGTCACTAAAACACTTAGTTATAAAGGGAAGCCCAAAGCTGGTAACAGTTGATAACCAAAGCATTATCCTGCCTGTGAAACTAGAATCTCTTCTGTTAGGAAACTGTGGCAAACTTGATGTGCCATTGCTAGAGTCAGCATCACAGCTCTCAACACTTGTTGAGCTTTATATTAAAAACAGTGCAAATATTACTTGTATCCCTTCCTCTGAAAATGCATTTACATCGCTCAGACACCTGTCCATCCGTGGATGTGACAAGCTCATTGAAATTTCATCTATGCCACAAGCACATACTGTCAACACAGGAAACACCTTGATATCTTTAAAGAACAGTTCACTGTCCATTGATCACCTCTGCCTCCTTCATATTGAACCATTTAGATGCCTAAGATTTGTTAGTAATCTGAAAGTTGAAGAGTGTTCCGGGATGGAGGCCCTGCCCGAGAAATGGCTCTTGCAAAACAGTAGTACCCTCAAGACTTTGATCATCTATGATGCAAGCTCGCTGCGGTCATTGCCTGGTACAATGGTGATGCTCACTGCCCTTGAGCGACTTGACATTAACAATGCTACTTTGCTGGAAGAAATCCCAGAGTTGCCTACTTCGCTGACTTTTGAGAAAATTAAAAGCCACTAAGCTCTCTGACTCTATTTCAACCCTCCTCGTAAGTATTATTATGATTATATTTCCTGCCTAGTTTTTGTTTGTTCCATGATCTATGTTATTTCAAGTTTTGAATCCTCTTAATGGCTCTTGCAATTGACTAGGTTCTCATTTGCAACCGTCGGTTTTTGTATAACTTCTTGTAGATGACTCACGCAAACACAAACTGTTGAAGTTACAAGCTAATCCGTATAACAACGTTCACATCCGATCCAGAAGAAAATGAAGAAAGAAGGCAACATAGATTCTTGGTTTATACGGCTGGACAAAAATATTCTGCATTTCCTTTATTTGTCATAATTGATTGGTGTGTAATTTACTTCCAAGTTTAGATTGAATTATGATTTGTTTCTAAGATAATAGAGGTGAGCTGTAAGCCCTATGATAGATATAAAATACTCTCTATATAGAGAGGGTAGTATGTAAGAAAAACAATTCTGTGATATAAAAAATAAGGGAGGGAAGGGAGATTCATGGGAGTTTTGTGTTCTTGATTTGTTCTATTAAATTTGACACAAACATTGACCCCACCAACAAGTACGTGCCACATTGCTGTTGTATAGGTGTGATCAATGTCCAAAGAAGTAGATGATGAAATTATGCAAGCTCCACTTCATTAAGCACATGGAAAAAATGTAATTACATAAATACCATGTACGAGATACAAATAACTGCCACTGTGGTTTATTCATGAAGGTATATATCTCTCCTTGTTCCCAATTTATTAATTTCTGTTACATTTATTTTTAAATTGAAATTTCAGAGATAATAACACATTTTCAAATTAACTCCGCCTATATCTAAATGATGTAACCGGTCCCAAACCAAGACAAAGAGGAGTGTTATTAATTTTTTTTGACTTGAATAAAAACAATTGGATGCTCAAATGTGAAACCAAAAGGTTATCACAACATAGTTAAATACAGTCGCAATATTTAAGTTGCAAATGGAAAATTTGAAGTTTCTTCTGGGTACAACTCAATAACGCAATATCTAGTTGCTCTTTTTATTCAATTTAGATAGCATTTGAGTTGAGTTTCTTGCAAATAAAAAATAGTACTTCCAATTTCAAAGGGCCAATGAGAAAATATTCGAAAGTGGAGGGTCTCACATTTAATTCAAGCACCACTCTAACTAGCATAAGTTTGTTCAATTGAGGGTTTTCGTTAAATTAAGTGCTTTTGATCGGGTCTTTGTTGTTTTTTTTTGTTCAGTAGTCAGTAGTGGTACATGTGAGTGTACAAGCTTGAGTTACCATACCCTGGTTTAATAATTTTGGACTTTGGTAAAAAAATTTGGTGAATAGAACAACAATAAATTCTAAAGCATTTTGCACCAAAACTACAGTAACTCTCTAATTAGTCGTCTTAAGGTTCGTTGATTCTTGTTTTGTTTGGCAACTTAAATTAATTAGCAGGTCAATGCTAATTTAACTAACAATGGTTTATGTGCAAATTAATCTTTTTTCCAATTTTTTTTATTTTCTAATATTTCTTTATGTGCAAATCTTCAAGAACTAGATTAAATCTCCCAAGTTGTTGTATTTCAGAACTAAAATTTTTGTCTACAACGATATAATGCTATCTCCATATATTAATTGCTTGCATTAAATCCTTAGTATTTTGGACCCGAACAAAATTTGCTCAGCCAAAAACAAAAATAGGTGAGCTATCAGTTTTTTGTGATTACTCCTCCAATCTTTGAGGCTGTTACCTAAATGTATTTAGTTCGAATTTTGCTTAATTTCTTCGTGTTGTATAAGTTTACTGGGCTTTTTTTTATTTTTTTTTGTCAAGTAGACCAATTTAATTATGTTTCAGCAAAATTATCTGGCACTTGATTAAGGATATCTAAGATGGTTAAATCATATTACATGAATTGATGTGCTCTATCATTTTTCAGTTGCTCAGAACAAATTTATTCAGTGACATGACAATTTATTCAGGTTTCAGTGTTGAATATCGTGATGCCAAAAGAAATGGGCTTCAGACCATTAGCTTTTTCACGGAAATAACATTTTTGAATAGAAAAGGAAATTGAAGAGAGAAAAGGATAGAAGCCATGTCTCTCTGTTAGAAGAAAGAAGCCTCTTTTGCAAGCTTTTTAAGGGTTTGCTCTCTTGTTTTAATCCCACCAAAATACACCAGGCAATCTCAAATTAGTGTATGATATTGTAAGATAGTGTGAGAGAGTGTGATTGGCTATATTATCTTGTTGTATTGTAAAGACTCCATGATATAGTGATTTTGTGCTGTGCTCCCGTGGTTTTCTCCCGCAAGGGTTTCCACGTAAAATCTTGTCTCTCTTTGTGCTTGATTGCTTGATTTTTTTGTCTCTCTTTATTTTTTGTGCTTGATTGCTTGTTGTGGGTGGCTTCTTTGTGTGTGTTCCATTTTTCTCCAATTGGTCAGATATTGGCGTATGACCACAAGGTGTTCGACAAAATTATTTCTTGAACACTTCTGCAATTGTCTCCAACATTAATTCAGACCTTTCAATTTTTAGTCATTTATAAAGACATCTTCAGTGATTCTTAATTAAATTTATTCTGACAATACCCCAGATTTTAGCATACAGTCAACCGTACAATTTTTTTAATTTCACTCAGTTCCAAGCTGTATTTCAACTGGACTGATATCTGTTTCATTCATGAATTAATATATTAAGATAGGATCAAGTAAAAGGAAAAAGATTCAGTGGCAGATTCCTAGGAAGAACATGAGGTTAATTAGATCAAGTTGTTGTATGTGCTGATTCCTTTTTCAATCATGTGGTTTTTTACTGTTATTATTCAGGTGGCAGTATTCTGAAGTCAACTCAAACAAATTACGACAAATTCAAATCTGGAGGCCAAATTACGACCTTTCACAATGAACCTCTAGTGATTAATATCCACCAAACATAGTGTGTTTGCTATGTCCTCAATTTCAATTTGGTTGCAATTTGAGAATTTTGTAGAACTTTTGCTGAGAAATAACTGAAAACAAGAAAATTTGATACATAAAATAAACAAAACGCAATAAGTATAACCATTTTACGAAGGATATAGCTTATCGAATATTAAATTTGTTAATCTAGAGAACCAGCCTTTAATATAGTGGCAAAACAATATCCTAGTACTGTGCAAGAGGTCGCAGGATCAAAACCCGGATGTACAAATCCTTTGTAGATATTAAATAGTTTAGTAGCTTAACTTCCAACCTTTACTAAAGAAAAATTGTTAATCCAAAAAGTTTAGAACAGTGTATAAATTATGTTTGCTCTAAACTTTTATAAAAATTACAAACGTGACAATGCATATAAACCATTGTTTATGAACTATATAATATTAATATCAAATATTTCGTAACTTTATTTCTATTTTACAATCAGATGTTATTATTAGTTTTCTTAGTTTATAAATATTTTTCCAGGATCCCGTCACTTTTCTCAACGAATATAATGGACTCGTCAATCCCTAAATTTCAAATCCAACATTTTTCAATTTCAGTAGGCCCAAAATAATTTAATCCAAGTAACATTTTCCATCTGGCCCAAAATTTAGTAACAATTGACCAAGTTGTGGCTAGAATACTGAGCAGCGGGTCCCATTTAATTCCCTTCTATCTCAGGACATCTCTTATTTGCCGCTACGCATAACAGAAATTCAGATTTCCTTTTCATAGGTTCACCAAAACTTCAAATTTTTTATTTTCAGTTTTCAATTAATTATATAACGAACCAAATTTACTATAACATGTCTTACAAAATCAAGCCTATGAAGTTTTGAGCACTTAATTGCTGCATGTCCAAATTTAGTTCAAATCAATACACATTAATTTCTGTTATATTTCTTTTTAAATTAAATTAAATTTAAGAGATACTAACATTTCAAACTTTTAATTCCGCCTATATCTAAATGATGTAGCCGGTACCAAGCCCGGACAAGAGGAGGACGGTTATTTAAAAAGTTTGAAAAGTGTATATTAAACAATTAACAATTCAATGTGAAACAGTGAAACAAAAAAATGACAAGAAAGTTAAGTATGGTATAAGATGGAAATAGAAATTTGAAGTTTTATCTGGGTACAATATTTGTTTCAACAATAGAATATTTGATGCTTATATATATGACCAATTGAGACAAAATAATAAAAGATAATATCTGCAATTCAAAAGGGCCAATGTGCAAAACTGCCAAAGTGAAGGGGTTCAGGTTTAATTCAAGCACAACTCTAGTTGACATAAGGTTGTGCAATTTGTTTGATAAAGAACCTGTTTTCACTAGATTAAATGCTTTTGATCTGATCTTTTATGTTTCATTTTTCTTTTCAGTAGTGGTACATGTCAGTGTACCAGGTTGAGTTACTGTACCCTGGTTTACTAATTTAAGGTTGTGGAGGGCATTTCAGGTTCATTAGTTTTTTTTTATAATCCTTTGTACAGATTTGTCCTTAATGGGATATCTTGGCCATATAAATGTTTATTTGATTTGCAGGAGAACTACAATACTGTTCACTTTAAGTTTTGCAACTTAAATTAGCAGTTAATGCAAATATGTTTCCTATTTTTTTTTTAAATCTTGAAGAACTAGATTAAATCGTCGACACTGTTGTAGTCCAGAAATGAATATATTGCATTGTCAACAATGATATTATTCTCCCTTCATAATTGCTTTATATTGCTTGCATTAACTCTTTAGCAATTGGGACCCCAACAAAATTTGCTCAAGGTATCAAGGACTATGGCTGTTAGTCCAGAACCAGAATTTAGTTTAATTAAGTTGAAGGAGGAATGAACTATGACTCTTAAAAGCACAGTACCTGTTCAGGGAGCTTTTCAGGATTCTTACTGGTACAAATGGTGTACCACCTGAATCACGAACTCAATTTCAGCTTGATGGACCCTCTACTGGTATAGGTGAGCTACCAGTTATGTGTGACGAATCCTCCAATCTTTGAGTCTGTCAATGAAATGTATTTAGTTTGAATTTAGCTTTACTATGATACAATTTATTTATTTCTTTAGTGCAATCTATCATTTTTCAGTTCTTGAGACCAATTTATTTAGTGAAACGACAATTTATTCACTGTTCAGATCAATCAGTTTTCCGTCATTCTGAAGTTGTACCAGTCACTGCCTCTTGAAGTTTTGAGTTATTTTTGGAGACATCTTTGGTGTATTTTTACTAAATTCTTCTAACAATAACCCAGGCCCAGATTTTAGCATAGTCAACAATACCAATTTTTTAATTTCTCTCAGTATCAGTCTTTATTTCAACTGGACTGATATATGTTTTGTTAATGAATATATTAAGATAGGATCAATTTATTCGTAAGAAGAACACGAGATACAGTGTGCCTGTATCAAGTCCAAACTGTAAGAAGAACACGAGATTATATCAAGTTGTTGTATATATTCTCATGTGGTTTTTGACTGCTATTATTCAGTTCAGGTGGCAATGACCCAAGTCAGACTGAAGTGTGCGTTTCAGTGAGGTAGGAAAGCGAAGCAATTGCTGAGCCAAATAAGCATCTCCATAGACGTGGCAACTGACGTGGCGAGCAGAGAGTTATTAGGATTCATTTCTTTGTGATTTTTAGCAAAATCTGAATTGTTTTGATCGTCTATAAGAGGCGAATGTAACTCTGGATTTCATTATGAAAAGAATAATACAAATTGAGAGAATTTTTCTCTTCTTTCTTATCACTGTTCGTTACCTTGTATTCTGAAATTCCACCTTCTTTCTATTCATTTCTTCTCTGAATCGATCTCAATCGATCCTAGGAAGCTCCAAGATTGTTTCTTGTAGCACAATCTGAGAATTTTTGGAACTTCTGATGAATTTTGAGGATTTTGAGAAGAGAAAAATACAGAACGCGCCAGATCTGCTACAGAACGCGCCAAATCAGCAGAATACGCTGATCTATCCCAACAGATCTGCTACAGAACGCGCCAGATGCTCTCCAGTTGCTCCCCTGCGTATCTTCTCCTGTTCTGGCGATGCGGGGCCCTTCTCACTCAGTGATCCGATTACCCTCAACGGTAGCGGGTAGGTTAATTATTAAACGCATACCCCAGTCGCAAGGCTTCAGATTATACAACCACCATATATAGATATTGTCTTACGAATCTTCGACAAAGTACTCCATCAACACAGTAAGAAAGTCCATATTAGATATTGTCTTGTATATCATCGACAAAGTACTCCATCAACACACGAACGCCCCTAATAACAACCACCATATTAGATATTGTCTTGTATATCATCGACAAAGTACTCCATCAACACACGAACGCCCCTAATAACAACCACCATATTAGATATTGTCTTAGGAAAACAGGGTGGGCTATGGGAGGCAAGCAACGTAGTCAAAGAGTAAAAGAGTAGGGAAGTTGGGTTAGTAATATTGTAAAAGATTCCCTTCACTTTATAGTTTGAGATTAATTCCCAGCTGCTTTGAGATTCAGGCTAGCGCAGGGGCAGTATTATTGGGCTTTGAGATTCGTGCCAATTTAAAAAGAATGGTCAAGATCTAGTAATTGTAAAAGATTCCCTTTACGGTAACGGGTACGTAGGATCTGAATTGCATTAGGCTGTCGGATGCCATTGCCTAATGTTTGGGAAAGAGCCATGCCTTCAAACAATGGAGTTAATCACATAAAAATTTTATGTTGCCAATGAAAATCAATCTTACAGTATTATTGTATTTTAAGTTAAACAATATAAAAAATTATTTGTAAACACAAAAATTTAGAAAAAAAAAATGTGTCCATTGACTCCCATATATTTTTAGTGTCTCTGCCCCCTGACAGAAGCAATGAAATTAATCTTCGTCGTTCAATTTAGTTATAATTTTTTATTCCTTGTATACTATCTAAAATATATCAAACAATCAACAATGTTTTTTTTTTCAAAAAATTTGCAACTCTGTAAAGTACTCCTTAATTATTTTATTTTTTTTTATTTTTTTTGCGTGAGCAAGTGTGTATATGTATATTTTTGTTGTTGATCCTTTTGAAGTTCTCTATCTGGGGAACTATATTGCTAGCATGTATGTAAGATTATCTTATCTTGTAGAATTTGGATTTGAGTAGGCCCAAAGCCCAGCATGAAAAAGAGCAATTGAATTAGGAATGTGGAACCCAGCTCTCCCCATCTCTCACGCGATTTCTTCCCCAGCCCCAACCCTAAAATCAGCGCCGCAGCGGCAGGCGATCCCAGCCTCTCATTCTCATCTCGCGATTGATTGCAAACTCTGAGAAGAAACAAGGGGACTGGTATGATCCATTATGCAGCACTCCTTTGTGTGTTGTTGCTATGCAATAACGGATCAAACTTCTCCCCTTGTTTCTTCTGCAAGTTCAATTTAATTCATCAAATTAGTTTCAATAAAATGCCATAAGAAGAAGAAGAAGAAGAATTTTTTTCAAGGGTAGCTGAAAGACTATACAAGTTACAATCAGGCACCTTCCTTCCTTCCTTCTTGTAAGTCTTAATTTACCCTCAATTTTATGGTAACAACAACCAAAAACTAGCTAGTATCTATTCTAGCAGCTTGATTGACCCTCTACTAATATAGGTTAGCTATCAGTTTTTAGACTGTTCACAAAATGTATTTAGTTCGAATTTAGTTTAGCTTCTGGGTAGTTTGATTTCTGGCACACTTCATTGGTTTGTTTCAAAAAAAATAAAAATTTGGTCAAATAGATCAATTTATGTTCTGACACTTGATTAAGGATTTCTAAGATGATTAAACCATATAACCATAATTGGTGTGCTCTATCATTTTTTCAGATAAGAACATGTCTTTGGTTTAGTGGTAAAGGCACATGGCTCCCATGTGAGAGGTCATGGTTCGAAACCCACAGTGGGGAAATTTTCTGTAATATATACAGGGATTTGAAAGTGTGATGGGTGGCTTGACCTCCAACCCATGATTTAAAAAAAATATAAATAAAAATAAACATTTTTTTTCAGTTCAAACCATTTTATTTAGTGACATGCCAGTTTATTCAGTTGTTCAGACCTATTATTTTTCAATCATTATGAAGTTGTACCACTCATTGCATTTGAAGTTTCGAGTCATCATCTATGATTCGTACCTAATTCTTCTGACAATACCCCAAATTTTAGCATGCACTGCTATGGGTTTCCATTTCCTGATATGGGAGAACAATTGGGATCAGTAGTCAAGGGCACTCATGTTTGTCTCTGGTGGTGCTCAAATGGACGTTCCAAGAAAGAAAGTTTCAATTAGGTATACGTTTTCCAAATCATTTATTTGTTATTTGTCTATTGGTTTTTCAAATTTGGAGTTGGATAGCAAATTTTAATGGTTTTTGTTTTTAATTGTGAAACTGTTAATGTTTTATAGTATTAGATGCTTATATTCCTCGATAAGATAAACCTCTTATTGAATTAGTTAAAGGAACAATATTATGGGGTTATTTGGTTAGAGACGAACAAATTGTGTTTTAGAGATTCGAACTTAAATTATATATGTTCATTGTATAGCTGCCAAAATTATATTTTAGCTTTTTGTGGTGTAAGAGTAGATGTGACAAAATATGCTTTAACCTTACGCTTATTCTTCGTTTGCATATTAAGATTTTAATACCAGTTTTAGGTACAGTGATGACAGAGGAAGAGGATTCTGATCCCACAACCGAGTCTGGACCAATTATGGAAGTTGAAGATTTAGCAGAGATCTAATATAAGCACTCTGGGAGAAAAAGGCTGAAGTTTTTGTGAATTTAGAAAATTGATGTTTTCAACAATTTAGTATTTTGTCTTTAATTCCATAGTAGTAAATGTACTCTTTTGTAACTCTTGTTTCAGTTAGAAATCGGTGAGGCATTTTTGGACTTCACTTTTGTTAAAAAAAAAAGGTATATGTTTTCCATGTGTCTGATTAATTCAAGTTTAATTCGTTTTCCTGTCTTTTTGGACCTCACTTTTGTCTGATTAATTGAAATTCCCTTGGGTAACCCTTAATCAAGTGTCTGATTAATTCAAGTTTAATTCGTTTTCCATGTGTCTGATTAATTGAAATATATCTGTTCGAATCTCATGCCAGGTTCTGCTAGTGCAATTTTAATGGTGACCTAAATTTGGTAGTTTCTTTTTTACTCTTTCCTTATTAAACTTTTCTATTAATTGAGAGTGAAAAGAGTGAAAAAGTAGAAGGGTAAAATAGATATTTATATAGAAAAGTTCCTCTCAATGCTAAATATTGCAATAGTTGAGCTGAAAATAGCACTTTCCAAATTTAATGTATTCATGATTCCTTTTTCTGAAGATTTCTAAAATAAAAGTGGTAAAATAAGGACACCGACTTCTTTCTCGTCTATAACTCACGATTAATAATGGAAGCTGATATGAGTACCCGCAGTTGAGTACCCCCTCTGTACCCGCACCTAAAACTGCCATAACTGCTTGTGGGGACCAAACCGTTTACAAAACTGCAATTTTGTTTTACAAGTATTAATACTACCGTTGTAAAGTATTTATATCTAACAAGGACAAGTATTTATATCTATACAATGAACAACATATTGTGATATATGATTTCCTAAAATAACCGTACCCGCACCTTTTCTTCAAAATTCATCTCTTCGTACCCGCATTTTGGGGACCATCAAACGGCATGTGGGGACCACTAAAATTGTCAAAAAAAAACGTTGACTGAGCTTACGTGTGTGTAATAAACGACGTGGGGACCACTAAAATTGTCTACAAAAAAATGTTGACCAACAATCAAGTATTTATATCTACAAATCAAGTATTTATATATGAACACATTAAGTATTTAATCTGAACGCATCAAGTATTTATATCTAACTTATCAAGTATAAAATCTGAACGTATCAAGTATTTATATCTATATTACGTTGGATGAATAAGAATCTGAATAGAGTATATTTATATCTACAGAGTTATAACAAACAACAAACTTCACATATAAATTTTCTAAGAAAAATTCAAATCAATTACCAAAAAGCATATCAATTAGCAACATATCAAAATATCAGTTACTACACAAAACATATCAGTTATTCACAAACATATCAGTTATTCACAAACATATCAGTTATCACAGTTCCTAAACCAAATTAAGACAAACAGTTTCATTCACAAATTATGACAAACAGTTTCATTCACAAACTAAGACAATTCATTTCTGTTATGCACCAAATTTGCAATCATTCTTATCATGGATAAGAAGATTATAAGCTAAGCTATGACGCTCCTTGCTGATAAGATCCTACAATACAAAAAAATAACATTAGTTCATAAAATAAATCAAACTTAAATGAAATAAAATACAGTAAGTCCATAGGAGCATTACTGAAAGAAAATTTACCTGATCAAAGTCCATTTGAACATTCCTTATTAAGCAATCAATGTTACGAATAACAAATATTGCGCAATCAACTGATGCCTTTTGCTTTGGACATTCCTTCCAGGTAATTTCAACATCTTGCCATTGTTCATCACCTAAAAAAAGAATTATATCTGAACACATCAACAAAGTATTTATATCTGAACACAGCAAGTATTTATATCTGAACACATCAAGTATTTATATCTGAACACATCAAGTATTTATATCTGCACACATCAAGTATTTATATCTGTACACATGAAGTATTTATATATGAACACAGCAAGTATATATATCTGAACACATCAAGTATTTATATCTGAACACAGCAAGTATTTATATCTGCACACATCAAGTATTTATATCTGAACACATGAAGTATTAATATCTGCACCAGCAAGTATATATATCTGAACACATCAAGTATTTATCTGTAATACTGTTGCATCTGATGAAATGGAGCTACAAAAACATCATACAATTCATCTGAACAAAGCAAGTATTCATATCTGCACACATAAAGTATTTATATCTGCACACTTCAAGTATTTATATCTGCACACTTCAAGTATTTATGACTGATGATTCCAGAAATGTTTTCATCCATCTAAGTATTTACAAAAATGTAATAAGAAAAATAAATAAGATTAAACTCACCAAGTCTCCAAGCCAGAAATGTTTTCATCCATCTAACTGTTTCCTTGTGCGGGTCAAAATAGTAGTCATTCGATTTATTCAGACAAGAGTTGTACATGTGAATTTCTCGGTTATGCAAATCAGCCGCAGCAAGTATCCAATGATCATTACCACACAGGGGAATAAAAAGCCATCTTGCAGTTGAAAATTGAGGGCTGAACAACTGTGGTGCATCTCTCAAAAGCTGTAAATATTGTCTTTTCGGTGCTAGATTCTACAGAATAACAAATTAAAAAAAAATTCAAGAATCATTAACAAATAAAAGAAAAAAGTGGTATACAATTTCAGTTGATTATTAACAAATAAAAGAGTAAAACTTACTGAAACATAAGATGTCAAAAAGAACCATTCCTCAACAACTGGAACTTCAATTTGCATTAGTTGGCATGCAATTTCAACCATCTGCAAAGAATCAACATATCAACAAGTATTTATATCTGAACACATCAGTATTTATATCTGAACAAATCAAGTATTTATATCTGAACACATCAAGTATTTATATCTGAACACATCAAGTATTTATATGTGAACACACCAAGTATTTATATGTGAACACACCAAGTATTTATATTTAAACATATCAAGTATTTATATCTGCACACATCAAATATTTATATCTGATGTACCAAGTATTTATATCTGAACACAGCAAAACACATCAATTTATTAACAAAGTAAATTTTAAATTGTTTACCTCTGAACCAATGAAGCGCTCACTGAACAGCAAATCATAAAATTGTGCAACAGTGGCAAAAATGTTCAACTCTGAGTTCTTGAATGCATAATCTGTTTGATTCAGCTCAAGTTGAAAATACTTAATAGCCCAATCGTCAAGAAGTCTGCATTGTTGCTCACTGATGATATTTCTAAATCCATAATCCCATTTTTTATCGGGCATTTCCATCGGTTCAGTTAATGGCAAGCTACCATTGTCAGCAAACAGGCTATCTCTACCATAACTCCAGTCTTTATAAAATTCGGCAGATTTGATAGGCACTGTTTCAATTTTTACCTCTGTTTCAATAACAGCAGACTCAAGCCAATCATCAAAGGGAATGTCTAATGGAGGTAAATCGGCAATATAAGGCAAATCTTCTATTTCGTCCTCTGCTGCCACTATCTCCATCTCAGGAGTACTTTCTACCTTTCTTATTTGTTTCTTGGCTTTCCTAGCTTTGTAACCCCTACGTTTAACTGGTTCACGTGTTTTTGCCTTCAGTTTTCTCTGATATGTAATATCCTTGGGGTTTGGTTCTTTCCCTTTTACTTCTTGCCCGACAGCTGGTTCTTTCACAACTTCTTCCACCCCAGATTCTTTCAGAACTTCTGTTTGCACTTTTGGGCCGGGCGGGGTAAATCCAAGGCTGAAAGTTGGATGATCCATTTGAGAAAGATCAATCGCCGATTCTTTTGAAACTTCCAATACAGCCTCTTGCCCACCTTCTTGCCCGACCACTTGTTCTTTCACTACTTCTTCCAATAGAGCATCTTTCACTACAGCATCTTGCCCAGCTTCTTGCCCGACCACTTCTTGCCCAACCACTTCTTGCCCAGCTTCTTGCCCGACCACTTCTTGCCCAGCTTCTTGCCCGAGCACTTGTTCTTTCACAACTGCTTCCAATACAGCATCTTTCACTACAACTTCTTGCCCAACCACTTCTTGCCCAACCACTTGTTGCCCACCTTCTTGCCCAACAACTTCTTCCACCCCAGCTTCTTTCACAACTTCTTTCACCACAGCTTCTTGCACTACAATGGGGATTGCAATTTCTTTTTGTTGCATCCCCACTTCAGAATTCACATTGTTTCCTCCCTCTTCATTTGGTTTATCCACTGAAGCAACTATAGTTTCTACAAGTTGGTTCAGATCACAGAATTCACTACTTGCCACCTCCTCCCCTCCACTTCTCTTGTCCTCCTCCCCTGCTGTTCCATAATCAACATCTTCTACTACAACATCCTCTTCTCTTCTCTTCTCTTCTTTTGTTTTTGTTTCTTTCTCTTCTCTTCTCTTCTTTCTCATCTCTTTATGTTCACCAATGTCATCCCTTCTTTGCGTTTCTTTCTCACCTCCTTGCATTACCCTTTTCTTTTGTTCTTCAGCTTCTAGTATTCTAGGACTCCTCCTCCTTTTCTGGTTTCTTATTTCTTCAGCTTTCATTAGATCTACTTCTCTTTTTGAAGGCTTCTTTGGTGCATCTTTCCCAACTGGAGGTGTAGGGGTTACATTGTAGTCCAATTTCCTCTTGGGTTTCCCGCTAGGAGGTGTTTTCCTCACTTGAGATGGATTTGTTCCTTCTTTATCAGATTTACCACTGCTGTTCTTCACTTCAGAAAGCTTACGTTTACCATGTGCAGGAGATGTTAGAAAAAACAAATCAATGCTGATGAGAAATATCAGGTACTATTATGAAACTACCAAGTATTTATATCTGAACACATCAAATATTAATACCTGAACAAGTCAAGTATTAATATCTAAACAAATCAAGTATTTATATCTGAACACATCAAGTATTTATATCTGAACCAATCAAGTATTTATATCTGAATACATCAAGTATTAATACCTCAACTAATCAAGTATTTATATCAGAACATCAAGTATTAATACCTAAACTAATCAAGTATTTATATCAGAACACATCAAGTATTTATATCTAACCTAAAAAGTATTTATATCTGAACACAACAAATATTAATATCTGAACAAGTCAAGTATTAATACCTGAACAAATCAAGTATTTATATCTGAACTTATCAAGTATTTATTGCTGAACACATCAAGTATTTATACCTCATCAAGTCAAGTATTAATACCTGAACACATCAAGTATTTATATCTCATCAAGTCAAGTATTTATATCTGAACAAGTCAAGTATTAATACCTGAACACAACAAGTATTAATACCTGAACACAACAAGTATTTATATCTGAACGAACCAAGTGTTTATATCTGAACAGATCAAGTATTTATATCTGAACACATCAAGTATTTATACTGAAAAAAACTTACTTGATTTCTTAGAAGAGATATCAATCTCTTTCTTCTTCTCCTCTTGCTTGATCTCCTCTTGCTTGATCTCTTTACGAGCTACAAAGAATCATAAAACATTTAATTAAAAATGTGCATAATGACACTTTCAAATATTAATACTTAAATATTAAAGCTTAAACAATGGTGCATCCAAATATTTACTCTTATAAAATTAATAAAAAAAACTTACGTGATTCCATCAACCTCTTGCTTATGTGGTTGCGCCATTCAATAGCAGTAACAAATTCAACCAATTTGCTTGCAGATTTCGGTGACATTTCTGGAAGTTGTGGGTGTTCACCTTCTTCAAATGACAGATCGTCAAACCTCTCTTTTTCATTTAGATCAATAAGTTCTTGGCAAGGTTCCATGGCAAAAAGCCAGAAAATTGGAGTCATTTCTTTCAACAAGTGAAGAAGCTTCTGGTTCGACACACTCTGAAGAGGTGCATACCTTCTAATAAGATGCAAGAATTTATGTGCAGTAAACCCTTGAAAAATCAGTTTCTCGCCTCTGCCCCTTTTCAGTGGATTGCTGTTCACATCTGAAACTTTCACATCCCTCAAGTGAGGTTCTAAAGTTGCCCTCTTCCATGTAATATTCAACTTCCAATTGAGGTATCTCGGGATGCGGCCAGCACAATTGTAAACACCTCTGATCTTTACATGCTCATAGAACCATGCCTGCATATAAGATAAAACAAAGAAGGTTTAGTGGTTAATCTCAATTAAACAAGTATTTATATCTGAACACATCAAGTATTTATATCTGAACCCATCAAGTATTTATATCAACACATCAAGTATTCATATCTGAACCCATCAAGTATTTATAGCTGAACATATCAAGTATTTATATCTAAACATACAAGTATTTAGAACAAACATGACAAGTATTTACCCATATATTTCATTTGATGATTAACAGATAAAATAATTATTAGGTTAGAATAAAAGTTCCTATGACTTACAATCAGAGCCAAAGCACACCCTGGCATTGTACCTGAAGCCTTTTTCGGCTTCTTCTTTTTCTTAGAAACTTCTTCTTGAGAACTTTCTACAACAACTTCCTCTCCATCTTTTTTCAACTTACACCATGCAGCATTATGAGGAATGTTGTCCATCAACATTTGGTGCACTGACTCAGACCAGTTCAGAAACTTGAGTTTTTTCAGATTTTCAGCGACGTCGAACATGTGAATTGGTACATTCCCAGTAGATTGCGGGAACAATATAGTTGTAAACAAATACAGCACCAGCAACCGTACAACATCAGCAACTTTATCGTTAATTTCTGAACACAATGACGTATCATCAACTGCTTTCACAATTGCGTCTTCAAGCTCTCTGCGAGTGATCTCACCAGTACCTCTCCCGAAATGTCTCGTCCGGAGACCGTATACAGTAACACATTCCCTCTTGTACTGTACCGGTTTCCCTTCTGTGGAAAGACCCATCACTAAAGCCACTTCATCTGCAGTAAATTTCAGGGAGTGGGCAGTAGTGCTTGCACCACTTCCAGTCTTGAAAATGAAAGATCCTTTACCATCCCACATCAACAGAATTTGATGTAATATGGCATTGTTCACTTCAGTTCCTTTAGGAAATCCAAAAAAGTGGAGGAAAGGAGTTTTTGCTAATAACCTTATGTGATGCTCATTTAGTTTCTTTAAAACTCTCAAATGAAAGAACCTCATAGCTGTGTCAACACAGCATTTGTTCTTTATACAAGAATCTGAAACCCGTCGTGGTTTTATTGGTGCATCACCTATGAAGAATAAACAACATAACAAATATTTAATATAAGGTAATTATTAAATACTAATTTTAAATTAACAGATTGTACCTGCATATAAAACATCAAGTATTTATATCTGACTGCTTCAAGTATTTATATCTGACAACATCAAGTATTTATATCTGAACACATCAAGTATTTATATCTCAACACATCAAGTATTTATATCTGAACACATCAAATATTTATATCTTAATATATCAGGTATTATTAAACAAACCAAGCATTTAAATATAAACATATCAATTAATATATGAACACATCAAGTATTCATCTGAACATATGAAGTATTTATAGCTGAACATACCAAGTATTTATATCTAAACATATCAGGTATTAATGTCAAACAATTAAAATACATATTTTAGCTGAACATAGCTGAACATACCAAGTATTTATAGCTGAACATACCAAGTATTTATATCTGAACATAGCTGAACATACCAAGTATGTATAATTACTAATATTTAATATAGTAATTATACACATGTAAAAATGTACAGATAGCAACACTATAAGGTATTAATGTCCAACAATTAAAATAGGTATTTAACAATTACCTTTCCTATAACCTCGTGGGCGTCCACGACCACGTTTAGCAACTTGTACTAATTCCGCAACATGTAGTTTTCCTGATTGAAAAGTCATAAATAAGTAACAAGTATTCATATATAAAGAGTCCAATATTTATATTAAATATTTGAGTGTGCATCCTGGATCATATCAGATAGTATTATGAATCTAACAAGCATTTATATCTGAACACATCAAGTATTAATACCTAAACTAATCAAGTATTTATATCTCAACACATCAAGTATTAATACCTGAACTAATCAAGTATTTATATCTCAACACATCAATTATTTATATCTGACAATATGAGGTATTACTCCTAAACCCTACACACTAAACACATCAAGTATTTATATCAGAACAAGTCAAGTATTTATATCTGTACATATCAAGTATTTATAGCTGACAAGTATTTATGCACAGCTATTAACTAAACACCTTAAAATTATACCTAAATATGAGGAATAAATTAGTCAAAAATTATACCTAAATTTACATAGATTGTACCTTCTTCGGGATTCATCGAGGCAATTGTAACTTGTGGTGATTTCTCAGAACCAGAAATTACTCTCTCTGTTCCTAATTGAAAAGTCAGACATCAATTACAAATAAAACCTAAGGTATTTATACCTAAAATTACATATATGTATATTAAATATTTGAGTGTGCATGCTGGATCATATCAGGTATTATTATGAATCTAACAAGGGTTTATATCTGAAACATCAAGCATTTATATCTCAACACATCAAGTATTTATATCAGAACACATCAAGTATTTATATCTATTACAAATCAAGTATTTATATCTGAACAAGTCACATCAAGTATTTATATCTGACAATATAAGGTATTACTCCTAAACCCTAAACCCTAAACCCTAAACACATCAACTATTTATATCTCAACACATCAAGTATTATATCAGAACAGGTCAAGTATTTATATCTGACAATATAAGGTATTACTCCTAAACACTACACACTAAACACATCAAGTATTATATATCTCAACACATCAAGTATTTATATCAGAACAAGTCAAGTTTTTATATATGAACATATCAAGTATTTATAGCTGACAAGTATTTATGCACAGCTATTAACTAATGATTAAGGTAGTTATAACTAAAATTTCATGTACTCCTAAAATATGAGGAATAAATTACTCAAAAATTATACCTAAATTTACATCTATTACTCCAAAATTGTTCAAAATTTCAAAAAATTAACAGATTGTACCTTCTTCGGGATTCATCGAGGCGATTGTAACTTGTGGTGATTTCTCAGAACCAGAAATTACTCTCTCTGTTCCTAATTGAAAAATCAGACATCATTTACAACTAAAACCTAAGGTATTTATACCTAAAATTACATTTAATACTCGAAAATTGTTGAAAATTTCTCAGAAATAACAGATTGTACCTTCATCAGCCTTTTCTGTGGGTTTCACACTTTGAAATGGCACGATCTGCTTGTTAACGTTGCTCACTTGCTCGGAAGTAAGACTGACAGTTTCGTCGTTGCTCACTTGCTCGGAAGGATTTCCTTCGCTTCTATCGGTGCTTATCTGGTGTAGAATCACCATTGCGACGGTGTAGATAGCAAATGTGCTTAGACGGTGTGGATAGACAATGTCTTCTGAACAATGTGCTTTGCTCGGTGCTTCGATCGGTGCTTTGATCGGAGCTTTGATCGATGCTTTGATCGGAGAAACCCTAGATAGAGAGAAAGAGCGAAAGAGCGAAAGAGCGAAAGACGGAGAGATTGCTTAGTCGGTTATGTGATCGAAGGACAGCAGGTTGCTTGCTCACTTAGTGGTACAGTGGTCTGTTCGGTGATGTGATCGAAGGACAAAAGTTGATGACATTAGTTGAACACGGTTCAAAAGGCGCACCGTTTCGAGGTAGATACGAAGTGGTACAAATATAAATACTTTATCATATGAAATGGCGCATATGAGAAGGTTCAATCATACGAAATGGCGCAACCAATATGAATATAATTTCAAATATGAATGTGTGGGGACCATTTAATGCGAGGACCGTCTCCATTTCGTAAATTATAACAATCATCTCCAAGCATTTCTTTAAACAGTAGGTCCGATGCCCATCGGACCTAATTTTAGGTTCAACTAGTAAGATGACCGTCAGATCTAGTTTAAGATATTTTGCGCACGACAAATGAAACAAACTCGCACGAAGTTTAAAGCATTCCACACGATCTTAAAGCAAATCGACGGTGGTTAAACCCATCGGACCTACGGTCAATTCTTCTTTAATAAAATATGATTGCTGATGATACCAAGTATTGATTAGCTAAAATAGTAAGTATTCATACCCAAAGGATCCAATATTTATATCTGAAACAACAAGTATTTATATCTCAACCACCAAGTATTTATCTGGACACATCAGGTATTTATGTCTGAACACATCTAGTATTTCTACATTTATAAAAATGAACTTTAAATTTCATTTAATATATATTATTTTTCTTATACAATGAAGTATTTATAATAACATAAATGTCTTATAATTTTTTTTGAATGTGGAAAGTACTTAATAACTGTAGTATTTATATCTGCACAAATCAAGTATTTATTACTATGAAACAAATAAAAAAGAAAACATAATGAATTAGTACACTATATCAACTATGGATGAAAAAAAAATTTGTACAATATATTGCTTCTCGTAGTTCCTCTGCCTCTATTAATGTAAAAAAAATCAACAAAAATATACTATATGAAATGTATTTCTATGAACATCTATATTATCATTTTTTTCTATCTATATCTATACAATTAAATTGAAGTATTAATATTTTCTCCTTTTCCTTCTTTTATTCCTTTATCTTTTTTTCCCTTCCCCTTTTTTTCCTTCTCCTTTTTTTCCTTTGTAATCATTTTGCCAATGGCAATATCAAGTTTACTCTTAATTGTACTTTTTGGGGGCCGTCCTCTTTTTTTAGATTTAGCAGGTGGTAGTAAACTTGTAGATGGTTGATAATTCACTACAGTACTAGTCTGTTGATCAGATGATGCAGATCGTGTTCCACTAAGCACAGTCTCAACATTTTCTTCTTGCATTGTATCACCTCAAAATATAAAAAAGTATTAATACCAATTATAAGAACTATATGTAACTATACTATGAGTTATGTTGAAAAATATAAATAGTTTCTTCCCCAATACCTGTTCCTGAACCAGTAACTACCGCCTGAACGTTCACTTCATCATTAATTACTTCACCTATAAAAAATTGAACACATCAAGTATTTATATCTAGAAGCAGAAAGTATTTATACGTGAATACAATAAGTATTTATACCTGAATACATCAAGTATTGATATCAAAATCATAAAGTATTGATATCAGAAACAGTACGTATTTATACCTGTTCTTGTAACTGCTGAAATATTTTTATTGTTTCTACCTCTAGCTGGTCTCCCCACAACTTGAGAAGTTACTTTTGCACCACTTTGTTCACCATTGACATTTGCTAGTTTCATACAAATTTGAATTCCAAATATCAATAAAAAAATTATTTCAAATATAAACATAATTAAAGAAATTATATGAAACAAAATAACAAACCTAATATTATGTTTCTCAATTCCTGAAAACCATTGAAAACTGCACTATGCAAATTTTCGTTAAGACTGCCAAGATGAAGCAACTCTTGAATTATTGGATTTGTAGCCATTGTCAATTGATAGAGCCTAAAGAAAAATGTAAGAACAATAATATCAAGTATTTAATTATATCAGCTTATGTATATATACCTGTGACAAATATTTAATATCTGAACATATCAAGTATTTATAGCTGAACACCTCAAGTATTTATATCTCAACACAACAAGTATTTATATCTGAACAAATCAAGTATTTATATCTGAACACATCAAGTATTAATATCTGAACACAACAAGTATTTATACCTGAACACCTCAAGTATTTATACCTGAACACCTCAAGTATTTATACCTGAACACCTCAAGTATTTATACCTGAACACCTCAAGTATTTATATCTCAACACAACAAGTATTTATACCTGAACACCTCAAGTATTTATACCTGAACACCTCAAGTATTTATACCTGAACACCTCAAGTATTTATACCTGAACACATCAAGTATTTATATCTGAAGACATCAAGTATTTATATCTAAACACATCATAGTTGATGTGGGATGGTAAAGGAAAATATTAATCAGTTATTTTACCTGCTTTGTTCAGGTATAGTTGGCAAATGTGGGTCAACTATGGACAAATTGTAACGACAGACATCCTTCCTCCACCGCTCCACAATATATTTATCTTCAACAGCAAATATCTTCTCTTGCTTTAAAACTTGGATGGAATGTGCACATAGAATACCCATTGTCTCAAACTTTCTACATATACAATGCACTTCCCTTAATGCTCTCCTATAAATAACAACAAACATTTTGCTCCAACAATCACTAACTTCATAAACTGCTTCTTCGTCTTTTTCTTCGATTAATTTGCATGACAAATTAACACATTTTCTGAATTGTTGTTGACATTTGTAAAAAATATCATTTGTATAACTACGCTGAAACTGAGCCTCCATCGGCAATCCATAATGCAGCATAGGAATTCTATATTTCGATTTGTGATCAGCATCATTCTCATTTTGCCAAATACTTTTCAGAGCAGCTTCAAAATTCTCAACAAAATCTTTAAGACTCTCTCTCTTTGTCAGATAAGAATTCAAGAAATGGTTCATACTTTCTACCCTTTGGGTACTAGTCATTCCAGCCCAAAATTGCCCATCTAAAAATACTGGTACCCATTTCTCTCTTAATTCAAATATCCCTCTAAACCAGGAATCATTTTCCTTTCCGAGTTCATCCATTAATTTCAACCACTTTTCTTCAAAATCTTCTTTCGTTTTCGACTTGTATACAACCTCCTTGACCTTATCGGACTTTGCAGTTTTTTTCTCCTGAACTTTATTGGACTTAACATTATCAGACACAAATCCCCATTTGCTAGGGAGCTTGTGCAAAATATGCCAAGAACAATATCTATGTACTGTTTGAGGTCCCAATACATGTCGTATACCAGATTCAATGCTTGCGCACTGATCAGTAAGAATACCTCCCGGTTTCACACCATCCATGCATTCCAAAAACCTAGACAATGAAAAAGTATTAACAGCCAACTAAAAAACTACCAAGTATTTATATATAAACATCAAAATATTTATACCAAACAGCTCAAGTATTTATACCTAACACCTCAAGTATTTTTATCTAAAGTAGTTTAGTATTTATACCTAACACCTCAAGTATTTATATCTAAACCATTAGAGTATTTATATCTAAATCATTAGAGTATTTATATCTAAACCATTAAAGTATTTATATCTACAGAATCTAAAGTATTTATATCTAAATATCTAAGTATTTACCCTAAACACATCAAGTATTTTTACCTGGCAATGCACCATTTGTAGTCTTCCACACTTTCCCTACCGAGCAAAGCACAACCGAAGATAATAGTCTGACCATGGTGGTTAACACCAACAAATAACACAAGAGGCATATCGTACCTGAGACACATCAAAAAAGACAAATTACTAAATATACATATATATTGTTGTATTAATTTCAACTGATACATGTATTCACTCTTAAAATAGAAAGTATTTATATCTGAACACACCAAGTGTTTATATCTGAAACAACAAGTATTTATATCTGAATACACTAAGTATTTATATCTACACATGTCTTTATATATCTTACTATTTTTACATATTCTGACATATTCTACTAAAAAAAATACTGACATTTAATCTGAAAAAAAAATGAATTATTACCTATTGGTCAAGTATGTTGCATCCATAACAATAACATCGTGGAAATACTTGTAAGATGCTCGACTACGGCCATCAGCCCAAAATACGCTCCATAAACGCCCATCAGTTGTATATTCGTATCTATAAAAAAAATCTCTATCGATTTTTTCCTTCACTCCAAAGTAATCAAAGAGTAATTGAGCATCATTCCCACCAATTGACTGCAATTTCAACCTCTTGTATTCGTCAATATGATTCCGCGCATCTCTACGAGTAAATGGACACCGCATATAACCTTCAGCAGTTTTTATTACAAGATTGATATTAACTGATACAGCAAGACCTTGGTCTTCATTAAACTGTAATAATTTCTGGTATTGGTTTGGGATATATCAGAATCCTGCAATAAGGAATGCTGTTTCAGGTACCAAATCAGGATTGTCTTAAAAACACTTTCCTTACTACCCAATTTCCACTCATATCAGAATCTCCCAATTTAACACATGCCTTACAACCTATCCCTATATAACCCTTATTCCTCTATGGGGCAGGTCCATCATCAAGACTTAATGGCTATATTTGCATTTGCCACAGGCAAATGTTACATGGTTGACTACGATAGTATCTCTCTTCTTATGGGTTGACCTTTTGATAACAGCAAATCTAATTTTCTTCGCATATAACTCATAATATTGGCGTGCTTCATCAATCGAATCAAATACATCACCAACAGTCGGCAATAACTCTTGATCTTCATCTTGATCTTGATCTTCCATATTATCTACTTCATCTTCTACAACTCTTTCACCTTCTTCTACATATCTTTCACCTTGAACCTCAACTTCTTCATCCAACTCATTGTTGACAGATTTCATGTTTAGATTCAAGTCAAAATCTCTGATGCCAACAACATCAACCTCCACTCTTGCATTTCCATTTACATTAGATTTTTCACCTTGAAAATTGTCTGTTTCAGGTTGTGAAACATCCAATATGGTGTTCAGATCCCAGTCAAACTCTCTAATGCCCACATCATCACTTATTACATCATTTTCACGATGCAAATCTTCATAGAAACGATACAGATTCACCTCATCCACTTCATCACCATTATATTGTATGCATAATTCATCTCCAAAAAACTCATTGAGATCAATATCCATCCTAATATTCAACAATAAAATGCAAAGTATTAATAACTGTAAAATCAAACTGTATATGGCTACATGTAAAGTATTAATACTAAGCATGAGAAGTATTGACATCAAGGTATCCAAGTATTAATAACTATAATAGCAAAATGTATATGGCTAATATGTCAAGTATTAATACTAAACATGAGAAGTATTGACGACAAGGTATCCAAGTATTAATAACTGTAATAGCAAAATGTATATGACTACACTCTCAAGTATTAATACTAAGCATGAGAAGTATTGACATCAAGGTATCCAAGTATTAATAACTATAATAGCAAAATGTATATGGCTAATATGTCAAGTATTAATACTTAACATGAGAAGTATTGACGACAAGGTATCCAAGTATTAATAACTGTAATAGCAAAATGTATATGACTACACTCTCAAGTATTTATATTCATAATGAGAAGTATTGACATCTTGGTATCCAAGTATTAATACATGTAATAGCAAAATGTAGATTCTACTCTATATGTTATAAGGCCTGCCAACTGAAGTATTCATAGAGATGTAATGAAGTATTAACATCTATAAACACAATATTATAAGTTTACACATAACAAACATATTTATTCCCATACTTATTATACACATACAGAACTCATAACAAGAAATATCAACCGATTTCTATCAAGAGATTTCTTAATAAAATGATGAAATTAACACAAAATAGAACAGAAACACCGAAATCGCCAGAACATCTTCGCAAATCAAATTGTCAAAAACATCTGAAAATTCAAAATCCAGATTGTGTATATGAAATAGAAACGAAATCACCGAAATCGCCAGAACAAAAACAAAATCACCGAAATAGAACAGAAACAATATTAACCTAGCTGATCACCTTTGAAAAATTCGAAAGCCAGACGATCGCCTCCAAATCGCCTCCAAATCGACTCCAAATCGCCTCGAAACCGACCTAAAATCGCCTCAAAATCGCCGAAGCTTCGAAAAAGGAATAAACGGAGAGAAAGGAAAGTTTGAAATTCAAACTGGAAGTTAATCGGTAGTTTCTGTACCCTCTTACGGTTATGGAAGTTATTCGGGACGGAGTAAGTGCGGGTACGATGCGGGTACGATACTGTGGGTACCAAAATAATTATTCATTAATAATAGCAATAAACCTTATCAATAGTCCTCTCGGTATCTTTCTCTCCTCTCCAAAATTTGTGAAAAAATGAGAAAGCAATAAACAATCAGAAGGAACTCGCCCAAGAGATTCAATTTCTCCCAAGTTTTGTTCCCAACTTGTTTCATCTAACTTTCAATTCTCCAAGAAAAGAGGCCGACTCAGATTTAGGATTTCAAATCAAGGCACTTAATCAATCTATGAACTTTGTTTCTTGTATTATTATATTTACTTCTCTTATATTTTTTTTTTGTCTTGAGTCATTTCTACATGGGCTTTTGAATGCTCAATACCCAATTGATATAAGCATCTCAATTTTTCTGGTACCCGAAACTTTTGAACAAAACATAATTTGATTGTATTGTTGTTTTTTTTATTTTTATAAAGAAAGAATGTATTGATCAAATCATTGTCAAATCGTAAGATAATTTTTTTTATCCGAATGAGCATAATCTTGTTATCAAGGAAATTTTCGTATTTTTTTATATAAAGCCTCCACAAGAAAAGAAAAAAAATGATAAAAACGGTTGTTTTTATGGAATTCTTTTAATTTGTAGACTAATTAACTCTTTAAACTAACTTGGTTGAGTTTAGGAGTTGAATTTTTTTAAAATTTGGAGGCTAATTAACTCTTTAACTCTGTATTTATTTTAAACCTAGCTATTACACCACCAGATTACTTAAAATCCTATTATATTCATAAGTATGCGGTATTTTTTTTCATCAATTGATAAAGTAGGGTTGGACAAATATTAGAGCATTTCGCGGTCATTCCCAATTTGTTATGTTATTGTTTTTGGTAAGAATTGGCATTTTTCACCCGGTTATATCAGAAGTTTACCAAAAATGAGTTGGAAATTATTCCTATTTTAGTGTATAAAGTCATACATCGAGTCAATTTGTGAAAATAGGTGATTCGATCTGATTTTGTTCCGAAAATTAACTACCATTAGATTTCGGAGGTGAGACGGTACAATTGAATTCAATAAGCCATTTTGATACTAATAATCACATAGTGTAGAAAATCAATAAAACCAAACCGCTTGTTTCTTCTCAACAGATGTCCGTGGTGAAAAAGAGAAAAGAAAGGAGAGGAAAAGACTCGCGGATTTTATTGTTCTAATACTTTATTTTCGAGCAATTTTGTTCACATTACCCCACTATGGCCGGCGAGGGTGAATGGCAAGAGGTCCGCAGACACCGACGTTTCCCCGACCACTGGAAGACTCCCTCCGATGAGCGGCTTGACCGAGTCAGACCCTACAAACCATATAAGGGCGTCAGATCGTATGCTCAGGTGGTTCAAGGTACATCTGCGTCCAGCAGAGGGTCGGCTAGCTCGCACTCTCCCCGGTCATCCCCAGGTAACTCAAGGCCGACCTCCCCTACCTCCCCTACCTCACCTACCACTCCCAAGTATTACTACTCCCCGCATAGCCCTACTAAGCTTCGTTTCCCCCCGCTCCCCACCTACCCCGAGTGGTGGGGCCGCTGCTTCAACTGTTGTCGGGTAGGACACACTGCCGCAAAGTGTCGTAACCCGAAATGCTGTGCAAAGTGTTGGTCTGCCGGGCACACAGCCCGCCATTGCACTGCCTCCATTCTTCACCCAGCGGCGCCTCCACAGCAGCCGGCGCCTGCATTAACACGACCTAAGCAAACATAACCTTTGTTTGATGAACTACTGGCGGGGGACCTGCCTACCACAGTGGACATGCCGGCGGGACGACCCGACAAGCTCCAGTGTTTCATTGAGCGTGATAGTGATTTCTATACCGAGGTGGACAGACTTCACAGCGTAGTTATATTGAACGACAAGCACGGCCGACTTGCCCTAGAAGTGCACCAAGTCGTAGCCATTGCGGTGGATACCGGCCTTGTGCGTGAAGAGGAGATACGGGTTTGGCGGTGGCCACTTTTGTTCGGGCTACCCCTTCCTCCCTCTTGGATGAGGGGTTCACCTTCGAATATTGGACCCAGACCCACAATGCTAACCTAATTATACCTCGCTTCAAGGTCCTTCTGGACCTCATTGGAGTCCCCTTTCCCCTATGGAATGACAGGATAATAAGCAAAGCGGTCTCTACCTTTAGCTTATTCCTTGGAACAGTAGCACCGGAACATGATACCAGTTTCATGGCATATAGAGTTGCAGTGGCCACAGACGACCTAAAGAAAATTCCACAAACTGTAGCCTTGATAGCCGAGGGTATTGAACATCTAATGCACATCCGACCGGTTACCTGGAAGAGTGGTGCGCTATACATAGCATCTGACTTCCTGAAATCCCCCCAAAGCTCACATGGCCACCCCCTCCACCACACAACCGTCCTTTGTCCCCGGATGCATACATAGACACTCTGCCGGCACGCTACGATGAAACTAACCTCATCGCCTGTTCCAAAAGAGTTCTACGGAAACTTTGCACGGGAGTCCACCCAGACAGAATACCAGCTGAGATCCGGGAAGTTCTCGCCGGAGAACGGAGGCTAGCCGAATTCTCACTAGACACTCTACGAGAGCTCATGCAGGCCGCAGAGGATCAGGCTGCAGCTGATCGGGCCAATTGTGCCACAGATCATCAGGTAACACGAGTCAGGATATTGCTACCCTATCGCTCGCTACACCAAGGGTGGCACAGACAGCGCATGCGGGATCAGATGCATCTCTCCCAACGGATACAATATCGAATCATGATCGGCCTCGAGAAACTCAAAGATCACACGCAGAAAGGAACAAACAAAGAGACGTTTCGGAGGCCTCTGAAAGGGTGTCAGTACAAGGTACTGTACACAACATTCCCAGCAAGGAAACTCCTGCAACCGTACTAAACCGACAGATTGTTTGTGGCGAGTCAAGTGACCGAACAGCACTTCCTTCACCTCTCCCCAATGAATTACAGCAACAAAACCCAGATGGCGGTGCGCAAGAAATCCCAGAAACGGCACCACCGGCTCAGCCGGTCACCAGGCATGTGACCATCACTGCAAAACACATCCCAGTACGGGGCATGCTGGGAAGGGGTAGATCGAAACCCCTTGTTACAATTTCTGGAGTGAGTCATTCTGGGAGAGGACCCCGGGTCAACCAATAGATTCGGCCACATAAGTCGTTGCAGAAAATCACTCCAACATTGGTCCCAAAGTCAAACCTACTAGCTGCACGCCATCTTCTGTCCCAGGTACAGCCACCTGTCCTCTCTGATATCACGACTCCCGCAACATCATCTCCAAATTTGGGCTCCTCCCTCAATATGGGCTCCTCTCTCAATTTGGGCTCCTCTTTAAATGAGGCCCGCGCGGGAATTAAAAGGAAGCCCACCAAGGTCGGGCCCTCAAGGCCACAGGGCCGAACCAAGAGGAAAGAAAAATCAGCCCCATTACCCACAAGGCTTTCAGGCATTGGCCGGATCTACATCCCCTCGTGTGCCGCACAGAAATGCTAGTAAAAATGCTAGGATGTGTAATCCCTTTGCTCGGTCCCAAGAGAGACAGAGGGTTGTTTCCTTGGAGCAGCCTCATGGCTTTCAGTCAGGGGTTCAGTCTGTAGCCCCAAATTGGCATATCGACCATCAGAGCCCTACATCAATTCCCGGTGAGAGCATTTCTGACTCCTCAGATGCAGCACACAACCTTCACCCATTTTGGACACTTCTCCCTCCTGTAGCTCTACGGTGGAACAACACAAGGGTAATTCTTTCAACCGTAGCACCTCCAACTGGCCATTCATTAGTTCGATTTACAACATCACATCTCAATGATCAACCTCAGATTCGTTCATCTCAGGGTCAAACTAGCAACCATTCGCAATATCATGTACTTCTTTTTCTCCCAGCAATAACATTATTTTTCTTTAGTAGAAAATGGGATGGCGATGGATGATGTCAGTATATTATAAATAGAACATGCATTGCTATCGGCAGTCTTAGCTTCATTACCCTCTTTGTACCGTTAGGGTTTTACACAAGTATTCCGGACTTTGTTTATGAAGTTTTAGTACTAATACTTAGCACCGGCAATTGATACTTCCACATGTAGGAGATCTTTAAAGTTACTCTTGCACCAGGGACTAAAGAAAGTTTATTCAACATTCTCTTATACTCAAATTAGCATAATATATACTTAAATGTACGCAACACTACCTAAACAAGTACTCCAGCTTCCCCTTTTTCCTTGATTTGTTTCATTTTTGAGAAATTTAACCTGTTCTTTGCTAGCAAAAAAAAATTATGTACAAAAAATAGAGAAGTACTAGCATTAAACAATGTTCCTTGGATAATTGTTTTCTGCATGGTTTCCTTCTGTGAATTTCATAACCGTCTGATTATACAAGCTGTCAGACACTGCGATATGCCTATGGACGTGAACTGCATGAGCTACAAGACCTTTATTTCCACCGAGCTCTCCAAATTTGTGAAATATATAATCTGTTGTGGGGAGCAGGACGAGGCAGAGCGATGTGTTATCTGCCAGGTATCATGATTCTCTGTCTCTCTATATTAGTATGTTAGACACCATTGTTAGCAAAATTGGTACACTTAGAATCGTAATTGATGCATCAGCTTTTGACTGTGTTTGGTTTATTGAATGAATCTAATTTAAGTTGGGTCTAGAATGGCCAAAAATGCGGACTTAAGACCGAAATTATACCTCATAAATCTAATTAAAAATTTAAATTTTTGGCAGGAACAATATGTTGATGCTGATATAAAGGGACAACTGAAGTGCGGCCACGACTACCACTTCTCTTGCATTGGCAAGTGGATGGAGGAGCAAGTTGTGTGTCCCATTTGTAGACAGACAGCTGCTCACTTTGAACAATAAGACTATTCATGCATTTCTTTATTTCATTTAATTTTTATTCTGAAGAAAACATATTGTTGTTTTTCGCTATAAGAATTTTTTGTAATTTTTTTTAAGTAGACATATTTAACATATTTTCCTTATTTAGACAATATCGGGGATTTGTTTTGAAGTGCACATAGTTAGGCAAGCCATGAGTGCCACTTGTATCAATGTATTGCTTCAATATTTCAATCAAGAAAACTAGGGGATCTTTAGTCATGACAGTACATTCTGTTGAATAACACTAGAAAATCTTGATATAAGATATTGACATCGGTACACATGCCCGACATGGCAGCACTGACATCCCATATGACCCCAACAATTTTCCAGAAATTGCTTATTCAGATTGCATTCAATGTTAAAAAGCAGCAGCAGTTGTTCAGCTTAGATAAAGCATACCTATAGGTTGATAGAATCTAGAGACTCTGCCAAACCTTATAGATATTTCTTTGAAGGGCGCTCTTGCCCATGGTTCTAAAACTCGGAATCAGAATCGAAATCGGGTTCTTGACCGTGGAATCGGAATCGGCTGAGTTGACTCGAAAACTCAGATTTTTTTGACAGAAGCTTGTTTTGTACTCGGTTTGATATGGAATTTGGATTTAAACTTAATTTGAGCTTATTTAAGACTATAAGGACTTATTTGTGATTTTAGAAAATCACCAGACGGCCGGTTTATTGGGTTATAAAACAAAGAAAAATATGATATATAAAAATAATATTAATAATATTATGATTAAAAAAAATCACATTTAGGAATTTCTTTATTGAGTGCATAAATAGTTTCTTTAATGGCCCAAGCCCAATTGAAGAAAATAATCCCTAAATCAGCGCCTCTGCCAGCGGACCCCACCTTCTCTTTAACCCTCTGACTGAATAGGCCCCACTCAAGAAAGCTTCGTTCTCCCTTGTTAAACCAGACAGGTGGGCCATCTCCTTCTGACGATGGGCCCTTCCCGATCCGAGAACCCTTCTTCTCCAATTAGCATTTTGACCCAGTCAAAATTGCAGATTTCGCCCCCAAATCCGATTTGAGGTCGTAGCACTTCGTTGTTTTGTGAAAAATCGTTCCAAATCATGAGAATCAACGTCAAGAATCGCTCCACGGTAGAAGAATCGACGAAGAATCACTTGATCGGCCAATTTGAACCAGTTTTTTTACTGAAAAATTACGCATCGAGGAACTCGGTCCAAAATCAGATCGCCGACGGCCGATTCCAGCCAAAACTCGGCTGACTCGGCCAAAACTCGGTCTAACTCGGCTTAACTCGGTCTGACTCGGCCTAAAAATCGGCTAACTCGGTCAAGCACTGTTCAACCGAGTTTTGCTGAAAAACTCGCACGGGCGTGAGACTCGGGTGAAACTCGGATTGGACACGACCGAGTCCGAGTTGACTCGGAATCGGCCGAGTTTCCAAACCATGCTCCTGCCTTTGAAACTAGAATCTCTTAAAATGGCAAACTGTGGAGAACATGATGTGCCATTGCTAGAGTCAGCATCAAAGGTCTCCACACTCACCCATCTTTCTATTGAAAACAGTGCCAATATTACTCATATCCCTTTGGCCGAAAATGCATTTACATCACTCAGTGAGCTGGTAATCTGTGGATGCAACAAGCTCATTGAATTTTTATCTATGCAGCAAGCACATACCGTTAACCCAGGAAACAACTTGGTTTCTTTAAAGATCAAACATCTGCACATTGATAAACTCTCTCCTCCATATATATATTGATGCACTTAGATTCCAAAGATCTGTTAGTGTTCTGCGAGTTCAAAAGTGTTCAGGGATGGACACCCTGCCAGCAATGGCTGTTACAAAATAGTAGCACCATCAAGGCGTTGTACATCCATGATGGAAGCTCACTGCAGTCATTGCCTGGTACAATAGTGATGCTCACTGCCCTTGAAATACTTGAGATTTACAAGGCTACTTTGCTCTCTTTGTTTCCAATTTATTAGTTTCTGTGTACATTTCTTTTTAAATTTAAATTTCAGAGATACTAACCCATTTTCAAACTTTTAAGTCCGCCTATATCAAAATGATATGTAGCTGGTCCCAAGCCCACACAAGAGTGTAATTAAAAATTTTGAAATGTTTTGACTTAAATAAAAAAAAATTGCATGTTCAATTGTGAAACCAAAAAGTGTTCACAATATAATTAAATACAGTCGAATAATTTAAGTTGCAAATGGAAAATTTGAAGTTTCTTATGGGTACAACATTTGTTTGAACAATGGGATATTCGATACTTATTTAAGTCCTATTGAGAGCACAAAATAACGCAACATCTAGGTGCTATATTTAGCATTAGAATAGAATTTCTTGAAAATAAAAAATAGTAGTAGCAATTTCAAAGGGACAGAGAGAAAATTTTACAAAGTGGAGGGCCTAATGTTTAGTTCAAGCGCCACTCTAACTTGCATAAGTTTAATTCAAGCACCTCCTGCTTTCTCTCCTTCGCTTGTCATCCTAGCTAGGACCCGAGACATCCAACACTGAAGCAGGATTTTTATGGACCCCACAGGTAGTCATCCTGGCTCGAGATCTGATGGGGTGGGTCCTACTGTACGGTGATTCATCATCCTTCTCTCTGTCTTCCTCTTTCTTTCTTTCTTTTGACCAGGTCAAACCCTACCCCAATATATTACTCCTAACTCCTAAAATCATTATTTCAAGATATCAAGTTTTCTGGGTAAAGATAGAACAGTTTTTGCTTTATGATGCGCAAGAGTCATATACAGTACTGTTTTGACTCTAGTGTATGTGCTCTGCATAAAGTAAAAATAACATTGTTAATACCTTTACTCAAGTTTTAGCCTGACTTCATTAATTCAGGATTAATTTTGGCCCATTCGTTTCTACTAATTATCCCTTTTGGAAACTCATGATGCATCATTCTTTGTGCTTAGTACTAATTGATGCGACTAACCAATTAACTAATCCCTTTTGGTGAAAGGCAGGATGTTGTTTCCATCTCCTGATAGAGGCGCAATTCAGAACATTAAAGTTCGTGCATGCAATACTAAAAGAATCCGTTGATGCTTAATTTTTTATGGCTTCGTCATAAATTAAAAAGCTAGTTGCATTATTGTGGCATCATTATACAATTAACAACATAAGGTATGGCAATTATTTTTAAAATTTATTTTGCACATTTAAGCTCAACAAAAGAGGCCGCAAACACATATGTACTACTAAAAAAATGTTTTTAGAAAATTTTATTATATATAAAAACTTAATGCTTGTGGTCTCTTTGAGCAGTGCCAGCCCTCCAGTCTCAAGTGTTTATATTAAGTCGAGATTTGTGTGATTATTCTATTGAACGGATCAGATTCCTTTTCGATTTTCTCTCAATGCTTTCGATGGCTCTGGTTGTGAAATTTTCCGTGTAGCGAGCGGATTTGTTGAGTTCACACCTTCACGGATTAAAAATGGAAGAGGTATGTCGTCCGGTAAAGCTCCTGTGCTACAGAGAATCACTGAAGATCAGTCTTTGAGGAATAGCAACCTGAACTTTGGGGCCTTGGTGGGCTTCAGAGGCTCGGCCCATGTGTTGGCCCAAATGGGAGGGGTTGTAGGCCGTCGGATGGGACTGACTGAAGAAATATAATTAATCATCCTTGTTCAATTAATTCAGTCTTCGCGCAATTTTTGTGGTAAGTAGTATTGTGTGCACAGTGCACTAGAGGTGTTTAAACGGTGTTGAAATCGAAGTAAAATGATCAAAATAAAAAAAAATTCGGTTTTCAAAAATAGAACCAAATCGAATGGATTAAACCTATCAACTAATTAAGAACCTAACCAAACAAACCGAAGTAAATCTGTTGATACCATTATTAACGAACAAAATACATTGTCATACACAACAAGTGAAGTTCCGTTTGATTTAATAAAATCATTATAACATCAATAAAATTAGAGTCGAACCAATATAAACTGGTCAGTTCGGTTTAGTTAGTTTTGAAAAGTCTAAACCGAACCGATCCATTTAAACCGTAATAATTCAAAATTTCAGCCGAACCAATTCATTTAAAACGAAATTTTCCAGTTCGGTTAAAAACCGAACAAACAGAACTGTTTAAACACCTCTAGTGTGTAGTCCACGCCTTTGACTTTTGTTGGAGAGGAGAGAGAGAGAGAGAGAGAGAGAGTGGAGCGTACGGTGCTCAGCACAGGGGACAAGTGAGTAAGAGAATCCAAAGCGGTTCAAACTTCGGATCCGAATTTTATGCTGGCTGTGTTGAATTTGTTGACACGACTTATCTTTTATGCTAGCTGGAAAAAGATTTATCTTTTATTATGTTTTGTGAGACCAAATTATCATTTTTTAGTTCTTGAGACCAATTTATCATTCTTCAAACTTCGGATCCGAATTTTTTTTGAATCATTCGACCACAAAAAATGAAGCCACTCATTCTATTTCCCTTTATTGTTTAATATTAATCTATATAAATAAAATAAAAAAGTTCTGTAATTTAGCCTTTGTAAAATTTAACTGGAAGTAGTATTATTATATATGTGTAGTCGTCGCCTTTGACCAAACGTAGACTACCCTACAAAAAATACCAACAGCACAAATTAACTTCTCAATGTCACAGAATTCAAAATTTTATTAGTATTTTTTTCTATTTTAAATCTGTATTTAAAAAAAAGCTTTGCATTTTGCATGCAAGCTTATTCCGTTTATATACAATCTAACATATATTGTTAACATGTATGTAAGATTATGTTTTTAGAGAAGCAACATAAGCTCCTCCCAAAGTAATACTAACTTTCATGTACAATTTCGATTTCGGTAGGCCCAAATAAAATATTTAACTCTAAATAGCACTTTGTTTGTGGCCCAAATTGAAGTAGCAAATGTGAACCCTTATGGAAATATATTTTACGTACTGGTCTCATGAGAAATAGATTTTGGAAAAAAAAATTCTTAATTTGGGCTTTTAAGCATATATACTTTGCTCGATCATTCTACTAGACCAACCGAATAGTTGTTAACTTAGTTATCATTATCAACCATGTTGCGGAATGCGTATTTTGGTCTAATAAATACCAACAAATTTTAGTTTTTTGAAAATCCTCTGTTTTACTAATCTAGATATATATATATATATATATAGCGGAGGGCTCAAATGCCCCAATGCTTCATGCCCCATTCGTGCCCCAACATCTATATTTTCAAATCCAAAGTTCAAACAGATAATCCGAACCGATCAACATGATATCCATATTAAAATATGATTGGAAACCAAATTTTATATTTTTTGGAATTTTTTTACTATTTTTTAAGATAGGTACAAAATCATTGTTTTTAGATGGTCCAGAATTTCCTGATTTTGTATCTACCTTAAAAAATAGTAAAAAAATTCCAAAAAATATAAAATTTGGTCTCCAATCATATTTTAACATGGATATCATGTTGATCGGTTCGGATTATCTGTTTGAACTTTGCATTTGAAGATATAGATGTTGGGGCACGAATGGGGCATGAAGCATTGGGGCATTGGAGCCCTCCTCATATATATATATATGCTCCCCTTGCCTGAATGGGTGCGGAGCGGGTCCCATAAACCATGGACCACTTCTTCTATGCACAGTGGTGGAGCTACGTACATTGAAATATAGGAGTCAATTAATTGATCTCGACTTCCCCGTTTTTTTTATTAATAGGAAAAACAAAACAAAAATATCGACAATGAGAAATAGTTTTGTCAGATTTTGAAAAATAGGAATAACGTTATGGTGTGTAACGTTCAGGGCACTGTATCTGGACGTTATAAATCATAACGTCCAGTTAATCTGATCGCTAATGATCTCTAATTAACAAAAAAGACTGTATCTTGACGTTATGGACCAAACAAAATATAAATCATACTTGAACCATTATAATATGGTTGGTTCGGTTTAATCGGTTTTGAAAAGTCTAAACCGAACCAACCCATTTAAATCGAAATAATTTCAAAATTCAACCGAACCGATCTATTCAAACCAAAAAAATTTAGTTCAGTTGAAAACCAAACAAACCAAACCGTTTGAACACCCTAGCTCTATCACTGCTTTTACGTGTGAAATAATTCGGATTCCTTTCGTTACTGGCAAGCAAGCAAATCATTGGATTTATTCTTAAAGATATAATCCACTACAAGCAGCTTTCAATCATACGGTTCAGATTTCACTTTACACTCCATTTAAGATTCGTACCTCACTGGATCTCAATTCCCCTTCCTATTACATAAAAATAATGAAGTAACAAGAAAAAATAATAAATATTTCGGTTTGACAATTAGTCACCGTTTAACTTGTAGTAGTATGCATTAACCCAGAGACTTCCACCCATTGATATTGCTTTAAGACAAGATGATAAAGTATGTATGCTGGATGCATCTCCTCTGCTCCATTCATAGTGCTCTTCTTTTTGATAAAGTGTTTCAAGGTTTCTCTATTTGAACATCTCGTACTATAGTTCGAGTACTAATTTAAAAATTACTATTAATGCCTGTCTCCATAGTATCTGGCCGGTCTATTTGGACTCTCTCTGGTCTTCATAGTATCTTGTGAACGTTCATGTCTAGTTCTGGCCATACTACATTTAAAAATAGCAGGTTACTACATTTAAAGTCAATTTCATATATAGTTTCAAATTATTTAGAAATTTTTGAATCCAATCATGTACACAAGTATACAAAAAATGAGTTTTAAAACCATAAACCCTAAATTCTAATTTGTAAACCCTAAATCCTAAATAATTTTGGATAGTTTCAAAAACCATAAACCCTAAACTCTAATTTTGGACCCTAAATCTTAATTTATAAACCCTAAACTCTAATTTTATAAACCCTAAATCATAAACTATAATTTTGGATAATTTATAAAACCATAATTTTGGACCCTAAACCATAATTTATAAACCCTAATTTATAAACCCTTAACCCTAAACCTTAATTTATAAACTCCTAATTTTATCAACTCTAATTTTGGACAATTTTTGACCCTAAATTCTAATTTATAAGCCCTAATTTTGTCAACCCTAAATTCTAATTTATAAACCCTAATTTTGAACAATTCAATCGCGTGAAGAAAATTAACAATCCGCACACGATAATTAACAATTCAATTTCTACCAATCGTTTCAATGCCAATAAAAGGCACCAAATATAAATCAAATAAGTTATTTAGAGACTTACCCGGAAATAATCGGATTGTGAAAGAGGGTGGCCGAGAGGGGGGTCGGTTCTGTGGGGTGAGGGCAAGAGAGAGAGAAAGGGAGAGAGAGGGAGAGAGAGGGAGAGAGAGAGGGTGGCCAGTGGGGGGGTCGGCTATGTGAGGTGAGGGTGGAGAGGAGAAGCCGGTAGGGTCGGGCAGGGTGGGTCTGCGGGCGGCGCAAGAGAGAGATAGAGGGAGCAAGACATAGAGAGAGATGAAGTGCGGGGCGGGTCGGGTCGGGTCCCCTTTTAAAAAAGAAGAAGAAAATAAGCAGACCGTCCCACTGGGGGGCGGTCTGGTATGGATAGTGGACCGCCCCACAGTAAGGCGGTCAAGATATTTTTAATAAAAATTTGAAATTGAGGACAAATTTGATAGTTTGTTTTTTTTGGTATTAATAAAAAAGTGGCATCTCATATCCCTGAATTCCGCAAATTCATATCCCCTGAGATATATCTCTCAAACTTTGAGTTGATACGTGGAAAACCTGAATGGTATAAATCTTTTCTGCACGATTCTCAAAGCACAATAAATAATGGTGAGTGAGGCTATGGTGCTATGCATAGCACCAATGGCTAGTGTACTACGGCTCAATATGGTACTTTTTAAAATCCTAACGGTCGATCCGAACCGTTCAATGTGATATCCATAAGAATATGTACTTGCAAACTAAATTTTATATTTTTTTGAATTTTTTTACTATTTTTTTTTATAGGTAGAAAAATTAGTGTTTTTTGAAAATTCTGGACCATCAAAATTCTACCTATTTAAAAAAATAGTAAAAAAAATTCAAAAAAATATAAAATTTAGTTTGCAAGTACATATTTATATGGTTATCACATTGAACGGTTTGGATCGACCGTTAGAATTTTAAAAAGTACCATATTGAGCCGTAGTACACTAGCCATCCGTGCTATGCATAGCACCATAGCCTCACTCAATAATGGTCCCTTTGTTTCGAATAGGCCCAACTTTAGATAAACTGGAATACAGGCTCGAATTCTCCACTCCCCTTGACTGAATATTAATTGGTTTGCGTTAAATGCTATTGTCCCCGATATTTTTATTAGTACCCCAAAGAAAAAACAAATTATCAAATCTGCCCCCATTCCAAACTTATTTTTAAATCTACCCAACCGCCCAGCCACTGGGCGGTACAGTTTCCATAGTTGACCGCCTAGCAGCTGGGCAGTCTGCTAGTGAATTTTTATTTTTTTATTTTTAAGAGACAATATGAATATCAAGATGCTGAATTCTTAATGCTAAAAATTCGGATTTTTTTTTTAAATATTAGTTAGATTACTTCTTTTAAGCATATTTATACTAAAATACGCTAAATTACTTGGATTTATGTTAAATTACGTTGAGTTACACTAAATTACTTTAAATTACGCTAAACTACGCTAAATTACATTAAATTACGCTAAAATACGGTAAATTATGCTAAATTACATATGAATAGGGACAATATCTTCACTGAAAAGGCGAAAAAACGACAACGAAACTTCAAACGGTCATAAAGCGGTGCTCGAGTGTCCGATTTCAGCAAATGACCACTTTTCGGAAAGCTTGCGAAAATGCGCATGCATCCGTGCCAGCTATGCTGGATTCTGAAATTCAGAATTGCCAAAAAAACAAAGGGAAGAGCCTCAAAACTTGAGTTGAAGTTTCCGATTAAGATTTTCATTTCTATTATTCAATCCAGGTAGCTCAGTAAATTAGTTACATAATGAACTTGTAGAATACAAATTTTTACTATTTTTGAAATTTTTTACTATTTTTTATGATTCATGAAAGATGACACAGAATCGGTCTACTTTAGCGTAATTTTGCGTAGTTTAGCGTAATTTACCCTATTTTAGCATAATTAGCAAAGTTATTGTTATTTAGCGTAATTTAAAGTAATTTAGTGTAACTCAATGTAATTTAACATAATTCCAAGTAATTTAGGATATTTTAGTATAAATATGCTTAAAAGAAGTAATCTAACTAATATTTAAAAAAAAAATCTGAATTTTTGGCGTTAAGAATTCAGCATCTTGATATTCATATTGTATCTATAAAAAATAAAAAATAAAATAAAAAAATCACTAGCGGACCGCCCAGCTGCTGGGCGGTCAGCTATGGAAACTGGACCGCCCAGTGGCTGGGCGGTTGGGGTAGATTTAAAAATAAGTTTGGGGTGGGGGCAGATTTGATAATTTGTTTTTTTTGGGGGTATTAATAAAAATATCAGCTATTGTCCCCTTAAAAAAAAAAAGCAATTTCTAGTGTGCCCTCTCCTCTTGAGAGCATAAATTCACTGAGGTATTATGTCATATAGAGTGAGATCTGAACTGTTCATTTTTATTTAACACGAATATTAAAAGGGATCATGTACATCTAATGCAACCCAATATACGTGGCGTATGCCCATTGGTTGGTAAGCCGGGATGAAATTACCCTGGCAATCAAAATGATTTCCCAATAATATAATAAATACTGTTAATTATGATTTTCTATATAATTTAAAGTAAAATGTTATAGATATTATAAAATTGATCTAATACGGAACATAAAAATGTTATATGATTGACTTCTATTTAAAATTTAATTCCTATAACTTGAAAATCTGACTCCGCTCCTATATATCTTGTATTATACAGTTATGGATTAAGATACAAGAAAGAAAGGTCATTCGAAATTTTATCGAAAGTAACAAATGACCAATGATTAGAACAGTGAACAAAGAAGGATTATTTTGAAATTTTATGGAAAGTGACAGATGAAAATGATTAGAACAGTGAATAGTGCTGGCATTAGAATAAATGAACAACGTTGAAAAACCTTAATGTGTCATCATTATATATATATGTCCCTGTGTCTATGTGACTACATGATGTAACGTAATCGGAATGATTTGCAAGACGGGACGTGTTGTTATTGACTAATTATATTGAGAAGTTTGAATCGACTGTTTGAACTTCAAAAATTGAGATATAAATAGGAATTAAAATGTTTTCTTTACTTCCCAAAACATAATAGCTCATCTCTCTTATTCGGGAATGATTCGGTTTCACAAGGAAACAAAAAAAAAGAACAAATATTTCGCATTTTATTCACGAATAATTCGTAATTCACGTTTTACTCACGAATAATTCGGTCAGCCGAATAATTTGTCGTTCGGTTCACAAACACCAAAAAAATATTTTATTCACGAATACATGCGAATTATGTTACTACTGCAAGCCATCCAATAAAAAATGGAAAGATTTTAATCATATATAGATACTTTTACTGAATAATTAAGATATCTGAGCAACTTGATCTGATTAGATTATTCAAATCAAATAATGACAGCTTGATGCCTTCATGAATTTGAGAATATATATGGACAACAAATGCGTACTCTCCATGATTAGGAGCAGGAGTGAAAACGGTATAGATAATATCTGATTCGTATTCGATATGTATTCGAAAAATTAGATTTGGATATTTGATATCTGAATATTCGTGTGGATATGGATACTGATATAGTTTTATGTTTCAATTATCCGTATTCGAATAGCAGATATTTCCATATAGTTTAATATATATTATGAAAAATTATGTATTCACTATTATAATTAGATAAATATTATAAACTTTAGTATTTTTAATTATATTTTTATATATTTTTTTAATAAATATCCCACCCGATTCATTCATATCCGTCTAATATCCAATCTGTATCTGTATTCGGAAAATTAGAAAATATATGGATATGATTTTACCAGTATCCGCTCCGTATCCGCTCCATTTTCACCCCTAAATTTATTTAGGAGGCTCCAAAGAAAATACAGTATAGTATATTCGGAATTCCTCGAGAAATCATGTCTTCAATTTGGCTAAAATATTTAATATTTCAATGAAATTGGGGGTTATATATAGATTGGTGTTTCAAGGTGGTGGCCGGTCAAAGTAAGGTGGTGCTCGGTCTAGGACAGTGCAGTAGTTCGACTGTTTGAACTTTCAAAACAGAGATAAAGCACAATAAGGCATGAAAGATATGATGTATTTGAAGCATCGATCATCTTATATTAAATGGATACAAATTGTATCAAGAGTTAACAAAATCAATGAACTTAATTTTGTTGATTTAACCCCTTCATTTTATGGCTATCGATATAAGTCAAAATTTTCATGATTTTTTGTATGGATGAAATTGAGATGATATAAAATATATTTAACGATTTAAATTTATTAATTTAAATATGAATAAAAAAGATTGGCACTGTTGGACAGAATTGATCGTTGATCTTCTTGGGAAAATTTCTTTCTTTTTCTCTTTGAAGGGTACAATTTTGAGTTTTTTGAAGAGTATACATGAAATTGCCTCTTTTTTATCTTTTTTTTTTTGGTAAGTAGATCAGACACACGGTAAGCCATATGTAGGTTACTCGAGTCTGCCGCATAAAACCACGGACCGGAATTGAACGGCTACAAATCTCGGCTGTAGGGATCAAAAGTCTCCTGGTGGGTCTATCAACTTTATTTTTCTCATTGAGCATGTGCTAAATTTATCAGAATCGACCGGATGAAGCGTCCCTCTTGTGGGACCCATTGTGTCACCCAATTAATGCAAATCGAGTGGGACCCACATTGCAGTAGCCACAACAGCTGTCTGATTACGAAGCATTGAAGCCCCATTCATGGCATGTAAATGTAGGCATGCCACAGAAAATCTACTCTTTCAGTTTGATTGTTTATGATTATATATAAGAGAGATTCATTTGTATCGAAAGCAATTCAAGAGAGGTGAGATAAGAGAAGCAGAGTAATGGAGACAACAGAACTGAAGGAGAGGCCAAGAGACTTGGGGGGCTCTATGAAGACGCCAAACGTGCAAGCACTCGCAGCTGATGAGAAGAAATTGACGGCTGAGATCATGGAGAGGTACATCCGGCCAGAGATGAACAGTGACGATATGTTTTCAGGTGACAGCTCTAAAGAGATACCAGTAATAGATATGAGTAGACTGTTGGATGAGATGTCCAGAGAAGAAGAGGCCTCCAAGCTCAAACATGCTTGTCAAGAATGGGGTTTCTTTCAGGTCAACATACTCAAAACTCTTTTATAATTTTTTTCATTTTTAAAGACGCCAGTCGTTCATGGAAATTTTTTAGTTTCTTCAAGAGGGTAACAAGTTATAGTCAGTGACTATCAGCCCACCATACCAAATCTCTATGGTACAGTACCAGCTTTGTGTCGATATAGTTAATTTGTTCTTTTTACCAGGACGCTTACGAATTTGTATCATCGGCATTAACTCAGAATTTGAGTTGATACGGAATGAATCCGGACCGTCCGTCGTTTGATACGTGTTCGCACGAATATTAAAAGAGTTCCGTGTATTTCATCTCAAATTGGATTAGTCCAGATCCTGATCGGACGGCCGAAATATATTTACTCAAATTCTGAGTTAATGCAGAGAATACGTGTTCGACAATGACACAACATTTGATTGTCATTCCATACAATTTAAATTACACCAACACAACTAGGAACCAAACCAATTTTTTCATGTACCATTTTAAATTATTAAAATTACGGGGAGTTGTGAACGATTTGAAAAAAATTCCAAAATTATTAAGAAAGCAGGCATTGTCCGCGTACCATCTTAGAATTAAACAGCACGCAAACAATGTCTGCTCACTTTTTTTTGGATATCGCCCAAGAGATGCACAGACAATAGTTCGGTTTCTAGCTTGGATTTTTTTTCAGAACAAGTGTAAAAAACATCCACGCATTATTAATATTTTTCCAATGAAACATTGATGCACTGTTGCTAGGATTAAAATCATCATGCGTCATCAATCTTTGGCATTACTATGTCGATGCAACATTTCTCAAACTTTAAATTTTAAACGTCGATACACTATTTTCAAAACTTTAAACTTCTTGGCCATATCTTTTGGTCGGAAACTCCACTTCATCGTATGACCCCCAATTCAGAAAACTTGTGAAGAGATATATAGCGTGTTGTCTGCGGCATAGCCCGGAAGCTATCTGCTTAAAAGTAAAAAAAAAATGTCATTTAGTGTCTCAAAACTTCAATAGAACTTTTTTGAAACTTTAAACAGACATAATTTTTTATAAAAAATTCCAATTTCAACATATGACCATTTTGGGAAAGCTCATGATGACATTTACATTTCATTCTTAAATTTACCTAGAATGAGAAATTTTTTGCATCTATATACAATCTTGGTAGCCACTACCAAATTTTCAAAAAAGAAAAAAGAAAAAAAAAAGAGAAAGTTTCAATGCAAAAAAAAAATGTTATTTAGTGCCTCAAATTTCAATTGAATTTTTTTAATTCTCAGCGGTCATTTATTTTTATTTTATTTCAAACAAAAATGATCCGTTTGAGAAAAATTAATGTGACAATAACTAACATTCTAAAATTGAATACTAATATTTATTTATATTTCAAAAAATAAATTCATATGTCCACGTAGACATTGTTTGTGCACCCCCTCATGCGTACAAAAAATGGTGCACATACATTGTTTGAGTGCTTGGTGACTTTAAATTTTTTTCCAAAGCGATGTTAATTCCATAATTTCAATATTTTTAAATGTTACATAAGAAATCGAAGAACTAAATAATAAACACGGATCAAATATTATCCGATTTTATATCAGGTCTGGATAATTTTAATGAATAAGTATACATTTTTTATTTAATATAAACCGGTTAAATGGGCCATATAGCTATATGGGCCAAGTTAATTGACAAACTATGATTAGGAAAATGTTCTAGTACATAAATGCATGTGTTTTCTTTACGTTTTCCATGTGGGCCTAATACGATCCTCTATTGAGCTCCGGATCACCATTTTTGTTTTTCTTTTACATTACTGTGATTGTGATATTCATATCCCTGGTACAGTAGATCAAACTCATACTGTGATATTCCGCTGGTGCATTTCTCCCAAGTACTAAATAGACATCATTTCCCTCCCTTATTTCATTGAGTAATAATTGTATTCATATCCGCTTCTTCTAAATACTAATGCCCCTTTGGATATTTTTTTCTCTCCATAATTTGTAATAATTGTATTATATTGAATAACTATATTTAGATGTTATCGATTGTAATAATTATATTTAATCAGAATGAACATCAATAATTTATTTTTAATTATCAAAATTATATTAGTAGATCAGGCCAATTTTGGCTCTTGGATAAAAGTTAAAAACAATTAATGTTTATGTAATGAATTTAGTGTGTGGCATGTATGAATGAAACAGGTAGTGAATCATGGGGTAGCAGAGAAGGTGATAGAGGAAATGAAGGATAACATAAAGGGATTCTTTAGTCTTCCCTTACAAGAGAGGGAAGAAGTGGCTCAGGTTCCAGGAGATTTAGAAGGCTATGGCCAAGCATTCGTTCACTCTGAGGAACAAAAGCTAGACTGGGCAGACATTCTCGTTCTTTTCACTCAGCCCCCTCATTTTCGCAATTTTAAACACTGGCCGGCTCAACCTCCCACTTTTAGGTAACACTCAAAAAAGTTAAATTAGTTATATACCCCCATTTAAATTCTAGTTTTTGGTATTTTACTATTTTCCAATAAAAGTTCTAAAATTTGATATTTTCCATCTAAAAAAATAATTTCTTATAAAAATTTCTCCAATCAATTTAAAATATAGATTCAACATTGTTAGGTGAGTACAAATAGTCCCATGAAAGGATGAATTAGGCAATTAATGTAGCCATATATACTCTCCAAAATAGAATAGTTCTAGAAAATTGGGTAATGTACATGTGAAAATGATATTTTTGTTTTTGTTTATATTTATTTTCTGTGGAAAGGGATTCACTGGAGAGCTACTCAAGTGAGGTCCAAAAGGTAGCACATTGTATTTTAGGCTTCATGGCTACAAACTTGGGCATAAACCGGGAGAAAATATCCGAACTGCTGTTTGAATCACAAACTGTACGAATGAATTATTATCCACCGTGTGCAAATGCTCATGATAAGGTGGTGGGTCTTACGCCACACTCAGATGCCGCTGGATTGACTCTTCTCTTACAAGTAAGTCCAGTTGCAGGACTGCAAATCAGAAGAAATGGTAAATGGTTTCCTGTAATGCCACTTTCCGGTGCTCTTGTTGTCAACATCGGTGATATCCTCGAGGTAATTTTAATTGCCTATGATCAGTGATGCTTTGATGGGCTATATATATAGAGAGAGAGAGAGAATGGCTAATATACAAACGTTTGTTCCTGGACTTAGGAACAAACGGTTCGGTTCTCCAATTTTCAAAGTCCAAATAGTCGATCCAAACCGTTAGATATTCAATCCATATTAAAATGTACTTGGAGACCAAATTTTATATTTTTTAGAATTTCTTTACTATTTATTAAGCTGGTTTGAAAACCGCTGTTATTCAATGGTGCATAAGTTTAATAAAATCAGCGGTTTTCAAACCAGCTTAATAAATAGTAAAAAAATTCCAAAAAATATAAAATTTGGTCTGCAAGCACATTTTAATATAGATTGAATATCTAACGGTTTGGATCGACTGTTTGGACTTTAAAAATCGAAGAACCGAACCGTTTGTTCTTGAGTCCAGAAACAAACGTTTGTATATTAGCCACTCTCTCTCTCTCTTTCTCTATATATATATATATATTGGTTATTGAATCTTTTTCTAAATAACCATTTTTTTGTATAGATATTAACAAATGGAAGATACAAAAGCATAGAGCACAAGGCTGTTATAAATGCAAAAGAGGAGAGGATTTCTATAGCTGCTTTCCATAGTCCCAGTTTAGGAAAAACAGTGGGCCCGCTTGCAGAGATTGTAGACAAAGAAACGCCGCTATTCAAATCACTGAGTATGCAAGAGTATGCGAAGCTCGTTTTCTCCCAAAAGCTAAATGGAAAGAGCATAATTGAACTTATGAAATTAAATCCATGATAGAGTGTGCCATAAACAGTAAATAAGAAAATAATGGTATTGACTTTTTCATTTTAATGCAACTTCTGGCTTGGTGTGATTTAGATCACACACGTGATATGTAATAAAGGATTGTTCTCATATGAACTTCTCGGCCGTAGGGATTAAAAGTCCCCTGAATCCTGATAGGTCTATCAACTTTATTTTTCACCCCCTCAAAAAAAAAAAAAAAAGCCTTTATTTTTCACATTGAGCATGTGCTCGATTTATCAGATGTATTAAGCCACAAATGGAGACATCCATTCAATTCTACGGCCAAATATTTGTTCTCTCCAATGAACAAAAGTTAGACTAGGCAGACATGCTCTTTCTTTTCACTCAGCCCCCTCATTTTCGCAATTTTAAACACTGGCCGAATCAACCTCCCACTTTAGGTAACACTCAAAAGAGAATTCTATTTATATCCCCATTTTTTATATTCTAGTTTTAGCTATCTTCCAATAAAAATTTACAAATTCGCCCAGTTAAATAACGATTTGTTATAAAATATCCACAATTTTCAACTTAATTAATTTCAAGTTAGATTAATATTAATTTAAAAAGAATGCCAAAATTGTCCTTCTCTTCAAATTGCAAAAATTAAATGCATACAAAAAAAGGAATCCACATCCTCTGCATTATTGTACCATTTGAGTTAATTTTCGGACCGTACGATCAGAATTTGAGCCAATCCGGTCAAAGTTCGTAAAATTTAATTTGGTCAAATTCGGTCAACCAAAAAATTTGACGTTATGTTCGGCATCACCAAAAAAATAAATTATTTACGAATAATTTACGAATCTTGCGACTATGATGGTACCTGCTCATATGAATTATAATAAGTGGGTCCACTTTCCATCTTTTATGTAATATCACTATACGTACAATATGTATTACAATTGTTAAAGATCGCAGAGAATCTAAGACAACAAGAAATTAAACAAAAAGGAACCTTTAGATCGGAATTTTTTTCCGATCTAACTATACATCGAAAGTTGAAGTTTTTTTTCTCTTTCCCTTTATTACTTTATAATATTTTCCATAAATAAAAAAATCTCCTTTTTCTTATACTTTTCACATATAAGAAACTATACCATATTTCAAAAACTTTATGAGAGCATCTAACAATTCTTCAGCTTTCATTTCCCAAATATATTCCCTAATAATTTTATTATTCGTAATAATAAAAATTGACTTCCGTACTTCAAAAATAGTAAAAGTAGGGTCCACACTCACACCGTGTCCATACGCTAGCTCAATCCGCAGCCACATGAAATTTTCAATGCCACCGGAGTATTTATATCTTCAATACAATATATATGTTTATACTCAGAGACGGACTGCGTCCAAAAAACCCGTGCGTCAAGCACTGCTATCTTAAATAAAGTTTTAGGCGTTACGAGTGTCGTAGCCACCAATCCTCTGAAATAATGAGGTCAATTCATCTCTATCTTTTATATATATATATGCATAATATATGTGTATGTGTATGTGTATATGCATGTGTGTGTATATATATAGAGAGAGGGAGAATGGCTAATATACAAACGTTTGTTCCTGGACTCAGGAACAAATGATTCGGTTCTCTAATTTTTAAAGTCCAAACAGTCAATCCAAACCGTTAGATATTCAATCTATATTAAAATGTGCTTGGAGACCAAATTTTACATTTTTTGGAATTTTTTTTACTATTTATTAAGCTGGTTTGAAAACTGCTGTTTTTATTAAATTTCTGCAGCGGTTTTCAAACCAGCTTAATAAATAATTAAAAAATTCCAAAAAATGTAAAATTTGGTCTCCAAGCACATTTTAATATAGATTGAATATCTAACGGTTTGAATTGACTGTTTGGACTTTGAAAATTGGAGAACCGAATCATTTGTTCCCGAGTCCAGGAACAAACATTTGTATATTAGCCATGCTATATATATATATATATAGAGTAAGGCTACGTTGCTTTGCAAAGTAAACCACCCTTTTTACTTCGGGCTACTTTTTTAATTTTGAAAATTCAAACAACCGATCCGAACCGTTCAACATGTTCTAAACATTGAAATGTGCTTGGAGACCAAATTTTACATTTTTTTGAATTTTTTTACTATTTATTAAGCCACTTTGAAAATCGCTGATCCGACGGTAAACAGTAAAAAACAGTAAAATTTTCTGGACCACCGGATCAGAAACTTTCAAAGTGGCTTAATAAATAGTAAAAAAATTCCAAAAAATGTAAAATTTGGTCTCCAAGCACATTTCAATGTTTAGAACATGTTGAACGGTTCGGATCGGTTGTTTGAATTTTCAAAATCCAAAAAGTAGTCCGAAGTAAACGGAGTGGTTTACTTTGCAAAGCACCGTAGCCTTACTCTATATATATATATATGTATGTATGATTTTCTATATAATTTAGAGCAAAATTTTATGGTATATAAAATTGACCCGTTCTCGTAAGAAATTTTATACGATAAACACTCCATGTGTGTTTGACATTCATAGTTGGAATATCTAACTTTGTCACTTTTTATACCTTTTGTGTTAAGTAATTCTATTTTTATTTTTTACTTGACAGTGTATACTAAAATATATAAATTTAAATCGTCAGATGGTTATAGTTTGATTATGTCAATTTTTAATCAAACAAGCAGAAAGAAATCTTACTAATACACCCCAACTATAATACTATTAATTTGAAGTTTCTTTTGGGACGGCGACATATAACAATTATAGCACTATTTAAAGTATGTGATGAAATTAAATCTTTGTTTGGACGTTGCAATTTTCTTTTCGGGCATGTTCATCAACGGGAATTTTCTTGGGAATCGGAATATCAATATGTGAATTCACAAAGTTTTTTAATCTATGAGAAAATTTTGAATATAGGTGTTCAACAAATACATGAGAAATTTGTTGGAAATGGTGATGCTGCTTGGAGTGTAAAACGTTAATTTGGAAATCGATCCAAATGATATTGTGGATGTACTAAATGAAGATGAAGAGTATGGCGAAGATGTCGAAAGAATTAACAATCAATGTCAAGCACGAAATGAAAAAAGAGATAAAATGATTACACTTATGTGACATTATTATGTTAGTCATCAAATAGAAACTTAACTTAAAAATTAGTCTTGTGTTTTATTCAATTAAAAAAATTTGTACTTTTTTATTTTTTAATTTAATTATTTTTTGTTTTGTATAAATCATGTTTTGTTTAATTATTATTCTCATGTTGAAATGCTAGTTAAAATAATTGTTTTTAGTTTTGTCACGCTGTATACATAATCTCTTTTCTCACTTCCTCACCAGCTCAGTATTTGAGAAATAAAAAGGAACTCTGAGTAGATTTTTTTTTTCAGCTTCGATCTATTATATATATATAGAATAGGAAAGTTATCCACGTGATTCTTTTAGTAAAGATTAGAGGTCAAGCTCAACTATTTAAGATCCACAAAGAATTATTTTTTCTGGACTTGGAATATGCGATCTCCCACACAAAAAATATTGTCATTGCTACTAGATCAAAGGTTGAGTAGATACCCACATGTTAGAGGAATATATATATATATTGAAGCCTCCCAACACTTTGTGAGAAGAAATAGGATAAGTTCATTTTTCTTAAGAATTCCCAAGGAACGCTTCAAGTTCATTGCTACTATATATGCTCTTCTTATTTCAAGACTATAGAATGGTATAATTCCGTGTATTAATTAATACATTTGGACATTTTACTTCTAATTTAATTCCTTTTTCCGCAATGTAAATCTCCAATATTTACTACAACCTTTATTAACAAACATTCGACCATTGTTTGCAAACTAAATGAAACTTCTGTGTCAAATTAAATGTGTTTACTTCTAATTATTTAGAAAATCAATTGTCCGAATTGTTTGTCTATATATTGGTCCATGGACGGAGTCAGATTTTCGAATTATGGAGATCAAATATATATGCAGGTCGATCAAATAAAATTTTCTTGTGGAGAATGTAGATCAATTTTACAGTTTCTTGATATTTTAGTCTAAATTATACTCTAAATTATATAGAAAAACATACTTAAATATACAAATTTAAAAAAAAATTGAGGTCAATTGATCGTTGATCCTCATACCTCCTTACATCCACCACTGTATAGGTCCCAACCACAATTTAGGAATAACCAAAGTATTGACAACATCCACCACTGTATAGTTCCCTACCACAAATTGAGAATAACCAAAATCTTGACAGTGAAGCATGAATATAAAATACCGAAGGTCTCCATCTCTTGAGAGTTAGTACAAACTTTTTCTTCTTAAATGCTCCTTCATTGCTAAGCTTGACTTACTGGCCAAGTCTAGAAATTATTTCGGGCACGTTGAGTAAACAGAGTCATATATTCTCAAAATATACCTTTTTTTATGGAGACAACAAACATTGTTTTGTTTTGTGCATTAAAACCCTAAAATTTGACATTATATTAGAAAAGTATAATTCTAATTGGAAAAAATATTTATCGCGGACAAATAAAATATTTATATAAAATTATGATGATTTTCAAAAGGTCATGAATTCAAATACTAATAAAATAAAATAATCATTTTAAATTGTATTCGTCCAAACATCAATTTTTACGTGGATTAAAAATCTCCTTAACCTTTATTGTGTTTTATCTGAATTTTTAAGAAACTCTTACTTATAAATTAAGCCTTCTTAGTATTTTATTTGTCGCCTTCAATTTTTAACAAGAAGTTAGTTTCTGAATATATGCTAACGGTCATAATTACTTCTATAGAAAGGATTAAATTTTCTTTTCTTTCTCTTTAGAACAAACTAGAAATCATGAGAGACTTACCACCTCATAAATCACTCACAAAAAGTATGACAATTTTTTTTTTAAGGCAAATTCTTTAAACTTACTTTTTTTTTTTACAACAGAGAAGGTTCGATGGGTTTCAAGACCATACGATTCGCTTTAAGATCCGTGCATACAAAAATTGATTCAAGCTTGATGAAGCCAAAACATACAGTGAAAATCACTATCTTTTCTTGCGGAAAATGGCCAAAAGCAAATGCAAAGTAGCTATTTTTTCAATTTACCGCAAACGTGTTTTTAGGCTATTTTGGCATGTTTTGGAGAAAGTTGCGTATTTAGGCCAAAAATGAGGCAAAAGTGTCATATTTAGGCGATTATGGAGATAGCACCAAATCAAGGCATCACATGGAGCATGCGACACCTCACACTAAGTGCACAACATGCGAAATGATGAAATTACAGCAAAATCCGCTAAGTCAGGAAGTCGTGCGGGTTCCCCTATGCCGCACAATCCGTGGACTGTTTGGATTATGATCAAATCTCCACCGTTGATGCTAATTTCGGCAGAATTCTTCTAGAAGGACATGATTGCTTCAGAGCCATCTACTAAACTTGAAATGCAATCCAAGTTTCCACCTTCTCCACTACTCCCACTACTCCACCTTTTTTTTAGGAAAACTATAAATACCACTCTTGTAATTGATTTCAGTGTGCGTGTTTAATTGTGTTAAGTCCATAAAATAGAGATTAGCAATCTTCATTGCTAGGTTATGTTAGAGAGTTATTTAGAGAGAGAAGGGTAGTCATCAAAAGCCAAGCAGGAGAACAAGACGTCATCCAAGGAGGCATAGGTTCATCCATCTTCAATTGGGTTGTAATTTATGTTATCTTTATTTTATTTCTTTTATTTTGCTCTGGCCATGATAAACTAAACTTCTCATCTCTAGGATGAGGGTTGTAATCAAATTCTTAATTAAAACATTATGTTTTAATATATGTTTATGTTTTGTGTATGTTGATTTGAGTTTGCTTTATTATTTGAAACATTTTTATTAAGTCCTCGCATACATAATTATGTCTACTATATGCCAATGTCATCCACATACCAATAGGTGTAAAGTCATTGCATCCCGGTGTGAGTGGGATAATGCATGTAAGTACTTCTAATACTTCAGCTAATGAGTATTGGCAGCAGTTCAAAGACTGGGTTCGAACCTAGTATGCTCCATTGATAGGATAGCGTAAATTGGTAATTTAGATCATATTAGGAAACGCCTAGATTAGGTAGGGTCTTTGGGATATTAATTTAATTGAGGGGTAGAATAGGAATTGTTAATTGTGTTTGTGTGAGAAAGATAATTGCATACCTATAATACTTTGAATTGATAGCCCAAAAGTCAATCGCAAGATCGGAAAACTTTTCAAATAATGTACACAAAAACTCAGCATGCCCTGCGGGTAGTGACAGTGTCGCATGCGGGGTAGCTGTGGGACAATCTAGGCTATATGCGGGGTGACAAGCCGCATGTGGGGTAGAGAGACATCAGAACATATTTTTTGTATAATTTAGAAGGAGAGAACATGAACCCTAGAGAATCTATTTAATTGTTTAATTCGAACCTTAGCACAATTAGCGCCACCGCATCAAACCTTTTGGGTATTGAACCCATTTAAAAACCTTTTTAAAACCTTTTTGAAAATTTCCGGAGCACCTAGACTAGTGAAAATTATATATAATCTAATACACTATCCCTGTGGATTGACGCTCCAATCATACTACACGGAAGGATCATGCGCTTGTGATCTGAACATAAGTACAATTAGGATTTATAAATCTTTAAAAGTAGTAGTTCAATTTGAACTCATCAAAGCTCACATGAAAAGTAACATAAAGCACACGAATCTTAAAGCGGATCAAACGGTTCTGGAGCCCTTTGAACTTAAAATAGGTCCGATGGGCATCGGACCTACTCCGTAGTCACTTTTATTAATTTTTAGTATAATATATGCTTTTTAGAATGTAGTCTATTGTTTTGGTTAATCTTTAACTATCTTTTTGTTGAAGTGTTACACTTATTAAAATGTTTTAAAACTGTAGTTTTGGCGATCTTGGCAGTGTCATTATCTGACATTGATTTATTATTTTTTTTCCTCCGTTTTGTTTGCAGATTGATAAGATTTTATTTTTTTGTTGTTCACAAAAGTGGAACATGTTCACTTAAACAAAGCAATCTGAAAATCATCCGCTTAAACACAGCAACAAATAAAACAATACATATATAAGACCTTGCTTTAAACTTCAGAGTTCAGTTTAATTCAACATCCAACACAATTCTTCTCTAATCTCGTTTCCAGACCCATGGGTGCATGACTACATGACCCCCATCCTGTTTCTCCGAAATTGAATTTACCAGTAAAACTGCTAGGTAAATAAAGATATCGTTTTATAAATAACTAAATTGATAATAATATTTTAGTTCAAAATTAATATTAAAAATTACAAAAATTATAATTCATTAAAGTATTTGAATAAGGATAAATTCATGAAAGATATTTTAATCATTTTATGCTTCAAATTAAGTGTTAAATAGTAAATTAACTGGTAAAGAAACTAAATATCATTTAATTACATAATTTATGGGAACAGTTATCAAAATAAAATATTAGGACCCAACGACCTCATGATAACATGTCACTAATAAAAAATTTGGAACCCTATCATGTCTGCTTTTATATTTGAACCGGTGAATAATTGAGCACTAAAAACAGACTTCTATTTCTTTTATTAATCGAGCGCTGTTATATTACTGCACCACTTGGGTGGTGGGGTTATATTAATCGAGCGCTGTTATATTACTAAACCATTTGGGTGGTGGGGTTATATTAATCGAGTGCTGTTATTAATCTATTTGCTTCCCCACATCGGACATTCCCCCCTCTCTTGGTCTGATTCAATGTTTTTTTTCTTTAGCATACCAATGACCAATAAATCATGGACCCACATTACGGGTCTGATTTAATGGTTTTTCCTTTAGCATACTGTTAATTTGGGAGCGACTAACAGCCCCTCCATTATGTCCCCTAAACGTTCCCCTGGCTAACTGATGCGTAAAGTACGACACAGACCACTAAGTACCAGAGGGACAAATAACTACTTTGGGGACCGATTATATTTCAAAAAAATTTACAACTGGCGCGAGCATGTATGGATACTTATGCACGCAAGTATTACTATATAATATATTAAGTATTCATACCTAAGACATCAAGTATTAAAAAAAAAAAAAAAATTGGACATCAACTTTCTTTTCTCTCTAATCACACACACATCTTTTACACAATTTTAGAAGTGGATTTTTTTCTGTTTAATCTCGTCAATTTTCTGACGATCTGTGAGAAATTTTGCGAATCTAAAACCACGAACGTCTTCTACGTAATTTTCTCTTTCAAATGAGATCCACGATGAAGTACTTTCGGGTTCTTCGTCGTTCAAGTATTCATACCTCGGCGTGTAAGTATTCATACCTTGTCAAGTATTCATATCTAAAATGTCAAATATTGTTCTCTAAAATGTTAATTTTAGAGTATTCGTACTTACTAAGTAAAGTGTGAATATTTCTGTTGTAAAAAAATTATGAGAAACCCACATACGTATCTTCGGCATTAACTAACTGGGGGGGATCGCAGACGTCACTTGAAAGCGACAGCTACGGGGACCACAAGCGTAAAAGCACATGCGTAAATACGATAGGGACCACACGCAGAAATCAAGGACAAGAGGATGCATAACGACTATCGCAAGTGTCAGCTTTGTAACTGTTATAAATATTTATTTCTAAAATATCAAGCATACTTACGCATTGAAGTGTGAATTTTTATGTTGTAAAATATTCCTGAGAAATCTCTAAATGTGTTCTGTGCATTAACTACCTGGGAGACCACTACCTATATGGGGGGACCACAGACGTCACTTGAAAGCAACAACTATGGGGACCACAAGCGCAAAAGCGCATGCGTAACCACCGCACAATCACTAGCACTGTAGTTTTAGTAAACATATTAATATCTAAAATTATAAGTATTCATACTTACGCATTGAAATGTGAATTCTTATGGTGTAAAGTAACTTAAATTAGTTAATATGTTTAGTGTTTGAATGTATTGATAGGTACTGAAGAAAATATTTATACATATAACTGAAGTATGAATTGTTTACATATGACACTTGTTAACGCTTGCCAATATTAATATCGATGCTTACAAGTATTCATACTTCATCATACAACATTAAATAGTACTAGTTCCAAGTATTTATAGCTAAATGATAATCCATCAAATGCAATACACAACTAATTAAGTACTATAAACATTTTAGCATAGAAGAAAAAAAACTAACCAGAGAAGAATAAAATAAGAAAAACCTAAACTAAAAAAAAGTAGAAAAAAAAATACCCACCAGAGAAGAAAATAATAAGAAACCAAAACTAAATAAAGGGTAAAATATTCATACCACGTCGAGAAAATATTCATACCACATCAAGCAAGCATTTATATCTCATAATGCAAGTATTCATACTTAAGATACCTATCATATTTCTAAAAAAATGAGTGCAAGTATGAATGTCAATGCGCACAAGTATTAATATATAATATATCAAATATTCATACCTAAGATATCTAGTATTTCTAAAAAAATATAATATCGAAAATTTTAAATATTCACAATTACGCATTGATGAATTGTTACACACGTAGAAATATTATATTGTAAAATATATTATAAAGTAATACTAATATTTAACAAATCAAAATTTTATATAAATACTAAATACATTTAATCACAATTAAAAAGTATTGATATTTAACAAATCAAAGTAAACTAATTCCAAATTAACTCCAGTTGTACCCACAAAAATTTCTCAATACCCAAAATTTAATAAAATTAAAAATGATGTCATCAAGGCCATCACCACCAACGCAAAAACCCTATCTGATTTGTGGGCCCACGAAGTACTCCCGGTACTAACTGTACCTTAATTTGGTAGTTGTTTCTTTCTCTGAGGACAAGTGTACGTAGTTACATAGACTCGGTCTGACAATTCGGTAAACGTCCTTAGCTTGCTATTATTTTTTTACAAGTTGTGCCTTTCACAAGCTGTGCCTTTCACAAGCTGTGCCGAGTTGTTAGAGGTGGAGTTACATTGCACTCGAACTTGCACTTGCAGCAGAGACGGAGTAATTAAAAAAAAAACTATTCTACTACCTAATTAAAAAAATATTCAGGAACCTTACTAATATATAAATTTTAAAATCCAAAGTTACTAAAGAAAAAGTTAGAAATTAAAGACTACGAAAATCAGAGACGGAGCTAGACTTTCGAACTATGGTTGTCAAATATATATGAAGGTCAATCATATAAAATTTGCGTGCGGAAAATGGAATCAATTTTACAGTTTCTTGACATTTTACTATAAATTATATAAAAAATCATACATATATAAAAAGAAAAATAAAAAAAAATGGGGCTCAATTGACCCCATACCTCCTCTTTACCTCTGCCCCTAATTAAAAAAGAATGCTAACTTTTTGTACAATCTAAGATAAATTTGTTATATTATGGAATTAATTTCAAAATGTATCTAATTCAATTTAATTTGTAATAATTCAATCGAAACTTAATAAATTGTCACTACTTTTCTTATATTCAGCCAAATCAGCCAAATCATCTTTTGTCCACAACTGATTCTGAATTTAAAAAGAGATGGTACAAGATTACTAAAATAAGCACGCAGGAACAACTCATAACCGATCCAACACTAGTCAAACTTTGTAATACTCGCCGAAGAAAAAGAGTACAATTCCGTTAATACTGCTGACACGTGTTATGTGTTGATTAGCTATATATGCTGATTGTGTTTGCCTCGTCTGACTGAAATTAGTTAGACGGTTAGGGAGATATTTAGGGAACTAAATAGAGGGGGACAAAATCATTATTCATAGAACAAATAGCAGCCTTTATCAATAGGAACATTGTCTACAGCCACACTTTTCTTCTAGACAAACTTTCTTTCTAGACGAAGACAAAAACAGAAACAAAATAAACTATACTTAGAAACAAAGGATCTGTATTAATTTCTTGCACAACTGCTTCTTCTTTCCAAGTTCAATTTTGACTCGATTATGTGTAACGTTACCGTGTACACTTGTTTCCGTCAACACATACCAATGACCAATAATCAGGTACCCACTAACATTTCGGGTTCGGATTCTTTAAAGTAACTTATCAGAATCCATATCAGTTAGATTCAAATTAAAATTCACGAAGTTCCACAATATATTAATATAGAATCAAATGATCGGACGGTCAGAATTCAAACTATAAGTTATTATAAGAAATCCGACTCGCTACAGCTACAACTTTTGAAATTCGTATCGTCTGCTTATCTCAAAATTGAGTTAATGCAAAATGAATTCAGATCATCCGATCAATGTTGACACAAATATTAAATGAACTCCATGCATTCTATTTCGGATCGGATTGGTCCGGATGCTGGTCGGACAGCCAAGATGCATTGCAGAGGATACGGATTCCAACTCTTGAGTCATAAAATCTTGTTAACTTATTTATCTTCTTTATTACACATTGAACTTCTCCCATGGAATTTTTTTTTAAATAAAACTAATTTTTGTGATTTTAGCGGAGTAAGCACCAAAAAAATCTCTCCCATGCCTAGCTACGACCATCTTTTCTGTTGACTTCAATCCCTCTTATCACTCCATTAGGTAATCAACAGCTCCACTTAACATATAAAAACAATAATTAAATCTAATTACCTACCCCTTTATAAACCTCTCCGTACTCTGATTCAAGTGGAATCAAATCCACCACACACTATCGTGAATAACAAACCATGGGAGGAAAGGATACAGAAGAGAAGAAAGAAGAGAGCAATGGAGCTGAGGGGAAGGTGTCCATATTCAAAATGCTCCAGTTCGCTGATGGCTATGACGTGCTGCTGATGGTGGTGGGGTCCATCGCAGCGCTGGCTAATGGCATCTCTCAGCCCCTGTTGACCTTCATTATCGGCCAGGTGATCGATGCCTTCGGTGGTGCCACCTCGAGTGACGTTCTCAATCGAGTCAACACGGTATGTTCCTTGTATGACTATTGCGTTATTGTATTTTTTTTCATAGAAGGAAAAATTGGAATCAGGATCGGGATCGGTCTTTTGACCGTTGAATCGGAATTGAGTGAATCGGTCGGAATCGGCTGAATCGGATCAGAAACTCGGAATTTTTTGTCAAAAGCTTGTTTTACACTAAAAAATAGAAAAAAATGATAAAAATATAATTTGTCAACAATTTATGTTTAGACAAATAATTACAATAAAATAATTCACTAATACAATATAATACAAGCATTTCAACACTTATATTTATATGTAGTTATGTATTCTTACAACAAAAAATAACATAGTGTGGTGGTAGTTGGTTTGGTTGATAACCAAGAGGTCCTTGGTTCGAGTCATGCTGGATGGAAAAAATTTGGAGAGTGGTATTTGTGCGTTTCGGCTGATGGTATGACTGGAATCAAATTGTTTGTTTACTGAGATCTGACCGTTTCGGTCAAAATTCGACCAAAAAAGTCACATACCGTGTAACTCGGCCTGAAATCGGATTGGTACAGCCCGATTCCAATCCGGATCGGCCGATTCCTGTCCAGAACGGCCGATTTTTTCTTCTATGGATTCTTTTCTTTCCCAATTTATTTTAACAACTGCGCGTATTCAATCCTGATTTTTAAGTTAGCAATCGTCTGTTGAATTTTACATCCTTAATCTTGCTACTAAGATGTTCTAGTTGAGTCGATCTTTTAAGAGAATTATCGTGTAGCCATTGATGATGATGTGAGCTTTGTAATTTCTTGCGCACCTCTAGTTGACTAGTTGTTTTGAGTTGACAAAAATGGTGCCGCTTTTGGAAAGAAGACAAGGAGCGGGTCTGGAGCGGCCAAAGTTTGGCAAAGCAACGCAGTAACTTTAGTTAATTATATATTTCCGCATGGAGATCCATGCTGAGAGACGCTGCCCCCATGGCTCGGAAGTGCGTATCCTCTGAGATATCTCATATTTTGTGTGACTGACGTGTCCGGTGCCTATTCAGGGATAGCGTAGGGGCCAGTATTATTTGAGCTTTGAGATATTCATGCAGAACGTATTTGAATGGTTGAGATTTTCAAAAAAATCACGCAAAATATGAGATATCTCAGAGGATGCGAATTCATGGCGCGGCAGGTCTTGCAAGTCCCAGATTTTTGTTTCATGATTCGTTGGAGTAGGTTCTGTTTTGAATCACTGATCAGTAGACCCAACAAAGGAATCACTGTTTTCAATCACTGAAGTTGTCTGGTTTAGAACTCCGTCGGGATTTCGGTGACTTGCAACGTTAACTGTATCAGAAAATCTGATGCAGTTAATCCAGCCTCATTCTGGTATAATATTGGGTTTGTAGTGCGTGTACCTGAAGACCAGGTACACAGATTTCTACAAATTAAGAATAAACCACAGTAAATTCTGATAAAGCTTTTTTTTTTGTTTATTCCAAGCACCTTTTTTTAATTGTTTTCTAAACCGTCCTTGGAGCTGTGAAATTGACATATAGGAAGGTCATGTTAGTCAAATATTAGAACAGATATGTACAAATATTTCTCAACACTGACGGTTTTTAAAAACAATCAGTGTTGGTGTTTAACACTGATGCTTTAAATACAGTCAGTGTTGGAGTTCAATAATGACGCTTTAAAAACAGTTGGTGTTCAACACTGACGCTTCAAAAACAGTCGGTGTTGGTGTTCAACATTGACGCTTTAAAAACTGTCAGGTTTGGTATTAAAAACGTCAGTATAAATATTAAAAACAGTCATTGTTAGCTTTATAACCGTCAGTGTTGATATAAAAAATTTGGCATGGTTCTGTTTATATTTGGGCTAGCCTCCATATTTTTGCTAGCCATATATTACTATTTAACATTTATTGATGTTAAACAATATATCATACAAATAATTTAGACAACATAATATATTCATTCACCAAAAAACACACTGTAACAAAATTTACATGACAAATATAAACAAAATATGCAACTGAAATATGAACAAAATATGCAAATATAATAACAAAGCATTACATGTCTTGTAAATAGATTAGTAGTTGTCCAAGAAAAATCTACACCATTGTCTTGTTATTGCATGAAGTTGCGTCGATGTATACTTTTTTGTCGGTAAATCACACTGCATGAGTACATATTAAGTTAATTTTATCCAAGTTATATGAAAATTGAATCAAGTTCAATTATAAAATACATACCTCAGGAAAAACATCAAATTGCGTAGTGACTAGGTCTTGCATGTGTTTCATGACGTAAAATCCACACACCTTCCCACCTTCTTGCTTAGGACTCTGAAATGGTCAATGTAAGTACAAGCAAGCAATAAAAGAGAAAGAGATTCTTCACCAATATGAAGTTTCACCTTAAGTAAATTTAAACACATTAAGTGGCGTATAGAGAAAAATAGAATCACAGTTGCACCTGAATCAACATGCATTTCAATAATCAAAGAGTATATTTGGTTGCATGAGAATGACACAATTAGTTCACTGTTTACACTTCTACTACTTGCTTCTTTGATGGTAGCATGCTTTATTCAAAAATTCAAGCAATGAATTAATCCAAGTAAAATAGCCCCATCCCAACATCGTTTCATCATATTGTTGAGTTATGTAAAGGAATTTGAAAAAATCAAGTATCAAATTAAAATAGAGTGTACAAGTTCACCCCTTAATGAATTTTCACTCACATTCCTTTGATCCCTCCTTGTGCACTCCTCCAGCCTCCACATAAGATTCAAAAATGCTGAAATTATTAAATGTCAGCGAATTAATAAGTAATTACCATCAAATAGTACTTTGATTAATTATTAGTAAATGAAATTAGACTAAATGTAAGATTTATTGCTCACTCTTTAAAATGCCACATGATATAGTAATATGGTTCCTTTGGCGCTAGAGAATCGATAACATACACCATATTGTCGCGCAAGACAAAAACTAGAAGCACCCAGTGTTTACTACAATCATACATGGTAATAATCAATCTACATATGTCGTTAAAGTATATAAACTACTCAGATAGAAGTGACAACTTACAACTGAATGTATGGTGCAAGGATAAATTTCTTCTCCTGCATATTTTTCAAGATATCATACTAGGGTTGAAGCGACCTCCTTGTCAGTATCAAAAAGTAAACAAGATATCATACTAGGGTTCAAAAAACCAACGTCAGCCTTAGGACCTAGATTGGTGACATGTCTTTTCATAAATCTGAAAATCATTACATAAATGTTGAAAATGAGGTAATTGTAAAATTAATCACTATCCATATGAAATTAAACAAACTCACATAACCTAGATGGATATTATTGAAACATCGAGCATGTCTTGCTTCACTAGACCGTCAAGTCGTCAAAAGCTAAATTGATTAACGTCGACTGAGAAAGTAGCACACCCTCCTTGATTTTCAAGAGGTACTCATTCTTATCAAGCGGTTCTCTCATCACCCTCTCATGTATGGCTCTGAACTCAGGTTCCACATTCGCTAACTTTTTCTTTGCAATAAGCAGCGCACGATGCATGGATTCTGCAACTTCATTAGATGCCGACTTGGGCATTGAAACATCTTGGTCTATATACTAGAACAAATAATTTGTTAAATAAGAATAATTGTGACACGTAATGAGATATTGCTGATTAGGGTTTTTTCTATTGGTTCAGACATGGTTATGTTTTTGGTTTTGCTGATTAGGGTTTTGTTTCTGATAAAACTGATGAAGAACATGCATCACTAGATTTGTTTTTGTTGATTCTTGATCTGATAAGAACAGATTCTACCCAATCTGGATTTTCTGGCACAATTAAGAACATTTTTTTCTAGGATTTTTGTGGCACAATTTTTTCTGGTAAGAACATATTTATTATATTATCAATTCTAATCCTTACATGTACAGTGGGCTACTAAATATATCGGAAATGAAAAAATTAAATAAAAATATTATTTTACCTCATCGAAAACAATCGAATCTTTCAGCCATTGAATGAAACTTCCCAAGGTGTCTTCGATTTTGACAAAATTCTTATTAATTTTAGTTGGGAGAGGAAACTTGAGATAGATTTCGTCAACAGTAGAATCCACCTGCACCTTCATGTGGTCCTCTAATAGAGGCACATAGTGGATATGTTCGTCCTTCTTCCTCGGCTATACCATAGCGGTAGCTATCTTGATGTGCTCCTCTCCAACTTTACAAGTGAGATAGCAAGGTGAGATTACCTTGACATTTGACAAAAAAGAACCTAAGTTAGGCAATGTAGTACATTTGTCAATTGAAGAAAATGCTATCACTTTTAAGTTTTAGTTGTAAATAAAAGTATAAATACTTGAATCGAATCCAAAGGGCTTGCTGCAACTGCATTGGAATGTTGACTGCTGCGACGGAATCCCGGACTGTTTTGATCTGGCGCAGCTTGTTGCATTTTGAGCTCAGTAGGTATTTCGGCCAGCATATCCCTTACTTGTTCAAGCATTTGCTCATTCGTTTGCTCCTTCATTTGCTCCATCTCCTCCATCTCCTCCCTCATATTCGCGTTACACTGTCTCTGTATCTCCTCCGCAAAAGCCTTCATATCGGCTTGCTTAAATCCCCTCTTTCTCGGAGCCCTAGGGGTATTAAAGATGTTTACTTATTAATATTCAATTTTAAAATGTCAAGTTGTCAACCTACTTTATTCTGGAGAATCTTTTCAAACAAAATAAATTATGAGCATATGAATCTTATATTTGACGAATTTGACCCAAGTCACATGCATAAACATATCTCATACAGCAGTTAATGTGATTCAAGCACATTAAAAAAAAAGAACCAGCCTTTGGTCAAGTTGCAAAAGGCAACACCATCTGTGAGAAGTCGTGGGTTCGAAATCCGGATGGGGGGTTCTTTATAGACAATTAAAGAAAGTTAGTAGGCTAGACCTCCACCTTTCGAATTCTAAAAAAATAAAAGTACATAAAAAAAAATAAAAGCTACTTTTATTTTGTTGTGGACGGTATCTTTGGTTGAGACTGATATTAATAATTTATTTTGCAGGTTGTGTTGAACTTTGTCTATTTAGCTATTGGAACTGGTATAGCAGCAACTCTCCGTAAGTATTCTTTTATAATATCAGATATATATCATTATCTCATAGTACTTGATATTTATTGCGGGCAGATATTCAGTACTACATATATAAAAAATGAAAAATGAAACAAAACACCACATGTTCTCTGAAAGGCTAGATAATTTCACCAAAAAAAAAAAAAAAGAAAGAAAGAAAGGCTTGATACATAAATACCAGTTATATACCTTCTTAAATATGGACCATATTTGATAATATACTAGCTTTTAAGTTGCAAAATGTGTTGAAGCTGCTACTTGGTTATTCTGTTATCTGTAAATATAGCTTGTTAATTAATGATAGAAGGAATGTTAATGTTTGATAGAGGTTGCGTGTTGGACTATGACTGGAGAAAGACAAGCTACCCGAATTCGGGCTATGTACCTAAAAGCATTACTGAGGCAAGATATTGCATATTTTGACAAGGAGATGACTACAGGCAAGGTTACAGGTCGAATTTCATCTGACACAGTACTAATCCAAGATGCTGTTGGTGAAAAGGTCAGATATCTTTTCTCCTACTGCGTTTTTCTTTTTTTTTTGGTATGTGTTTTACTAAAAGTTCAATTAATGACAGATAATTCTTTTATTCATGTTATCTAATTGTGGTATCATCAGGTATTAGATATATTAGATAGGATGCGAATGATAGGTTTGATGTACCAAGATAAATGCGGCGTGAAGAGATCATAGAAAAATTAAATTAACTGAAATAGTGAAATGATCGGGAGAAACTATTGATTTTTTTTTAAATTGATCAGTACTGAACCAGAATCCTACACCATAGCGCCTAATTTAATCCTTCCCAATACCAAATCATTTTCTTGGTAATAGAGAGGGTTTATATGTTCCTAAGTGTTCTATTTCTCTTATAAAAATAATAAAATTTATAGTTTTCTTGCAACAAAACATTTAGGTGGGAAAATGCCTACAACTAGTGTCAACATTTATACGAGGATTTGTGGTTGCATTCATAAAGGGCTTCTCTCTCTTGTTATGCTATCGAGTATTCCACCAATTGTATTTGCTGGTGCAGCTACAACAATTATGATATCTAAAGTCTCGAGCAGGGGACAAGCCACTTATAGTGATGCTGGGAGTGTGGTTGAGCAGAGTTTTAGTAATATGAAAACGGTAAGTACAAATCTTTTGATTTTTCTAAGAGCTGATCTGGTAGTACTCATGCAAAGAAAAGGCCTTGGCACCACTATGGAATGTGCATTGGTATATCCGTAACCTACCTTTGGCTAGTACCAACATAAAAGTATCCGCTTGACTTACTGTTAGGCATAACTCATAAAAATGTCCCAATATATATGGAGCAAAATTCAGAAGCACTCAAAATTAAGGTTCTAGAATCGACCTGAAGGCTGGTATAGTGTCAGTATTGGGCTTCACCTGTGTCTCTGTGATTCATATTACTCGAGGTCTGGCTTGTCTGATAAATTTATTTCAACAAGTAACCTTAATATATTTCTGTACTCAACAAGCAGGATACTGATTGCCCTGTTGTTCAATTGAGTTCTACTTAAAAGCAATTAAACCCTCGTCTGCAGAAAGAGTCTTACATAAACCCAATTTAGCCCCAAAATACCATTTGGTTTAGAAATTAGGTCCCTAGTTAACCCAAATTGGCATACAATTATGCCTTTTATATGTGATCTAATAACATATTTCTATTTTTCTATTTCAAAAGGTTGCCTCGTTCAATGGAGAGAATAGAGCTGTCTCACTCTATGACAAACACATAAGTAAGGCCTACCAAGCCACTGCAAAAGAAGGTGCTGTTAATGGGTTTGGCATGGGATCTGTTTTCCTGTTCTTCTTCGGTAGTTATGGTCTCACCATATGGTATGGTGGTCAGCTCATTATAAACAAAGGATACAGTGGAGGCACAATTATGAATGTTTTATTTGCAGTCATGACTGGTGTCTCGTAAGTCTTGTTTTCCTCCTGTTATTTGTTTTTGAAACTTTTTCTTTCTGTTATTTGTTTCTAATTAAAGGTAAAATGTTGAAAACAAGATACTGTAACTCCTGTGCTTTTGTACTGGCTTGCTTGCGATACCATCCCTAGTACAAAAACGAGAGCATGATGAAAATTTTCTATGGATAATGCAAGCCAACCGAAAAAATTACCTTCTAGGCTCATTGGTATGTAGCTGTGGTCCTCTGAATATATGCCAGGAGCAATTTTAATATACTAACTGTAAAAAAAGAAAATATGAGTGTGCTATATAAATCAACCAAAAACCTTCTCTAGTTTTTCCATATACCATACTGCAAACTTAAATTTAGTACCCTAAAGTTTCTCCCTTTTTCTTTTACATATGAAAAAAGGTCTTTGGGTAATGCGACTCCGTGTGTGACTGCTTTTGCTGAAGGCCAGGCTGCAGCATATAGGATGTTTGAAACAATCAAGAGAAAACCAGATATTGATGCATACGATGAAAGTGGTCTTACCTTGGAAAAAATGAAGGGTGATGTCGAGCTGAGAGATGTGTATTTTAGTTATCCTGCAAGACCTGAGCAGCTAATATTTAATGGATTCTCATTGAGAGTTGACAGCGGTATGTAGTGAGCTAAACATATTGTGATCGGAAAAATCATTAGCCTAATGGAAAAATCAGTCTAATCAAATACTGGACCAAACAATTATGATACCAAAATTGAGTGTGTAGTAATGTTGAATGGTTGTCTTAAAAAAAAACGGTGAATCGAGGTGAACTTTTTAAATGTTGCTTCTCCTATAATTAGGATCCCGAGTACTTCAATTATTTCACACCACTTGCCAAATAATAAAACCTGAACTGTAGCAGTTATGTACTATACTTATCCATACTGGACCAAACAATTATAGTTCCAAAATTGAGTGTAGAAATGTTGAATTCTCCTTTTAAGGAAGTTTGATATTTTAGCTATAAATTTTTTAATATAATTGGATGCCAAATACTTTCCCTTTTACATATTCATATAATTATTTGTTAGCTCTTTTGCACATAGTTAATCAATGATACTGGGAAGGATCCCACGGAAAAACCTCGATAATCTAATATGGAATTGGGGTTTGAATTTGTCAATAATAGGTACTACAATGGCTATAGTAGGAGAAAGTGGGAGTGGTAAATCCACAGTTATAAGTTTGGTAGAGAGATTCTACGACCCACAAGCAGGAGAGGTTCTAATAGATGGTGTTAATATAAGAACATTGAAGCTTAGTTGGATTAGAGAAAAAATTGGTCTTGTTAGCCAAGAGCCACTGTTGTTTATGACAACTATCAAGGAGAATATATTGTATGGCAAAGAGGGAGCCACGCTAGAAGAGGTCAGACAAGCTGTTGAGCTGGCAAATGCTGCCAATTTCATTGACAAATTGCCTGATGTAAGTAACTCAAAACTAATGATATATTTGCTTCCTTTTTTCTGTTAAATACTCAAGTTTCATTATTTGTACAGTACACAACTTTTTAAGAATATAACAAATCAAAGTTTTAACAAAATGTTTGTGTTTGGTTTTGTAATTTTCAATTTGTTCTGTACAAATGCAGGTCATATTAGTCAAATATTCTACTTAAGATTAATTTAACACAGCCAAAACAGAGAGTTTATAACATTTTCTTCTTAATATCCTATCGGTCAAATAAGTTTCCTGAGTTTTTTTCACTTAAAAAAAAGAATTAGGAGAGTTTTAAATTGTTTAGATCTAGTTCTTCTGTTGCATTTACATAGAGAACAAGAATGTCTCTAATTAATGACTGAAACTTCATTTTGGAATAAAAAAATGCTGACAGACCAGATGATAAGTACTTCTTATGTCAATAAAAAATGAAATTTATTAATTTACTCCTGCACAATTCTCTCCCATTACTTATTACAACCAATATGTTTATATTAATCCTGTCCAGGGGCTAGATACTATGGTCGGTCAGCGTGGGGCTCAACTTTCAGGGGGTCAGAAGCAGAGGATTGCAATTGCAAGAGCTATCTTGAAAAACCCTAAGATCTTATTGCTTGATGAAGCGACAAGTGCATTGGATGTCGAGTCGGAGAGGATTGTGCAAGAGGCATTAAACAGAATAATGGTAGAGAGAACCACTCTTGTTGTGGCGCACCGTCTAAGCACTGTGAGGAATGCTGATTGCATCTCGGTCGTGCACGAGGGTAAAATTGTAGAACAAGGTGATTAAGATTCTAATTCGTTTTCCAAAATTTTAATAGTTTCTCTCTTCTTGTTGGAACACCTCCATTTTCTTATACCTATGAGTGTTACTATAAGGTTTCCAAATTCTTTGCCTTGTCGAACTGCAAACAAATGTTTACCATAAATCATACCATTTGGAAAAAAACAGTGTTTTAAACATAGAAGGCAAAATCGGCCGTTCCGGATCGGGATCGGACGGTACCGATCCGATTTTAGGCCGATTTACGCGGTACCGTTCCGGCATCATTCCGGTCAAATTTCGGCCATTCCGGTCTCATTTCAGATCAATTTCGTCCGTTTCGGACCGAAATAGGCCGATTCCACCGAAACGGCCGAAACGCTAATCAACCAAACTCAAAAAAAAAAATTTGCGGTCTCTGGGATTCAAACTTGAGCCTTCAACGATGCAACCAAACACAACTCCACCACACCACACAGTGTTTCTTGGTTAAAACTATAACTCATTTGTATATATCCATTTCTATATGTCCATTTAAACTCATTTCTATATATCCATTTAGTTGTACTACTTGTATTATATTGTATTAGTAGATTATTTGATTGTAATAATTTTTCTAAATTTTTTTATCAACTTTTTTCTATTTTTTTAGTGTAAAACAAGCTTTTGCCAAAAAAGTCCGATACCGATTCCGATACCGATTTAGAAAAAGTCCGATACCGATACCGATACCGATACCGATCCTGATTTTTCCTTCTATGGTTTTAAAATGTCGCCTCATGGATGCATGTGCCCGTAATAACTTGAGAAATCAGTAGTAAAAGGAACTGCATACAACTTATGCATCTGCATATGGTTGCATACAACTTATTTGGTTGCATACAACTTATGCAGTTGCATATGTGGTCCAATTATGCGCTATAAGGCTGCAATTTTTGTTTTCTAATTATCATACACTTACTTTGTGATGTTTTTTAAAAATTTAAATAACTCTATATGTTATATAATATTTGTCTTTTCTGAAAAAAAGTCTATAGTAACAGGAACTAAATATGTATATCTGCATAAAGGTCCATACATGGGGTACAAAGTGGCCGTCTGCCTGGAAACTGCATACCTTTAAATTTGATTTCTGTTAGGCACAAACCATTAAGGTAGTATTGTAGAAGATTCAACATCATTATGTCAATTTTGATATTGGCATACAAGATTAAAGATAATTATCATTTTTACCCTTAAATTTTCCATCATGCAGGTCCCCACGATGAGTTGATAAAAGACCCAGATGGTGCTTACTCCCAATTAATTCGCCTCCAAGAATCTAGGCATGAGGGCCAAGATCACCACCATGTGTCTACCAGAAAATCATATAGCCATAGCATATCTATGAAACGCTCTCTCAGCCGTGGTTCATCAGGAGGAAGCAGCAAACGCCACTCCTTCAACCTTCCCTTCACCCCTCCTGGTCTAACACCAGATGATGAAGACGCCGATGATGGAAAAGGTGATGGCAACAGAAGTGCCCCTAAAAAGGCACCTGTCGGTAGACTGGTGACTTTGAATAAGCCAGAATTTCCTGTTTTAATCATGGGCTCGTTATCAGCTGCAGCACATGGTGTACTGTTCCCCATGTTTGGAGTGCTCATATCAAGTGCAATAAAAGCATTTTATGAACCACCACACAAATTGAGGAAGGACACAAAATTTTGGGCATTGATGTGCGTGGTATTGGGAATTGGATCTATTGTTTCAATACCAGCGGAATACTTCTTGTTTGGGGTAGCTGGAGGGAAGCTAGTTGAGAGGATCCGGAGCTTGTCTTTCCGGAGCATAGTTCGCCAGGAGGTTAGCTGGTTTGACGATCCTGGTAACTCTAGGTCAGTAAACCAATCGATTTTGATTATTATTTCAGAGTTTGTTGTTGTTACAGATAGAATTTTTTTCGTAATTAAATTCCAATTAATTTTTTTTATCTATATTCCTAGTGGGAAAATAGGTGCAAGGCTTTCGGTGGATGCTTTGAATGTTCGCCGACTTGTAGGAGACACCTTGGCATTAATTGTTCAGTGTTTGTCTACTCTGATATGTGGATTTGTGATAGCTATGGTTGCAAACTGGCAGCTCGCTCTCATAATAACAGTTGTAATCCCATTTGTGGGTCTCCAGTTTTATGCACAAGTGAAATTTCTCAAGGGATTTAGCGCTGATGCTAAGGTTAGATCAACATTGCATTTCAGAATTTCGTAACTTTAGATCCACATACTTATTTGACACAACTATGTATGGGGGTATAAATGATTTATTTTTTGGTACTTAATATCACTTCCTTGGATGACTAAGACTATGAAGCCGAAGGTTAATTGACTTTCCAAATAAAAATGTGGACTGCTAACAGGTATGTTCCACTATCAGAGCTTGAATTTTTAAGCCTGAACAAGCAATATCTTAGATTCATGAACAAGAATTAGCAAGGAAGTAACCAAATTATAATAAGCCTTTTCAAATTATTATATGGTTCAACACACTACACAATTGATTTATTACTTTTGTTATAGGTGATGTATGAAGAAGCAAGTCAAGTTGCAAGTGATGCAGTTGGCAGCATCCGTACTGTGGCATCATTCTGTGCTGAGAAACGTATAATAGAGACTTATAACCACAAGTGTGAAGCCTCCATGAACCAAGGTGTGCGTACAGGCTGGATCGGTGGCCTTGGTTATGGTTTCTGTTTCTTGATGCTTAACCTAACCTTTGCGCTCTGCTTTTATGTCGGAGCGAAGTTCGTGGAAAAGGACAAGGCAACATTCAATGAAGTCTTTAAGGTAATAATTGCTATGATTTTCTACTCATGCCGTCATAAACTTAATATTGCCAGTAATACATTTACTATTGATCCTGGTGGTTCCTGCATATTGCTAGTAAGATTCATGCATGCCAGTAGTTAGCGCTAGAGCCTTGTTAGAAGGATTACCTTACTTCGTAATGGTGATCTTAAGACTGTTTTTCCAACAATATAAACCACATAATGAAATGAAAAACAAAAAAAAGATGAAAGATTGCAACGGGGTGGGCAACAGTATTATGGTATACGCGATATTTAGTTGCAAGAAGTGTTTCCTTGTAACATACAAAAGACTTATGTTGTAAAAAACCTAATTTATTCATTAACCTCTTGGGTTTATATAGAGCCTTACAATCTTAGAAATAAGTCCACAGACTTTTCCTAATGCCTATTTTACCAATAGGTCCCTGAAACCAATAGGTCCTCTCTGGATTTTGTTCCACTTTGGATCCTCCTTAGCTACCTACCAACAATTGGGTATAGAGACAGTGTCCAATGATGCAATGAATGCTCCAAGTACAGGTGATATGTTAGAATCTGAGACAAACTGGTCAATGTCATGTGGAAAGCCATAACGATCAGGAGGAGCAGAATAACCACAAAGACACACTTCACAGCTTTGGGATCCAACATCCCTACTGTTGGTCTATTGTCTTTCACAAAAACACACACAACCAAATACCTTTAAGGGAAGAATCCCTCCATTATCGCCTTTCAATATCTCACATGGGGTATGCCATTCTAACACCCTTAAGGGCATTTTGTTGATCAATTGGGCGGTTTGTCAAGACCGCTTGTCCCCACAAGTGTTTGGAACTTTCATCGAGATCATCATACATCGTGCTACATCTAGGAGGTGTCTATTCTTCCTTTTTGCTATCTCATTCTGCGCTGGTATGTATGGACATGTAGTTTGATGTTGTATCCCTTGGCCGACAAGTACTCTCCAAACACCTTGTTAGTATACTCTATCTCATTATTAGACCACACTACCTTCACAAATGCACCGTATTGAGTCTGAATTGCCCTATGGAAATCTTTAAAGCAGGCAAGCACATCACTCTTATTTCTCATCAGATATAGCCAAGTAACATGAGAACAACAATAAATGAAAGTCACAAAATATCTATAACCATTCATAGAAGTTGTAGAAGAAGGTCCCTACACATCAGAATGTATCAAATCAAAAACATAAGAACTCCTATTACCAGAGCCAACATAAGAGCTTCTAGTAGCTTGCCAAACTCACATGCATCACACACAAGTTTTTGTCTATTAGTCTTTTCGTACAAAGATGGGTACAATAGACTCAATAAACTAAAAGAAGAGTGTCTCATGCGCTGATGATGTAGCAGCAACTCATCCTCTACGCTCCTCCCAGATTCTCCTACTCCTATCTTATCATGGATGTCAAAGCTGAGTCTATCCCTCTCTATCAAGTACAAAATCCACTACGCCACGTGTCAGTCCCAAGTCTCCGGCCAGTCCCCTTCCTTGAAAGATCACCTGGGAATATCAAAGAAAACAACACATTTTAGTTGGAGTATGATGACATTAATGGATAATAGGTTCACTGGAAAAGAAAGAGCATGCAACACATTGGACAAAGTCACATAATTGGTACATCTAACTATACCCTTACCAACCACAGATTGAGTTGTGCCATCAGTGGTCTGGATGCTTTCTGGGACTGCTAGGTGAGTATAGGAAGAAAACTCACTAGAAGCACCTGTCACATGTCGAGATGCACCAAAATCTACTATTCATTCTGGTGATCTTGTGGTAGATATAGAAGCAATAGCATGTGTATCACAAGTACCTTTGGCTGAGTGAGCATAAGTAACAGTGTTACCCCTAGATGACGACGATGTGGATGCTTCCTCAGTCATAACCTTCTTGCCCCCATCACTTGCCACTCTCTGCTTCCTTTTCAACATCTCCAAGAGCTCGTGATCCTCCTCAGTAAAGACCAGGCCTGTTTCTTTCTCTTCCTCTGCTACCATCAGGGTTTGCCCGATAGCCCCAGTCTGACCACCTTTACCACCTCTACGGCCACTACCGGCCACGACCATAACCTCCAGGCTGTCCACATCCACCTGTCTCTCTCTCCTTAGGTGGCCTAGGGCAGAACTTACTCAGATGCCCTACTTCCCAGCAGTTGTAACACCTACGAGTCTCACCTTGGACCCCTGTGATACCTGAGTTCAAGGCCGCCAATGCTGATCGCATTCCTGGGAGTCCACTAGCCTCAGCATGTAGCTTGATACGACTTTCCTCCATGCATCATAGCCGGTAATTGCCTCCTCAAGTGGAGGATCTCGTCTGGCTCAGTAGCACTGCTCTCTTCTATTCAAATGTCGGGTCCAAACCGACTAAAGAAATGCTAGTCCTTCTCTGTGCGTCCGCTCCCCTCTCTTGCACTCAGGTCCTTGCAGCTTGTCATTGGCTAGAAATGATCGTAGTCTGCCTATAGTCGCTCCAGATCTATGGCATACTCTTGGATCGACCTATCTCCCTGTACCACTACATCAATCTCGCGCTCTATCTGGAACACCCTCATGTTGTTCTCAGCACCAACATAAGTCCTCTTCAGTTTCGCCCAGATATCACTCACGTTCTGAATGCCATCCACCGTGATAGCAATCGACAGAACCATAGAGTTGAGAAGCCAGGTGTACAGCAACATGTGGGTGGTCTTCCACGCATTCCACCCAGCAGTGTCCTTTCCCGGCTCCTACTTCTCTCATGTCATATATCCCTCCAGATTCCTCCCTGCTAGAGCACCCGTGATTCGACACGACCAGCTCAGATATATGGCCGTCCTCGAGTTTCAAATCCATAGGTGGGAGATCCAGCTTCACAGGCTGTGAATGTGACGAGACATTGGCTCCCTTCGAGCCATCGACTCCCCTCATGAGCTCGATCAATGTCTTAACATCCCCTGGATCTAGATTCCCTATAAGCTTCTCCATTCCTCCAACTCCTCATGCCGATCCCACACTATCGCACGAGTCTAAATCCTCCCTCGACCTTCAATGGCAGACCTTCTTTCTTTTCTTGACTAGATCTTGATCCTTCAATCCATTCCGACCTAGATCTCCTCTATGTCACCCATCATCGGGATCCGTGGGGTATCGCCCCCTCACACGGGCTTGCTTCAACCGGCGGACAAGAGAGGAGAGGCAGCGGCTATGTGGTGGCCGGTGGCTGGCTGGGCGGCTGGCGGACTACTGAGCAGTGCGACTACTATAGAGGCGGCTCTGATACCAAAAAGACTTTGTTGTAAAAAACCTAATTTATTGATTAACCTCTTGGGTTTATACATAGCCTTACAATCTTACAGATAAGTCCACGGACTTTCTCTAATATCTATTTTACCAATAGGTCCCTGAAACGAATACAAATCTCAACACATACTATTTTCAAATTATTGACATAATATTTTTTTTCGAGTTAACAACATTTTTGCACCTTAGGTGTATCTTTGACAGTGGAGGGAAGTTTTGTGTGTTTAACATACTTTAAATTTGGCAATTTGTCAGGTCTTCTTCGCACTACTTTTGGCAACTACGGGTATATCACAAACAAGTGCATTAGCCTCAGATTCAGCAAAGGCACGGGACTCTGCAATTTCTATATTTGAAATAGTTGACCGAAAGTCAAAGATTGACCCTGGTAGTGAAGAAGGACAAGTGCTAGAAAATGTAAGGGGAGATATAGAGCTGCGCCACATCAGCTTTAGGTATCCGACTCGGCCTGATGTACCAATTTTCACCAACTTGTCTTTGAGCATCCCCTCGGGCAAGGTACATATGTTATGCTTCTCTATACCGTAGTCTTATATTGTTAGGTACTACCACTACATACAATTATAAATGGAGGCCCAAATTAATTTGTACATATCTAACAATCTATTGCTTATAATCTAGATATTATAGATAGTATGAAAAGTCTGGTCTTTTACTGAGATTGTGTCAATTTATAAAAATCTCCA